>CM053979.1:26132707-26612707 GCA_028641955.1 Protonibea diacanthus | reverse complement strand
AAATGGTGTAACTTTAGATGAGGCACCTTTCTCTCCACCTGTTTTTATGAAGTTAATGCATTAAATCATTAGAATTTCATAAATCTGTGCAGAACTTGTGCAGTAAATGAATGGAAACAGAGACAAGCTCAAGCTATGCAGATGTTTCTAGATAACTTCAGATACAGCCTCTTATCTGATGGTTACCTCAAACAAAGCAGCAGTCATTCTGTCAGCCTATTTTTCCACAGCTGACATTTTGTAGGAAGAGCCCAGCACTAATAACATTAAGGGTGTTCTGTTCTAATAAGTATCCCAGTTAAGTCATGACATTTAGCCAGCATGATGCTGAAGCAGCTGAATGGAAGTAAAAGTAACATTTCTGGCTTAGATTCTTGGTTTTGACTTCCATACTTGTACATTCTGTTTTAAAATCTTTCATACAACATTTTGGATTCATTCAGGTTTTTTTCCCTCTTTCCTCTCAGCTCCCTCCCCCTAAGCCAGAACCACGTCAGGTCTCCTGTGCTGCTGCTGTGGGGCGAGCGGGACGCCTTCTTAGAGCAGGAAATGGCTGAGGCATGCCGCCTCTACATCCGGAATCATTTCCGTCTCAACATAATTTCTGGCGCCAGCCACTGGCTGCAGCAGGACCAGCCCGATATTGTGAACACCCTCATATGGACCTTCCTCAAGGAGGGAGAGGGACGCAAAAGCTACAGGAACTAAACCCACAGCGAGGCCTCCTCCAGCACTCCCCCTTCCCACTACTCTCACTTGCCACACACACCTGGAAGCCTGGAATATGCCTGTGATACCAAGCGACATAGTGATAATGCAATCATTCTTTAAATCTTTCACATTTCAAATATTTTTGAAAGACGTCAGCAGTAAAGGAAAGAATCAAAGCACACTTGACTGGAGAGGGAGGACACTGGACAGCATGTGTGACATATTCAAGATGTTTTTTGCACATGACATCCGCCTTAAAGTTTGTCAGTTACAGCATTACAAATGTGTGGCGAAATCTCCTCGTGACTTGTATTGTGTGGTGCCTTTTAACTTTCGAGTTGTCGCAGTGTAAAGATGTCCTGAGAGAGTGGGATGTGGCGTTGTCTGCTATACTTGTATGTTTCACTGGGTTGCTCTGCTCTTCTTTAGGCACGGTCCTCTGGGAGCCATAACTCTCCCATTCCCTTTATCAGGTAGTGATGTCTAAAGGAGTTTTCTTTTTTGTATTTTTCCTCAGCGATACTTGCTCAAAATGTAGAGAATGTTGTTATCTTGATCTTTATGTATAGAACTGTCAGTGATGGTTGACTATTGTACTCTTTTGTATCTATTCCTACACACTGCATTTTGAAAATCACTGAGCCAGGTCTACACCATTTGATTTTATAAATAAACTAAGTGTCAATCTGTTGGACTACACTGGCCTGTTTCAAGATAATAATAACAGTGATGTGTCTGAAGCTGTGCAGTGTGTCTCATGCCCCCTGTGTGGCACCGTCACTCCAGGCTTTTTACACAGGAGCGATGAAACACACCAGAAATGGATGTGCTGTTAAATATAGCACAGAGTGACACAGCAGTTGATGTTGGTTATTTTTGCTCTACAAACATTTTGATTTCATATTTCTATTTTCCCCACATGGTTATATGTCGACAGAAATGTTGAGTTGTGTATTCATCAGTCTTATATAAACAGCACACACTTTCACTGCTGCCATATTTAGAAAACACTCTTGATCACGTCTGTTACAAACCAGCAAAAATCATTTATTTTTTCTATTTTTATAACTAACTGTGTCAATATTGTCCTTATGTTTGGCTTATTGTTTCTAATTAATAATGAATCAATAAATGATTTATTAACCATTCACAAACCCATTAGTTGCAATTGAACCCTTTAAGTATGCTTTAGTAGAAAGTTGCACTCATATTGCACCGAATGGTTCTGCAGTAGATCTCACTTTACAGCCACACTTTACATCTTTTGTGTTCCTGGCTCTGCTGCTAATTCAAACATTTACAGGTACATTTAACACTGATGTCATAAGGTAAGAGGAATGAGGAAGGAGAGGACAATGGTGTCACCACCAATTGGGGCACACACTCACTGTTGCCTTCAAGGGAGGTCGGAAATATTCATTTTAGCAGTTGAGGTTTTATAAATGACTTCCTAAACACTGGTTATCTCAAACAAAAAGCTGATATTTTGTAGGAAGAGCGAGAGAGGGTGTTCTGTTCTATTCAAGTGACCCAATAAATCATAACAGCTAGCCAGCATGATACTGAAGCAGCAAGTAAAATTACTAATTTAGATTCTTGATCCATACATAAATTTTTATGACATTTAATTTTTTAAACATAAATATGAAATGAATATCACACAGATTGGAGTGTAAAGATGAGTTTTCCTTTATTATTATTGTTATTATTGTTTTTAACTAATATATTTGTTATGTTTCATTTAAATAGAAATGAATGAGACTGAAAGATTAGTTTGTGTGACATTAGCCTATTTTAATTGTCTACTTTCAGTGTAACTTTTAGTTTTCATCCATTTTCTTTTTTTCTGTGTATTAATATCTCAACAGCCCTGATATATGTCCACTTACTGCTTCTCCTCATTTATCCACTGCAGCACATCAAGCAGAGATGTTTATTCTTTATCTTACTTTAAGATTAATTTCTCACCTTTCCCTGCCCAGCTGGGGATCAGATAATAAGTAATAAGATCAGAACCTCAGGTTCAGACCTGGGTGAGTGGCAGTGGTAGGAACTCTCACCAGCAGAGGGCCACAGAGGCCACATAGCCAAAGTTATTATTATTATTCATTATTACTCATCACTAAAGCACAGTGTTTGTTTTGAAGGTCAAGAATTTCGAGGTTGTGCGTGGCACCTGAAAGCCTCTTCGAGGGCATGCGCTCCTTCCTAGACTGCGCAGGTGCCACAGCTTCCGGGTTGTGACGACCTGTCCGCTCCTTGTCTGTTTAACAAACCGTGTCGTGGGTGGCGGACGGCGTGCAGCGGTGATGTCAACAACATCGGTCAGTGGGTCAGCTCGTTAATTAAAATAGTACTGCTTGTTACTGAGCCTCGTACTGACAGACAGTTAGCGACTGCAGTCACTTTCCACAGCTTGATTTGTTCTCGCAGGCTTTCAGGCTTTAAGAAGATAACCAACTAGTCCGTCTCAGCTAGTGTTAGCATGCTAGCCTCGGGAGAGTAGTATTATTGAGCTAACGGCACAGACCGTGTGCAGCAGAGAGAGAGGGAGAGCAAACACACACACACTAACAGAGGTGTGTGTGAATGCGGCTGTGTGTGTGTGTGTGTGTGTGTGTGTGTGTGTGTGTGTGTGTTTTACACCGCCAGCTGCTTTTGAATAAATGAAACTTATAGCTATCTATTTCCAGAGACAAACCGGGTTTTCTGGGCGGTGTTGTCAGCGGCGCGTTCATCTGGAAGCTCGTGGAAGCGGGTCATGTTTTATTGAAGCTGTTATTGTTTTAATAGTGCGATTAAATCATTTTCTGGGTCATTCAGCAGCTAGTGAAGTAGTGTCGGCTGGTCGCGGTCATCTCAGCCCGTTACAATTGACTGTCCTCATGGAGAAAACAGCGCCTCTTTGGGTGGCAGTAGCTGGTGTTACGGTTTATCTAGCGACCCTATTAACTGGTGACCTTCTACCGAATGCGTTTAATACGTAGCTGTCACCGAATTAGGCATTTTTTATTTTCACATTGTAACGTTAATAGAAACCATCTAAACAAAGAGCCATTCATTGGACTGTTAGGTATCCTCTTAGCTGTCGTAGCTACGACAACCGTAGACTCATTCGACTGATAGGCTCAACTCAGCGACACGGTCGCTCGTTAAACCGAAACACCGGTAATCACGTCAGGTCGCCTCGGGCAGAAAGGTGAAGCTGTCATCACATGATTAAAACACATTAATGCATCCAATCATGTGCGGCCTCGGCGTGTTCCAGCATTATAACAGAATCTAACACACAAATGTAAAGTCGCAGTGACCTGTGTCACTTTGCTCCTGTTGTGTTGTGCTGATGTTTCCACAGGATGACACTGGGTTTGTCATCCTCTTCTGTCTCTCTCTCTGTCCACAGGCTGAGGTCTCTGTCTCTCCTCGGCCTCAGAGAACATAACACACCATGATCACGACAGAGGCTGCGAGAGACTTCCAGGCCAAAGAGCGCAAGTACAAAGAGCAGCTGAAGAGATGTCTGTCATCTGCTTTATCTGCAGACCTAAGCGGGTAAGGCATGTGACAGTATGCACTGAACTGCAAAGGCCTGCTGATCATGGTCAGATGTCAGTAACAAAGACCTGCATCAGATAGTGATACTGAACGGGTACGAAGAAGCTGCTGGCAGATCCCGTTTAATCAGGGTCATCTCTGTCATTTGAAACAAGATCAACAACAGCAACAAGAAACTGTCTGATTAAAATGTTCTTACCACCTTATTGTGGGAGGGAAATTACCCTGATCATGGTAACATCAGCACAGTCAGACATAGAAACCTAATAAGAAAATCTGTGTTAGAAGCACTGCCAGTAAAGAGAATAGAAAAGAGAATAGACAGTGTACGCATGACGTCACCCACAGGTTTCTGAAGAGCTGTTGTGAAGCTCAAAATATGCGGCACTGACCTCTTCACCCACCTGTCAAAGCAACCACACTGTTAATTCTGCATAACGTTAAGCCTTAATATAATTTGAACAGGTGAGTTCTTATGGAGACTGATACACTTCTGTAGCCAGCCTCAAGTGGCTGCTTGAGGAATTACAGTTTTTGCCACTTCCGCACTGGCTTCATTTCACAGCCACGGAGGTTGGTGCTTGGTTAGAAACTAGAGACCTAGGCTTTGACAAGGAGCCAGAGGGTGCACTATTTTAAGCGTAATCAGGACATATCTACTCTGCTGCTACTTCAATTTTGACCTCAGATGATGGAGTGTTTTTGTACTTTTGTAATAACTTTCCTTTAGTTTTATTCTGTAAAACTCCAGTGAGAAAGACTGAAGATGTGGCTGAAAGCTTCAGAAACAAGTTATTAATTAAACCTTGAGTTTTTTTGTCTCCAAGATCAGGAGTGGACTCTCACGCTCAGGTTTCTATTTGCCTCTGTGCTAATGTAAAAGGAGTAGAGGCACTCCAGCAGTCAAAATTGAATTTGTTTTGTGTGGTGTGGACCTTAACCCTTCTTAACTTATCTTATATAATCGATTTACTGGATGTTCCCATCGTCGGACCCAACACATGCTGACAGCCTTTCACCGACTAGCGTGACACGCCAGCAGACAGATTTTTTTGCAGTAAATGGTTTTACGAGGTAGTGTTGTGCAATAAACAATTAAAATACAGCTTTAAGTCACAAAATACATCCTTTTGTTTTTTATAATCGTATTATTATTATTATATCACAGCCTTTCCTCAGATAATAGGATCAGTGGATCTAGAATCTAAAACCCTACACAGGGCAGTCCAGTAAATTTTATCTCACGTGGATTTGAGCAGTTCACTGTGCTTTAGTTCATGAGGACGTGAGCCTCCTTTTCGCACGAGTGACTCATCACTTTTGGCACTTCTCATTGGAGGGTCACAGTAATGGACACAGCATCCAAACTCATACCACCACAACTGGCCTTAAGCGGACTGATTTCTGGGTCACCCAGATCAGTCATTGAGGCAGGACGAGAGATAATGATGGGGAAGAAGAAATGAAGTGTCTCAGGAGGACTGTGCTTGTGTTATTCTGAAGTGGAAAAATAGGCCATTGTATTAATCTTTGAATCTCATAGATTGTGTAGGTTGTTTAGTGTGTGTCTATAGTGGCTCTTAAAAGCACGTTTTATAGGAACATTTTGACAACTTGGCTCCAACTATAGTTTGTGTTATCTAGTCACTGATCACTGATGATAAAGTGTTGTAATGTATCTCCCCAGGTTGCTGCAGGAGGAGCTGGAGGCTGATGTTTCTCTGTATGCCAGCTCAGGCTCGCTCCGGGCTCACAGGGCTGTACTGTTGGCCAGAGCTCCTCATGTTCTTCAGGGACGGACGCACAAAGAGCCCACCATCATTCATCTGCCTGACTATGAGCTGCCCGGGCTAAAAGATTTCCTCAGGTAGGCAGTGGGTTGAAGTGATTTGATGATCATAGCAGATATTTTTTTAATATGACCTCTATTTGCCCCTGTAAGAGAATGCTTTAAGAGAGTGGTCAGGATGTCCTTCATTCTCAGTGTTACAGTTTCACACACTCTCTGACAGAGGGCGCCAGGCACACCTTCTTTAATCTGTAGGATTTGCTGGTGTTTGCATGTTTGTTTCAAGGAGCACTGCAGCTGCTGCAGTTATTGAATAATAAATTGTGCATCATATTTTCATGTTAATATGCTATACTGTATGAGTGTTCATAATCATCTGCAGTGCAGTTTTCATCAAAGCCCCGTGGTCTTTGATCCACCGACTTATGTCCATGTCTCATTCGCAATTCATAATAAGGACTAGAAGAAAGTAGTCAGTTGTTTGTTGAACTACTATAGAGTTTAAAAGTGTTTTTATAGCTCCCTTTACACTTGGAAATGGAAACATCGCTGCATTCAGTGATTGAGATTTGAGACCAATGCCAATATTAGAAGGTTACCAGTATATTGAGTGAATTTTTCAGTGTGGATGTTGAATTGATAAAAAGCACTCAGAAGACTGCATACTTGAACAGATCATTTTAATAAACCCTTAAAACCACTTTTTCAGCTGAGAACCATTTTTAATAGTGTTGATGAGTCGATCAGTCAATCAAATGATCCAAATTCAGATCCAAATTGTGACAGTATAAATGAGGGGTAGTCAATAATGATCTCAGGAGGTCCTGATAGAGAAGATTTCCTCATGTTCTGGTCCGCAGCATCAACGGTTTCAACCTTCCACCATTTAGCACACATCATGGCACATTGACTTACAGTTTGGCTGCTGCTCTCTCTCTTGTCTCCTCCTTTATATTTTTCTCTCCGTCACTGTCACTGCTGCTCTGTTCACTGAAGGCCCGCCCTACCGTGCCTGTGATTGACTGACATTCTTGCCCTCACCTTGACCAATCTCAGGGTCTGGTCGAATAGTCAATTTTGCTTAGGAAGGTTCCTCACTGAGTGAAATGACCCATAACTATTAACGTAGCCGCCATGATAAGAGCTGTTTGAATTCTCAAACTGTTAAGGAAAGGAGCTTCAGTGCTTTATTATCTCCTTTAGTATAGGATACACTGGACTATCCTTTACAAAAAGAAAGGAGGTAATGCCGTCCCACTTAGTGTAATGCAGATCATCATGGAAGTTACCATTGCTGCACAGGTGAGTAGTGAGTATGAGCGAGACTAATACGTATCTCAGATGAGCGTTTTGTAGTCCATCTTCTGAACTTTGTAGTTTTACCACAGATCACGTCCATAACATTTGCTGTTGTTTAATGAGATAGTCTAGTGTAAGTGCAGTCGGATTCTCTGAACACTGCAGTTGTCTTCTCCTAACTCCTTATGAACTCTCCTTCACATCTTTCCTTGACCTTGTAATGTTTTCCATTGAGGTCAAGGAAAAGTGGTTAGAAAAGGACTTAGGAGCTATTTTTTTTTTGACTATTCGACCGTGCCCTTAGTCCTCATGCCTAAACCCAACCAACTCAAACCCATGAAGGCAATGAGTACCAGCCAATCAGAGACAGGTAGGATGTCCCTTTCACTGTAGTGGTGTAGAAACACTGTCAGAAAAGAGTCGCTGGTCAAAATGTAATCTCTGCAAAACTGAATAAAATTCAATGATATGTTGGTTCCAGTTAGTGATGTCCTCTGCTGTGGTTTTTAAATTTTGCTGGAGGAGAGAGCGCTTTGGGGAGTTTAGTTATACTTTTAGAATATTTAAATAAAATATTCTTTAATATGTTAAATAATTTAATATTTTCAACCAATTCTGGATTGGATAATATGGATAATGTGAACATTGATTCCTGTATAGGCCTGTAAATTCTACAAAAGTGAAATGATTATTCATTATTTAATTATTTATTGAATTATTATGTTACTCATTCATTAGTCCCAGCCTCCTAATTGTGATTATTTCAGCTATTTCTGCTTTATATGACTGTAAAATACAAATAAATAAAATACAATAATTAAAATGAATTAAGGAAATTATTAGGAAATGGATGGCTCAGACGGTCATTTTTCAGTATTCCTCTCCATGGACACACTTTGTTTGGTACCTAGGTTGTCTACCTTTGAGGGTCTTCTGGGCACAGCTGACTGGGAGCTGGCAGCTTTATGGAAGTGGAGGAAGCTGTTGGGGTTGTTGTACTCACACTTTTTCTATTGTGACCATGACCAGGGCAAACTTGACTTGAAAAAGGACAGATGTATAGGCAGTGGGCAACAACACAGCCACAGCGTGTTTCAGTAGTCAGGGGAAACAACAGCTTGCTTCTGAGTTCAGGTGTCTCTGAAGTCACAGTGCATCAAATTTAAATAGGTGTGAAAGGCCCAGTTTTAATTAACCTTTAGAGTCTCCCCCCTGCAGACAAGTGTACACAGCAGACCAGAGTATGCGCACAGCTGAAATAATCCCAGACATGGAGGGCTCACTGCCAGTTCCTGACCCAGCAGACCTTCATAGTTCCACTGATTCAGGTAAACACTCATGCTTTTCTACAGAGAGTAGTTCAGCTGCCCCCTCCCTCCCCTTTCCTCACATCATGTTATCTCAGCAATAATCCACTTAAGAGATAATCTCATTTGGATCCTTGCTTTTGTTACTGCTAATTGCAGCACTGTGATGCTACAGATAATAGCTGTTTTTCACTATTTTTTCACTAGTGATATATATATATATACATATGTGTGTGTGTGTGTGTCTGTGTGTCTGTGTGTGTGTATCTATATCTCGCTCTATATATATATATATATATATATATATATATATATATATATATATATAATCTCTTGTCCTTCCTCATTATCAACCTGAACTTCACTCCAGACACTGTTCTTGAGCCAGCCTCTGGGCTCGGAGCTGACCTGCTGGATCTGTACCGGAGGGGAGAGCAGTGTGACATCACCATCCAAGTGGCAGAGCAGGTCTTCTCCTGCCACAGGTAGGACTGTGCCCCTCCCCCACTACTGAGGTTGCACATCTGCTGTTGACTTTTGCCAATGTGGAGCAGTGGTGGATGGTCATTCAGTGATGCAGGGATAGTAGCTCCAGCCGGTAACCATGGAGACAGTATCTCTCAGCCTGTGCTCAGGGAGCAGCCAGGCAGCGAGAGCTAGTTGCTCTGCAGCAGTGATCTGTATAATGGCACGATGTCAGCAGCTGCAGCTGCAGCTCTCATCCAGAGGCTGAACCAGCCTGACGACCATATTTCAACTTTACTGTGAATGCACAAAATACCATGTTTACATGTAGCATATAACACAGTAACATAGGTCACTCATAGATCACTCACACATAAAACATGGAATGTGGGCTTGGAACACCTGGTGTGTAAGCAATATTATATGAGAGGGTGTGTATTAACATCTTTCTAGGCACGTAAGCGGCACTGAAGTGCCAATAATATGTTGAAGCTCACCTTTAAATGTAAAATTGCAGTTATACAACAATTACTAAATTAAATAAAATATATAATCAAAAGATATTCATATTTTGTGGCAGTTTGCTCTCAAAATAAAAATGTTTTGCTCGCTCGATCTCCATTTCCATTGAAATACACAGGATATGACTGATACCTGGAAAACAGTCAGTCACAGCCATAGACTCCTATATGCAACGGAACCTAGTTTACTACTCCAGCAAGTAGTCTGAGCCTTCGTGATGACCTAGCAGCAGAGATGATTAGTCCCAGCCATCTAACGTTCACAGAGTTTCCCAAACTGAATAAATACCACACATATAAACGCTGAACTGAGTAAATACCACACATATAAACACTAAACTGAATAAATACCACACATATAAACACTGAACTGAGTAAATACTACACATATAAACACAAAACTGAGTAAATATCGCACATATAAACACAAAACTGAATAAATACCACACATATAAACATTAAACTGAGTAAACTTCACATGTATTTTTAAGCTAATAGAGCTGTATTTGCAACTCAGCACACTGCTGATGCAGGATGTGATCCAAACAATTCCAATAACTCCACAGCGTTATAAAGTTATATAAAGTTAAATGTTGACCCCTAGTATACTTATTCAAATTTATTTACATGTCAGGATGTGAGATGGCAAAAATTTCAGAGGTTGTGCAGACAGATATTTGTAGAGATGACAGCAAAAAACAAACTTATTTTAATCATATCACCTAAATCAAATAAAATAAAAAATCAATTGACTGAGAAAATGTGTTGATATATTTATGGCTGCTTGTATATAGTGAGTAGGAACGAAAAGTCTGTCACTCCAGCAGCTGCCTGAGGGTCTGCTGTCCAGGTGAACATTGTCCATCACCCGATAACACCTGACAGTGTAACATGACCCACTGTATAATATTCTGTCACCTATCTCTCCGACTGTCACATTATCTTGACGGCCTCCAATCCAAGTCCACTCACCACATGTCCAATTTACAACAAGTTTGTGGAGAGAGAAGTTTGTGGTGACTTGACTGGGAAGAGTTACTACTGACCGACTTCCAACACTAAGGCTACTTAGACTCAGAATCAGATTTATTGCCAAGTACATTTTCACATACAAGGAATTTTCTCTTGTCTGGTCTTGGTGTTTTTTGGTGCATGACAAACATTAGGTAAAATATATAAGAAAGATAAAAAATAATCAAATATTAAAAAAGATAAATATCTGTACAGTATGTTTTGATGAAATGAAATGAAAAGAGCTGTACAGATTGTGCAGGAATATACAAAGACTTTAGCAGAAAATGTGCAAAGGTTCACAGTCTGCAGAATATTTCAAATGGACATAGTATTTATCAAAATGAGGTAGACCAAAAGATGTTAAATAAAAGGTGTGTGTTATGTGTTATGTGTGTGTAATGTAATGTAGATCCTATGTTCATGGAATGTGTAGCTCTCGGTGGGTGGAGGGGTGAGCGTCAGTGTCAGAGGGCCCGGAGCCTTTTTGATGAGGCTAGTGGCAGACGGGAAGAAACTGTTCCTGTGGCGTGAGGTTCTGATGGATCCTGCCAGAGGGGAGTTATTCAAAGAGTGTGTGTCTGGGGTGGGAGGGGTCAGCCACAATCTTTCCTGCACGCCTCAGAGTCCCGGAGGAGTACATGTCCTCAAGAAACAGAAGGTTACAGCCAGTCACCTTCTCAGCAGAGCAAATGACATGCTGCAATCTGCCCTTGTCCTTGGCGCTGGCACCAGTTGGTGATGGAGGAGGTGAGGATGGACTCAGTGATGGAAGTGCACCATCACTGTCTTTGGCAGGTTAAATTTCTTTCTTTCTGCTGGGCTTTCTTGATGAGTGAGCTGATGTTCACCCCTCTTGAGGTCTTGGGAGACGATAGTTCCCAGTAAGCGGAAAGATAGCTTAAAGATAAGACTGGCATTATTCTATATTTTATTTGCATTAGTTCGTCTTTCTTTCTGATTTATCTAACCTGTCTTTAGGTCTCAACCTCAAAAGCCTGTCATTTCCTCCTGAAGACTAGAAGCAGGTCACAAATATATTGTTTCACTTTTAAAAAATAAGTAATTTCCTAAAGCAGCTGGTACGTCCATTTTTAGCAAGAGGAGGAAATTTGTTGGGGCTATTTTCAGTTGCAGATTAATACAAATTTGGCATGCTGGTAAGTATGTCTGGCAGCAGGATGAATTATGTGGGATATGAAAGTACAGTGTGTGTGTGTTCATGTTAATGCCATGTTACCCGGTACAAAAGTGTGTCTCATTGATGTGTTTTAAGAGTTTTTGGACATCAATGGAGCTCTGTGGCACACAGGAATAAGATGTATCGGCTTTGGATGTGATGCTCTTTAGTAGAATGACTTCTGCTCTTTATTTTTCTCCTCTCCATCCTTTGGTGGAGCTAATTAAATGCTATAAACACCTCAGAAACAATGGATTTCCACATCAGTGATACAATCCTGAGACTAACGAACACACACTTAGCATTTTTTTTTGTCCAGCTTTGTCACTTTAAAGTCACTTAAATACATTCCAGCTGACCAGAAGACTGAAATATTAAACTGCTGTGTGGATTTGACATGCAACTGCCTGCTTTATTGGGTTTCTAGGGCAATCTTGTGTGCACGGTCTCAGTACTTCCGTGCCATGCTGAGCGGGAGCTGGATGGAGAGCTCCAGACAGTGCATCACTCTGCAAGGGTAAGCATCGTCTAGCAGCAGGTGACAGAGATCAATAACACACCTCCACTGCTGGCCTAACAATGCTACATTTCATCCCTGAACAATACAGCTGAATTACTGCATATGCTGCATCAATTATTCATGCCTTGAAACAGAGGTGGCTCTGTACAGTATGGGGTTTCGCTCACAATGCCATGTTTTAACTCACACACACACACACACACACACACACACACACACACACACACACACACAGACACCACCTACTGCCAGTGGAATCTCAGATGGCTCGCTCAGATTTCTACCAAGCAATGTTTGCTATGCTTTCTTTTGCGAGGCACATAAATGTCTCCTCATCCGCCCATCATCACCACGACGCCCGCCCCTTTACTACCACCCGCAGTCTCCTTTCAGAGCGACAGAGGCAAATGAAGCCCATTTTCTCCCTCCAGGGAGAGACGTGTCACTTGCCTCAGAATTACTGATCTGAGGGTAACACGCGAAGATGCGGCTGTCAGAATGGAGGAGGGTTGACTTGACACGCAGGGAGAAAACCTGTGAAGTGGCCTTTGGGCTGCAGTCACATGGACCGAGTGCTGCATGATATATGAGTTTAGCTTACAGCATTCCCACTTGTGTTTGCTTCCTTTCCAGGAAAAATGCAGTTTAGATAGTATTGACAGTGATCTGGTACTCTGTGTATGTGTGTGTCAGACTCTCTGTCTGTGTTAGCCTGTAAACAGATTCTTTTGTCAACTGTTTCAGTTTAGGGCCAGATGAGATGGAGATCCTGCTCCAGTTCATGTATGGGGCCATTGTTGATCTGCCACCTGGAGCCAGTGCCAGGTACTGTATGTAAACAGACAACAGTCCAAAATTACAATCCAGCCACAGAAAACAAACTCACCTGTGTTTGGTGCCTCCTGTCTCACAGTCAGGTGGTGTTGGCGGCAGACATGTTGGGTTTGGAGGGGCTGAAAGACGTGGTGGAGATGGTTTTGACCAGAGACTACTGCCGCTTCTTCCCCAAGGTCAGCTATACAGAAGGACAACTAGTGTGTACCTTAAAGGATGGATCTTCTACTTATCTTTCTATACAGTGTATATGTGCCAGGTAGTCTCTCATATGTAGCATTATGTTGGCTTTAGGGCTTCACAAATCGGAATAAATATGAGTTTTTTTCAGTATTCACACTTTATTATTAATCCTGATAAGTTGTTTAGAGAAATTAGAAATTAATCTTTCACCTTCATATTCTTCTTTGTAAACATATACCGTATATAACTCCCTTCAAATGTGCACAGTTATTAAACATTTAATAACTGGCTTTTATTTCCTAAACAGAAACATTTATCTACCACCATTTTACCACCAGATTTAATGCCTACGTAAACAATACAGTTGACTAATAACTTACATCAAAATGATTTCACATGAATCTTAAAGAATTTCAATTTGGTAAAAGAGAGCATCACCACTTGATATTAACAGATGCTCAAAGTTTAGATCCTGGAATAACTAGGTTGTGTTGGGCAACTTCGTTTGTGAAGATTCACCTGTCACCTGTCTCATAACCAGAAGGTCCTGGGTTTGAATCCTGGCTGGTGCATGGTCTTTCTGTGTGACCAAGGCATTGGTTTAGGACTAGAGCTGCACAGTAGCTGCCCCCTTCTCCTAATACAGAGTCATACATCTGTTACTATGTGACAATACTTACTTGAAAGGCTGATCCTTTGAAAGTGATGATGCTAAATGCATTGTCATTGCAGCACCGATCAAATGTTACTGATTCTAAATTGTGATTATAGTTCTACTGCTGATAATTTTTCAATTGTAGTTGAGGTATGTCTAATCATGTCAGTCTAGTTGTTTGTTGTTTGTTTGTTAGCAGTATGTGGAGTATCACAGCTGAAAACACCAAGAACAGATCCTGTTTAGTGCTTTGGCTTTACTTTTGTTGATTTTGTTTGCTCACTGTCAATAATAATGTTGTTTGACTTCTCTTTTCATTTTTTCATTACAGCTCACTCAGCAACACTTTCCAACATGACTGCATGAATATAAATGTTCTCTTTTTTTCCTTGTGCGTTTGCAGACGGTTGACGGCGTTCAGAGAACAGTTCTTGAATGTCTGTCCCTCACACACGCCTTAGGCCTTCAAAGCCTCCACATGCTGTGCAAGAGGTGAGTGTCCGCTCAGCACTAATTGAGCAAGTTGCTTTTCTCTAAATCAAATCTTTGAAACTGAAAATACATTATGTATGTAAACATTTTGGGATATTAGCCACACTTCGGCCCTGAAATTTTAATTGCTGTCAAATTCGACCTTAAAACGGAATTAATGATGTCATTTGAAAAAAAGTGCAACACATTCCGACCTGTCATGGCACTGCAAGTTACATCTACATCTTGTTGCTAGGCAACAGCATGTGGGTTCATACTTGTACTTGTACTTCATTAAGTAGCTCAGGGTCAGGGTTAGTTGTATAATACAGTTTGATTTCTTATGAATCAAAACATAACTTTAAAGTCAAATAAACAATATTTGCTATCCTTTAAATGAATTACACTTTGTCTCACATTTCTTCATTGATTTTATCTTTAACTTAAAAGGTTGAATTGAAATGAAGACGTCATAGACACATCAGTGTATTGCGCTGCATTGAGAAGCTTGCTTGTGCTCTTGGATCAGATTTAATAGGAAACATTTACGGTGTCATGTCTTTGTTTTATCACTTTCCTTTCTATTCATTTGTGTTCATACAACCTCTCCATACCGAATACACCTCACTTTGAGTTCCCCTGTATCTGTCTCCGTATCTAATCCGACTGCGTGCTAACGATGCTCTTGCACACTGCAGTGAGCAGGCAAGAAGTGTGTGAATGTAGGTCAGGGGGATTGTGTGTGTGTTGTGTGTGGTGTGTGTGTGTGTGTGTGTGTGTGTGTATACACGTACGTGGCCTCATGTTTCTCTGCTGAGTTTGATGAGTCACATGAGTACGACGTTGAAGCGAGCTGCGGTGCTCTGTGCAGCAGTACGTTGCTGACCTTCTCATCCTCACTCATTGCATTGTTCCCTCAAGGAAAGCTCTGCTGTGCTAAAGCCTCAGAGCCTGCAACTCATCTGGGTTACACTGCAGAAACAGAAATGGCAGCTCTTTTTTTAAATGATAGCCAGGTATGTAAAGTGTGTATCTACATACACACAGCACCATGATCATTAATAGGCTGTGCAACCATCAACAGCATCTCTGGGCTGCTTTGAGAATTCTTCTTGCGACTCCAAAAGAACTCTGTAACTCTGTTTTACCTTATGTCCAGTAAACCCACATTGAAGTGTCCTACTGTGCAACTTCAACAAAACACTCACTGAGGTTCACATAGACGATCTGAGTGAAGGGCTACACTCCAATGAAACTTTTCCAGGACAAGGAAGAACAATGACTGAAAACTATTCTCTAAACTTTGAGCATTTCCAGGGTTAGAGGTTATCAGATACTGAACTGACTCTAAAGCAAGTTATTCTTTGTATTTTCAGATGGGTTGCTGATCATTTTGTGAAGACTTGGTGTGAGAGAAACTTTTCCCTCTTGTCCCCTGAGCTCCACAGAGCCTGTTTAACGGCTGTAACTGACACCATGGTGAGTTCCTCCCTTGCAGAGTCATCAGCCGTGCTGTACTGTATTCATGTAATTGCACAAATATCATCAGCCCTATTCTCTAGTGTTTTTTTTCCACAGGAAGGAAAGTCAAACATGATCGAATCAAAGATGACCTTTATTTAATTCTCAGTTATTAAAGACTGACTAATTTAGGAATATGATGTGCATGTAGACAGATGGGGAGTGATCCAACCTTGTAATGGATAATTGAATCTTGAGTCTGTCTCTCATCACTACAGAAGAGGTGGTGCGCTCTGTGAGCAAAGCAAGACAAATATACTATTGTTCACTCCTGGCCAGCTGAGATTCAAAGCTGGCCAAGAACCATTACACAATCTGGGGAGTTCCTGCACTGATCAATAGGTCCTGGGCAAGAATAAGAGTTTTTTTTGTGTGTGTGTTTTTTTTTTTTTTTTGCTTTTTTATGTAAGGTTGTTCATTTGTTTTTATTTTGTATTCTCACCTTAGAGAGAGTTTCTTTAGCTAATAGATGTTTTCATTCAGACTGTACAGAACGCTGTGACCATGCTCTGTGGCACTGATCAGTTGCTTGGCAGTCTCCCAGAAGTCAAGTGGGCCCAACAGGTGAGGAGTCTTGCCACAGAGCTACAGGAGGAAAGCCTCAGTGTCATTGTTCAGCACCTCCCCAAAGTCATCCGCACTCAGGCCTTCCAAGACCTACGCAGGGTAAGGTGGTGGCGTATGCATGCTCATTCACTGTAACATCCTTGGAAAAAAATCACTCAGCACAGGTTTCTATGCTTTTCTCAGTGTGTGTTACATGCCATTACAGAGGGAAGAGTTTACCCGAGAGCCCACATTGTGGAAGAAGCTGTGTTCTGCCATCAGAGAGGGCGTGACTGTGGACAACTGCTGTGATCTTTTTGCTGCTGTGTACTGTCTGTGTGGAGATGACATGGAAGAGGACTCTCTCCTGGAACAGGGAGGGCAAACACAAGTAGTGGTGAGATGAAGCAGATCCATCTTATTTGGTTCTATGTGGTGTGATTTCCCATTCAGTCCTGTTCATAAAGGCCAGTATGAAAGCTGACAATCAGATTGTGGACCAAACAACCAAACAAATGCGTGAAAAGGTGTTTTTAGTGTGTGCAAACTTAGCAGTTTTACAAACCCTCCTAGCTTTTGACAGGGCTTTTAACCACTTCTCTCTGCAATGGATGAAGTAAGTAAGTAAAGTAATTAATTACTTGTAATATTCCTCAAGGAGGAATAGTATGTCAATGAATAGATATACACTCACCGGCCACTTTATTAGGTACACCTTGCTAGTACCAGATTGGACCCCCTTTTGCCTTCAGAACTGCCTTAATCCTTTGTGGCATAGATTCAACAAGGTACTGGAAACATTCTCCATATTGGTATCTCCATATCCATCGTTTGGTCCATATTGACATGGTAGCATCACACAGTTGCTGCAGATTTATCGGCTGCACATCCATGATGCGAATCTCCCGTTCCACCACATCCCAAAGGTGCTCTATTGGATTGAGATCTGGTGACTGTGAAGGCCATTTGAGTACAGTGAACTTATTGTCATGTTCAAGAAACCAGTCTGAGATGATTCGAGCTTTATGACATGGCGCGTTATCCTGCTGGAAGTAGCCATCACAAGATGGGTACACTGTGGTCATAAAGGGATGGACATGGTCAGCAACAATACTCAGGTATTAAGGGGCCCAAAGTGTGCCAAGAAAATATCCCCCACACCAATACACCACCACCACCACCAGCCTGAACCGTTGATACAAGGCAGGATGGATCCATGCTTTCATGTTGTCGACGCCAAATTCTGACCCTACCATCTGAATGTCGCAGCAGAAATCGAGACTCATCAGACCAGGCAACGTTTTTCCAATTTTGGTGAGCCTGTGCGGATTGTAGCCTCAGTTTCCTGTTCTTAGCTGACAGGACTGGCACCCGGTGTGGTCTTCTGCTGCTGTAGCCCATCTGCCTCAAGGTTCGATGTGTTGTGCGTTCAGAGATGCTCTTCTGCATACATTGGTTGTAACGAGTGGTCATTTGAGTTACTGTTGCCTTTCTATCAGCTCGAACCAGTCTGGCCATTCTCCTCTGACCTCTGGCATCAACAAGGCATTTTCGCCCACAGAACTGCCGCTCACTGGATATTTTCTCTTTTTCGGACCACCCTCTGTAAACCCCAGAGATGTTGTGTGTGTGAAAATCTCAGTAGATCATCAGTTTCTGAAATACTCAGACCAGCCTGTCTGGCACCAACAACCATGCCACATTCAAAGTCACTTAAATCACCTTTCTTCCTCATTCTGATGCTCGGTTTGAACTGCAATAGATCGTCTTGACCATGTCTACATGCCTAAATGCATTGAGTTGCTGCCATGTGATTGGCTGATTAGAAATTTGCATTAACGAGCAGTTGGACAGGTGTGCCTAATAAAGTGGCCGGTGAGTGTAGATTACAATTAATTACAATTCTCTCCAAGCACCGAGGAGCTGCATAGCAGAGTTTGCAGCCTTGTTTGGTCTGTGTTATTCTTCTGGTAACACTCGTTGACTTCTGTCTTCTCCATCGAATGTTTTGTTTGTACGACCCCCTGGAGCTCCAGAGCTCGTGCACGATCGGCAAAGGCAACAGTGTTTTTTCAAATACAGCAAATGCCACATTTACTTGGCTTTTCAGGCCAAAGCATGGACTTAGGGTGAATATGTGTTTAGAGTTGCTCTGAATGGGTCAAAATGAGTTGTCCAACATGGCTTTGCAAACCTTCTTCAAATTTAGTTCTGATATGGGTCTGATGCTGCTTGGCTTTGTTATTAAAATGGTGAACAAGGATTTCTATACTAACATATTTAAAACCTTATTATAGTTGGTGATGGCCTCTGCTGTATACATGAATATTATTGTATACTGTAAGTTGTTGCATTATTGTTTTATAGATGAGCCAATTAGTAAGAGAAATCCTACAGTTACATCACTTCTACCGACTGTCTGATTAGAAAGGACCGCCAAAGAACTGTGTTCATCTTTTATGGCTTTATTAGACGAGTGATGATGAGCTCTGAAAACTGAATCTGTCTTTTAAATGAATGGTGAATGGTTGTAGAGATATAAAGGGATACGTTCTACAAGAGCTGCATCATCTGTAGCTTTAACAAGTCCAGTGAGCTCCTAAGCAGGGATTCAGCCATTGTAATGCCAAGGCTCACCTCTCCACATGCAAATGTTCCAGTGAAACTGACAGTATTTTGCAAGGACACCATGGCTGCATCCTTGGCTTAGCGCCACTCAAGATACTCGTGATTAGTAAACAACCCAGTGTGTTTTTTTGTTTTTTACCCCTATATCAGAATGATAATGAGTTCACCCAGAACTGAAACAAAGTGTGGAAAATAGTCTGTCTGTGCGAGACTACTTGAATCTGTCTCATCACTGCTGAGGAGGTGGTCTGTGAGTAAAACAAGACAAATGTACTATTGTTCAGTCTCGGCCTCTTCTGCTACTACAGACAACAGTTCTGAGTTCAGTGTTAATCACACTGAATATTTATATCTTTTACAATCTGCATTTTTTACGTCCATGCTGGTGCACTGCAGCATATATATACCTGTGGATTAGTGAGGAACCATTGGCAGGACTGTGTATTGTGTCACCTGTGTGTCTCTGTGCACCTGCAGGGAGCTGCTCTTAGAAAAACTGCTCCATAGTGCTGCTAGAGGTCAAAAACTCAACAGGTCACCTGTAACGGCACATGACACAAATGATGCAACCACCCCCTTGAGTAACAGAACATCATCCCTCCAAGTTTCATCAGAACTTCACCTATAGCAGTTATGGTTAATAAGATTGATTGATTGATTGTAGCTAATAATTTATTTCGGTGTCAAAATACATTTCTCCAACATCCAACTCCATTTTTCATCTCAGATGTTGATGTGATTAAGATGATGCATTAAGTATAAGTACATAAGTATAAAATTTTAATTACACGATTGAAGCCTCAAATAATCTGTAATCTTTGTTCAGTGTTGGTCAGATGAGAGATTATAAACTAACAAAGTGCATTGTGTGAGCAGGCGGGTTGAGCTTGTGAGCTGACTTCCAGGAGAAAGTGACCTGGCTGCACACGAGTTAAAGCGCATAACCACTGTAAATACCGTACAGTACAGCATAATGGATTAGGCAGAGGGAGGCTGTGACGTGTGCCAGCGGCCTTCACTAATCTGGCTGTGTGTCTGCTGGTGAGGGGTGTGTGGTTCGTGCAGTGGAGGAAGTACAGATAGCTCCGCCCTACGTTCCAGCCCCGTTTTTATAATCAGGCGTGGAAACAGGAGTATGGGCATCAGCCACTGACATCACTGATTTCGCTCAAGGGAGCTTGAGCAGATTCTGCAACAGAGACGGAGGGGGGAGGGAGGGACAGAGAAAGGGAGGGAGGAGTGTGGGGTATTTGTTGCCATGGCGAAAGGTTCTTTAAGCAGCTGCTGATTCGCTTGTGCTGTAGCGCACCCCTTTCCATTCTTCTCCTCTGCGACTCTCTCTGTGTTCTGTGTTACCGCCAGCCATTCAGGCGAGAGATTTGTACGCTGTGCAGTCGGCTGTGGACCTTCCTGCTTCAGACCTTTTACGCGGTCCGCCACACGCAGGGATGGGAGACCCTGTCTTCCAAGCACAGAGAAAGGATACTGGCAGGTAAGGCAGGATATCCTTGTTTCCAGCCACACACATGATATTTCTGCTGCAGCAGCGCATATGGATGTATGTGTTTTTTTTTTTTGTTTTTTTTTTCCCCCTCCATAACCCAGCCTAGTGCTGAGGCAGAGGCTCTGCATCACTACAGATAAGCCAAAGCTCTCAGAGCATACTGTATGCTGATGGCTGATTTAACACTTAGTAGATTCTTTCTTCACAGCTGCCTGGCCACTATTAATCCATTTAATGTTTGGTCAGTGCTTGTGTTGCTTCACGTGAGCTGTTTGAACTGTATTAGGCTGAGATAAGTGGACGCAAACATGGTAAATGCACCAGACACGCCATGCTTGTTTAAATGGGTGGGAATGAAAGGCAGGATTCCTGTCTTTGTGGGTCTGCACATGATTAGGAGCTTCCACAAATACAAAAAATGTGCTGTTTCCTCAACGCTAAGCTAGTAATGTGTTGAAATGTACTGCATGAATAATTGATTTGGCTGGTATCAGTGTGTGCCTATTACTGGTACATTTCTTGTCAGTGTAATCGGATTCCTCTCACAAGGAAACATTACAAATGTACTTTATCAGAAAGAGTTAATATGACTTGATTTGCTTCTGATTGAATAAAGTAAATCAGCGGGCTCTGAAGTGAAGTGTACAAATGGCTGTGCTTTGTTCGGAATAGTCCTTGCCAGACATGGCTGACTGATCAATCCATTGATTTAATGTTTGTTTCCTGATAGTCAACAACCGAAGGGTAAACACTGGGTGTGGAGATGAGAATTTGTGAATGGACAGAATGGCTCCACTGGCTCACATAATGAAGGACTCAAGCAGCGTGTTGAAAAAAAAAAATGGTGCAGCCTTTTTCATCTGTGTTGTGCTTGGTTCTGAATATGCGGACAAAATAATAATTGGCTTTTCATCTTGTTTTGACAGAGGCTATTGATAAAGGGGACAATCGAAGACTTGCTAAAAAGCCTGTATTCACTAGCTCGCAGGTAATATTAACATTTGTTTTATTTTTGTTTTAGAAACCATTGAAACCTGAACTTTGACTTTGCTAATGATCTTACGGCACCGATGCAGCTCAGAGAAATCCATTTAAGTTTGTATAATCCCTGACAATGCTTACAGTCTGTGGCCATCAGATGCCATATGTCATAAATGCCCCACCCTCACAGCAAAGACATCCAGTATGAAATGAGCAGCGGGGCCTCTCTAAGCAGATGTATAGCTAAGATAAGCCTGGCTGAAGTGATCCAGACAGGGATTGCTAAGATGTTAGACATGAGTGGTTAAGAGCAGTGGCAGCTCCCACAGTTCTCTCAGGACTCTCTTGGTTTGATGCAATCAAAACTGGAACTTTATCTGTCTCCAGGCTTTTTGTGCTGATTCTCTGAACCTGCAAGACACAATTCACTGATGTAACCGCTCTACTGACACTAAAAGGCAATCATAAGTTTACAGTTTGTTTAGTTTATTTGCAAAAATAACATAACAGCAGAACAAGAAAGAAGCATCATCTCTTCTCCCCATGACCCTCTGCTAACAGCTTAAAGTAACAAGTCAGACTAACTGAACAAAATGCATAATTTCTATTGATATACATCAGTGGACTTAATAATCTGCACTACTGTTATTCAGTTTCATATGACTGTGCAGTCTTAAAGTTAGATGACTGATGTGTTTATTTGTTTCCTGCAGCCAAGGGCTGTAAGATGCCCTCCATCTGCACCTGAGAGTCCTGTGCACAGGACCCAGAGAGTGTCCGAAAACACAACTTCTTCCTCCCGTAGTGCCGCATCAGCCATGAAGTCTGATGGACTGGGGACCTCTAACAAACCAGGAGATGGTCAGGCATCAAAGGCAAAGAATGTGAAGAAACCAGGAGACCGGAGTGTAGCAGCAAAAGCAAAAGCAGCATCAGGTAGCACACCAGTTGTCAATGGTACAGGAGCTGCAGGCACCAGACGGGATGTAGCCAGTGCAAATGGCCCCAGAAGCTCTCACGGGGCTAAAGAGCAAGAAAAGAAGCCAAACCCAGGTGCACGGCCTAAATCCTCTCCCCCGAGCTGCACATCCACAAGCCAAACAACAGTAATGAAGGCTCAGAAGAGTTCAGCGGGAAAGGCTGACAGCACTGCTGGCACCACCCAAGCTCAGCCCAGTGCTTCATCAGGCAGTGCCTCGCCAGAGAACGGTGCCAGCAGCCCTCGCAACGACGCCCACTCTATCCCAGGTTTACGCTCTTTATTGACTTCTACACATTTCATCATTGCGACTGACACCAATTACAATGTAGGACATCCCCGTAGCAGTGTCAGCAAGTCAGCTCCAGGCGTAACACTGGCTGGAATATGAAAGAACCTGCAAACTAATTAATATGATGAATGTTGTGGTCTGGCCAAGAGAGACTTTTGGAAGACAAGGGCAAGTGTCATGTATGGATGTTGATTTATCAGGAAACCGAGCACAAGAGGCTGTCCTTGGCAGCCTGCTGGTATTAGTGTACAAACTCACAGCAGAACAGCAGAGGTCAAAGCCCTGTACAGCTTTCACACAGGGTGTGACTGATCACATTGAGCTTTTGTGCTGAGGATGGTTTTGGGGAGGTGGGCTAATCTCTAAAGTCGGCCTCAGCTGTCTGCCCTGCTGAAACAAGCGCAGCATGTGTCCCCGCACCTCGCCCTGAAAGTGACTTGTAAATGTCTGTGATGTGAGCTCACACACTAAAAGCACATTTCCCCACCCTGAAAATGATTTGATTTATTCCTGAGTAAATCAAGGGTCGTAGGTAAAGGACTTGTGTGTATTCTTGGTTCATTGTTCTCATTGTGACTCATTTTCTGTGTTTTAGGTGCAAAGGCCAAACACCAGGCTAAGACGATGAACAAATCTCCACTCACAAAACCTCCTCAGAAGTCAGATACAGCAAAAACCAGCAGGTAAGCTTAACTCCTTGTGTGTGGGCTTCCTTCTTTGGGGGATTTTCTTCAAGGGTTCAGGGAGAAAAACTATAACTTAATAATTTCCTGTATGCAAGTATAGCAGTATGTTGTATGTGAATCCTTCATCAATCTTGAAAGTGATCGGCTATCATCTGATGATGATTTGGCCTCTGGGGGCAACAACCAGTATTTTGGGACTTTAGGTGTAGACAGCGGATAACGGACATCCGGGCTTCCTCTGCAGTGTGAAAATTTAATGTGTAAGAATAACTTCATGTAAAATTTTAGTTTTAAAAAGATAACATTAAAGTATGTTTTAAAAAGATAACAAAAAGCTGAACCATCATCAGGCAATAGCCAGTGGATTCTGAGGTTGTATTTTCCATCGCTGCATTCTGGCCAGTTTGCTCGTCACAACAGACCTGCAACCAAGCCTGCTCAAACGTGATTGGTCAATGTTACTCTGACTACAAACAGGAACATGACACCTCTGATTCACCTCTGTCTTCATAAGCATTAGTCTTACAGAGCTCAAAGTGCCAAAGTGCAGTGGAAAAGGTTGTATAACAACAGAAAAGACTAAATGTGACAGAGAGAACTCACTGGATGGATAAGGGGTTTATTTCTTTGGATAAGGGTACATTGGGGAGCCTAGGAGATCAAGATAATCCAAATCCTGAAGAAACATTTCTGTTAACCAGACAAATTGTTGAGAAATATTCTACTTTTGTCCCCTTCACAGTCATCTACACTGAAGTAAACAAGAATACATTCAAACAATGAGAAATGAACTATTTTTACTGTTTGTATCGGGTCACACTGCAGTCTATAGAACTGTAGTTTGAACTTGAATTTAGTCTGAATAAGTACCATGCATCCTCACTGCCATTCTAACATGACCATGGCCAATATATTCCCTCATTAACTTGAAGCATTCAGGGCACAGGAAACCAAACAAACGTACCTGACACTGCACGCTCAGTAACATAAATGTAGGGCGAATAAGATGGGTGTTGCAGCACAGTATCACCTTGTTTTTTTTTAGGCCACATGTGGCTGTCAGGAGGATAAAAGCAGCTGTGTAGTGTTTTCTGACAAGCCTCTTCTCCGTCCTTTTTAAAGGTGTTTAAAAATAACCGTTTTACAATCAGCACCATCCAAACTCCATCTGTCCTGGAAGCACATGAATATTTAATAGTCTCCCTGGAAAGCAACCATGTACGTTTGCCAGTAAAAAGCAGATAGCCCAATAAAGCAAATCTTGTGTCTGTGGATTGGCTTCTTTTGAAACAGATGGTGCACTTCAGATCTGTGTAGTAACCAAAATGTATGTTGCCCTGCTGCAGCTGCTGTATAATTCACTCAAGGAGAGCAAGTAACATTGGACTCTCTTTAACCTACAAATAGGCGACAGTTAAAGTGATTATTCGCACATTATGTATTTATTAAACCTGACCTTCAATATTATCAACTATCATGACAATCCAAGCTAGGTTCTGTAAAACTGTATTGTGTTAACTCGCTCTAAGATGTCACAGTGAAAATGCATCAACCTTAAGCACACAGCAAAACTGTAAAATGTACTCTTTGTTCTCTTGTTCCTAAAGTTAGATATTGTTCAGACCAGGGAAGAACATCCTTCACAAGGGCACAAGCAACTAGAAATTCATTGCATTGATAATCAGCTCATGTCTCAGAGGCTTGACCTTGACCAAATGGAAGAAAAAACTTTGCTGCCCCCTGCTGGTGTTAAATATGAATTTGTGATTTACTTCACTCAGCAGCTCCTCATATATATTTTTGATGATGGAAGTCAGAGGTATTAATTAATTGTGATCTTGTGGTAAAAGAATTTGTGGTCACTTTGATGTTTGTCTGTTCACCATCTGTTGCTATCTGTTTCATCAATCACAGTCCTTCCAATAAGTCAAGTGTGAGAGAAAATGTCAAAGCCAAGACTGAGAAAACGTCTACTGGAGGGACAGCAGCAAGGGCAGACACCAAGGGAAGAGGCACACCAGACCACCATGGTGAGCTGTTCAACGTCTAAATTATTCAGATGTCTGTAAATATACTGTGGCAGCGTATTAATGTTCTGTTCTGTCTTTGGTTTAGTCTCCAAGCATGGCCCATCCATGAAAAAGCCAGCTTCCCCCAGGAAAGAAGACAGTAAAGATGGGTTGAAATTCTCAGCATCAGACAAAGCAGCCAGTGAAGCTCCTAAAAAGAAGACCACAAAACCCATTCCAGCGACTGGCGCCTCGGCTAAATCCAGTGCTAAACCAGCAAAAGCCTCTTCGGCCCCCCCCAAACAATCTTCTTTAGTAGCTGCCAAGTCTGCACCAAAGCCGAAAAGTACTACTGAGTTATCTGTGGATAAAGGTTCTCCAAAGTCTGGAGGCACTTCCAAAAGCTCAGTTTCTGCTGCTTCTAAGAGGTCAGGAACCAAAGGAAAAGAGGCAGTGAATGGTAAAAATTTAGACTGTAACACGGAGCTTGCTCCAATCGAAAACACTGGTGATGTTGCAGTGTATAAAGATAGTACAGAGGTGGCAGCATCTGTCCAGCCTGCAATGCGCACACAGCCAACAAGCCAGGGTGGAGGGGATCCACTCAGCCTTCAAGTGGAATCAAGCCCGAAGCAGAGTCTCCAGAAGACTGGAAAACAGTCAGAAAACTCTAACAGTGCAGGTGATGAGACCAGTGTTACACCAGCAGCTAACAACATCCCCCATATTAAATCTGCTCATGCAGCCACTTGTAAACAATCTTCAAGTTGTGTCATCCCTGCTCACATTGGCGGAGGGCAAATTCATGAGGTCAGCTCCTTGAATTCTCCAAGAGACACTGAACGTCCTATAGACACCCCCTGCAGCATGGGAAGCACTGACACTCCCTTAGAGGATTCCTGGAGCGGCATCCACCATCAGGTCAGCCCTGAGTCTGAGACTGGCAGCACGCACACCACTTCCTCTGACGACATCAAGCCCCGCTCAGAGGACTACGACGCAGGAGGCTCGCAAGATGATGACTGCTCCAATGACAGAGGGGTTTCTAAGTGTGGCACCATGCGCTGCCATGACTTCTTGGGTCGTAGCAGTAGTGACACGAGCACCCCAGAGGAGCTAAAGATGTATGAAGGTGGAGCAGGATTGAGGGTGGAGGTACGGCTGCGTGGTCGAGAAGCAGAGACCACTAGTGAGGAGGAGGGAGTCAGGCAGCGTCCTCGTTCCTGGTTGCAAAGAGATGAGGTTCCCGTTGAGGAGGAGCACTCAGAGGTTGAGGCCACTGTGACTGTCAAGAGTGTGCCCGGCCACCAGCTTTTTTCCTCAGAGGAGGAAGAGGAAGAGGAAGATGAAGAGGCAACGGAGGATGAGCGGTCTGAAGTTGAGGTGATTCCAGGTCATGGTCCGCCACCACCAACTGAGGCCTCGCCACATTATCAGGGGATTGTTAACCTAGCTTTCGATGACGACGGTGTAGATCAGGAGAATGAGCAGCCCGACTACCAGTCAACTTCTAACTTCCGTCGTTCGGTGTTACTTTCAGTCGATGAGTGTGAGGAGCTGGGCTCGGAGGAAGGGGGCGTCCAAACTCCACCTCAACACCCGGATGATGCTGCAACTCCCTGTGATGTTTTCGAGTCAGACTCCACAATTACCAGTGACCAACAGAACCACCTGCCATGCCATCTTGTAAATGCAGGTATGAAGCACAAAAAACACGACCAGGACCAAGAAGAAAAATCCTCTGTATTCCTCACAGAGATCCAGGAGCCCATGCAGGAGGAGAGCAATCACATCCAGGTTGATGGAGTGAAGTCCAGCAGTCCCCTCCTGGATGCTGACACTAGAGATATCACTCCTCAGGAGCGCCCATGCCACTTGGATCTGCGGCACACTGAACAATACAACGGAGGGCTGCGCAAAAATCACACCTGTCCCTCAGAAAGCAAGAAAGCTGATTTACATCTAGACTTAAATGAGCCTCAGCTGACAGGGGACTCTCCTGTACATGCTGCACAATCTCCAGCAGGTAATGTATGATCTACAGACCCTTCTAGACCCCAAATCTGACCCCATCTCTTATCCCTAAACTCCATCAGTGAAGGTATAGTTTATCCCTGCAAGATTCATTCTCCTCTGCTCTGATTCCTAGACCTACATCCAACATACACCTATCCCTCTTTCAGAAAAAGGATATCATTGAGCATACTAGTTTAAAAACTAGTTATTAATAAAGTTCAAATTCAAATTAAATCAGTGGTGATCACATTTTCATGGCTAAAAGCTTCCTCATTTCAACCCATGGATTGCATAGCTGTTGTAAATTTGAATTTGCAACATCAATATCCTTTTAAAGATGGAGATTGGTCTCATCATAACAATCAACCTAAACTGTACATTTTAAACAACTGAACTACCTTTAGTCAGAGGCATTTAGGCCTTGGTAACTCAGTTTACACAGAAGAGGGGAAAGCAGTGTACTCTTTACTAAGACTGATCATGTATTTGTCCAAAAGAATCTGCCTTGTGACAAGGCCTGTGACATAGGTATATAAATGCACTTTTATGTACATAAAAATAAGATTTTGATTATTTTTGTCATTTCTTTTATGCAGTGGAACAGTTGGCCTTTTGAAGCCATAGATAATTTGAGATATTTGAAGGTGTATATAGCATTTTAACATCAACATATCAATGCTAAATTAATTGTAGTTTGTTGGTATAATTACTATTACAGTTCGGCCATTGTTGGATCATTTCATATCATGTCACGGACAGTGATATTGATGAGGCTGTTTAATAAAATTTAGACTCTTTCCCATAAAAACCACATAGCGTCTTGTTTTAGATGGTGCTTTTTTCTTTCACTTTATTGTAAAGGATAAATATGTCTGTTCTTCTTCTTCTGTGCCTTAAAGCACAAACAAATGTGGACCTTGTGGTACAGTCAGTTGCAGTGAAGTGTCGCTAGATGCTGCTCAGCGTTGCAGTGATCGCTCCTTTTTTCAGTAGTTATACTAACATCTTGATTAAGTAATAAGACGTGTTGATGTTAAAATGCTATATTAGCACCTTTTAAAAAATGTGTTCAGGTAAATTACAAGCAAGTAATGATTTTTTTTCAAGCCTCTGTAGAATGAAGCCACTGCTTCTCAGAAAACTGTTATCCTGGGAAACGTTTCCCTTGCATCTCCTTGCTGTTTCTCTTTATTTTTGTTAGAGAATGTACCTGTTTTTTTTGTTGTTGTTTTTTACCTTTGCACTGCACACATGCATGTCACTATTGAAATTACTTTGTCATTGCCCTATACCATCCATCATTTAAGTGTGTGCGTGTGTTTTTTGTTTTGTTTTTTTTTTTTTGCCCCCCATGGTCCATTACCTTTTGTCATACCCAGTAGACTTGTGTCTGGATGCATAGACGTTTTTAAGAAAAGTGTTTTGTTGTCTATAAGCTTTTGTTCAGTAGGTTTGTGTAGTGTCAGTAGCCTCCTCTGTAAAGTATGTGATGTGTCTCTCAAGCAGCTGTCATGGTTCTGCCATGTCTCTCTTTTTTCACTATCATATTCAGAAAAAGAAATCCCGCTGCACCATTACTGAGGGTCTGTCCCGATGCAAACATGTAAATGATTTTGTTGTCAACATCAAACAGTGATCAGTTACTTCATCTTTTTTGAAATTGTTAAAAATAGAAAACACAACAAATGTCAAAAGAAACTGGGTGGTGTGCCATCTTTTGTGCTACTACAGTAAAAGCACTGTTGCTTGCATTTTAGGTTTCTGTGACAGTATTTTAAGTCTGCTCATTCAAAGACCTGCACGTAAATCTCAAAACATTATCGCTGTTACTTACTGACCAATGCAAAGTTCACTGGTGCTGGCAGTGCATGGCTTACTTTGTTTGAACAGGTGGATAAAGAGATGCATTCAGAAAAGCATTCCTCTGTGCTTTACCTTTAAGGCAACTGTACACCCTTTTCATCATTATTCATTCATTTATGAATTAAAAAATGATTTTAAGACTGTTAATGGGTATTTCCATTAACTGACTACAATGTGACCATCAATATCACTGCTTGGCCAATATGCTATCCTCACCTTACTTCACTATAGAATATCTTTTAAAGAACACAGTTGCATTAAGGGTAAACTTTCAGTAATGAGTGTTTTATTGTAGTAGGCAGTGACTTAATCTCTGAAATGAAAAGGAGAACTGTGGAGGAGTAAACCAGTTTGTCATTTTGCAGTATTGTCAATTGTTTTTAGGGGACAATGGTTGTGACAGATTGGATCAAACCTGCAAACATGACCGCCGACCATCCAAAGCCCTCTCTCCCATTTACGAGCTGGATGTGGGAGAAGCCTTTGAGCACTGTTTGGACAAGGACAGGAATGTTAAACTGAAGGCAGGCGAAGAAAAGCAAAGAGAAGACGATGACAAAAGCAGTGAGTTTGCAGAGCAGGACTGGAGCCTGCTCAGGCAGCTCCTTACAGACCACGAGTCCAGTCTGGGCATCATAAATCCTGTGCCTGAGGAGCTCAACCTGGCCCAGTACCTTATCAAGCAGACACTGTCACTGTCACGTGACTGCCTGGACTCACATGCCTTCCTGTCCCCAGAGAAGGAGACCTTCAAACGCTGGGCGGAGCTCATCTCGCCCATGGAGGACTCCTCCACCAGCATCACAGTGACCAGCTTCTCCCCAGAAGACGCTGCATCTCCACAAGGGGAGTGGACCATTGTGGAACTGGAAACACATCACTGACTGCACAGAGGAGAGCCTGCCAGACAGCTGATGCCTTCTCTATGAACATCTTTCCATTCAGTTTTTCTTAATTTATTATAATTTATAAAATGATTCTGTCTCAATCCTTTTCTTTTCCTGGACTCTGCAGAACTCTCTGGACTTTGCAGCAGCCTTTTGCATTCCTCATGATGCCCTCTGGACTGTTTCTTGACACAAATGGGCTGTTATGCATGCTGACATTTTTGTATGTTTGACTGTTAAATTGATGTTGCTTCAAAGCCCTAGAAAAGAATAGAGTAAAAAAAAAAAATATCATTTCTTTCTCATGACAGTCTTCAGATAATGTCGACCTGAATTTCTTAAAGAAAAATAATATTGGCCTACTGGCTTGCATTTAATGTCATACTGAAAATAAAGATTTGTGTTTCTGGAAAAAAAATGAAGTGTTTCTCACTGTGAAGATTTGTGTAATTATTAATTGTTTGGGGTCCATGGACAGGTTTATTCCCTTTTTTTTTTCACTGAGTGACTGTATGGCATGCCGTATCAAGAAAAGCACAGGTGTATCGATATTCATATTGCTCACAACAGGTGTGGAGCTTTAATTAATGTTATTACACCTGTGTCTAAGTCAAAATGTCCGCCGTGTCGAGGCTCTGTGGACGAACTGCTATAAATGAGCATAATTAATAAAAGCATATCTGTATCAAAAACTATTAATCGTACAAACCTACCTGTAAAAACATATATAATGCGTTCAGGCTTTTTCAGAGTTTGACGGTTTTTTTCTTTTCTTTCTTTTTTTTTTTTTTTTTTGCCAGAAAATATTGTAAAAAGTTGTAAAATGTCGTTAAATGAAAGCACAGCGGCCTCTCGTGGCTTTAAACCGACGCTCGCGCTGCGTTCGGAGGCGCACTGTCTCGTGCACGGCGCGAAGATTACATCTTCGACGAGTTCAAACTAGTGACGGTTTGTTTGACATGTAATTCTTAAACCAAACTACGCAGTTAATTTGACTTTGAGCGAGCAGCAGGTAATGACAACATACGAAGAAACGACTCCCCGTTGGAGAACAACAATTATACTCAGTACTTCACTCCAGGTAGTGTTCAGTTAAGTTAACTCTTAATGTGTTTAGCAAATATTTTCAGTTCGGTTTTAGACGGTAAAATAATTACAAATATGACTTTGTTAGCTATATTAACAGTGTGCTAAGATAATAACAGTAAGTAAAACGGTACTAATTTAACCTAGTATGACTTTTAACTAAGTTTAGAAGTCCATTTATATATTATTATTATTATTATTATTATTATTATCTGTATTTGTTTTAGCAGAACCACGACACAAACAGGATCCTCAGCATGCAGCAGCACCGGATCAGGTTGTCAGACAGCGTTGAGTCTGGAGCCTTTATTTTCCCTCTGTCAGGTAAACCTGCTGTTAGATAACCTCAGAGTCAGTAACACCAACCTTACAGAGGACAACTAGTTCTACCTTATACACAGCACAGTGTTCATAATAAGCCACAGTAAAGAAATAATGCCATTTTGATATAAATAAATTTGCCCAGGCGTTGCATTTCTGTTGGTCGACCCTCAAGACCTCCCAGAGCGTTTTGAGGAATCTGGACTCACTGAGAGAATAAAGACGTTTGTGGAAGTGCACCGGAACAGTTTCCTGCTTTTCTATGCCCCCTTTAACGGGGAAAAGGAACTGGAAATCTTGTCTGTGATTCAGCACAGGTAGATAAATGGCTGTGTGTGTCTTGTTTTGCTAGAAATATACTAATGTAACTCTTAGATCATTTTATTTCTATTAACTGAAGAAGTCTGTTCCTCTTTCAGATTCTTTGGCAGTAATCTCAGGATCCTGCCTGTGCGAAACAATGTTGACATTGTGAGAGGCATGTTGACAATTGCCAAGGTAAGGATAAGAGGCAGTGAACAAATGTTATTTGGTAGTCCTTGATGATAAACTATACGTTTGTTTGAATTAAGCCATTTGTCTCATAAAGCTTATTTGTTTGCAGGCCACCAGCAAGCCCTACGTAGACAGTATCCTCGACCGGATGGCTCTGGCTCGGGCTCAGATTGTTGAAAGCAGTCCTGTGTGGGAGATGCTAAAAGATCTTATGTAAGACTCAGCAGGTGATGCAGCACGTTTGCACAAAAACCTCTGTTGTTTTATTTAGAACTTGAATATACAAAAGCAAAAGTAAAATGTGTTTCAGTATATTAGCACAAAGTGTTCTGTTTTTACATTTTTGCCATACAAAAATTCACATTTTATTACAGTTTTTTTCAATCACTTACAAGCGCTTACCCATACTTCAGATACTTTTTCTAAACTCTTAACACAGACTCACACCTACAATACACAATTGGCCAAATGGATCATTTTCTTCTCAAAAACACGTTTTGTTAAATATATACTAACTCTTCATTTCAAAATAGAACACATCTTCCTCTGCACACCCTAACTTTACCAAAACACTGGAAATCTGACTCAAAATGAAATTATTCTCTCAAAGAATAACACGTGTTTTCACAAGACACATGCAGTCAATCAAAGTACACCAGGTTTCAAAATACTGGCTACTGTTGACATTACAAAAATTGCATAGACTTTTATGTTTCAGTTTTACAGGTATTTGCATGCAAAACATGCAATCCACCATTTTTACACTAAATTTCTTGGTTGGGACTGTATGTCCACATGTAATGTTCACATTCAAAAGCATCCCAGTAAAAAGCAAATTATTTTTTTCTTTACTGTTTACGACAGGTACATAGAAATACTGTTTACAGTATGACAGAACAGAAAAAGTTTTACAGTATTGCTTACAGTGAACAGAATATCTATGAAACACACAAAGAGCATTCTGAACAAAAAAAGCCCAGATAAAAAATTACTGTATCTAATCTCTGCGATCTTCAGGGTTAGGCCACGTGTTTTCATCAACATTGCATCTGATATTATCCAAGGAGATGCACCTGGATAAAACTGCTTGGTATGTCGGATCCACCCTTAGCAATCATCAACTGTGATGTCCCTGCAGCCAGCATCCATGGCTTCAAGGAGGAACATCTGGTCATGTGGCTGATGGTCATAAACCTTCCACCTCCATACAGAAAAGAACTCCTCTATGGGGCTGAGGAAAAAGTATCTGAAGTCTGAGTAAGCGCTTGTTAGCGATTGAAAAAAACTGTATTATCAGCTGAGATATATTGTTTTTGAACTGATATCATTGCAGAAGCAGAGGTTTTTATACTGTATCTAAAGTTTGGAATATTGTTTTTGCTATTGTTGGATGTTGTGTGTTAACATTTGTAAATAGAAAAACAATCCATAATTTTGTTGGGAGGTACAGCTTGTCTGTTAAGAAAATGTGGAAATGCATTGTGGAAAAGTGTTCACTGACTGCATTGTGTGAAAACGACATTAAATGTGTGAATGGTATGGCCACAAAAGACCGATGCTGAGCTAATTGTGTTTAGTGTTTTGAAAATGTGACTACTGGTTGGACAAACGCTTGTTAGCGACTGAAAAAAAGTTTAATGGATGCTTTATCGGAGAGAGCAAATAAAATAAAACCACGTTTAGAACAATAACTCTTGTCGTCCGATGTGGCGCTTGGTTCAGTTCTGGGTTCTCAGCTTTTCCTCTGTCATCTCCTCGATACGGACAATAAGACTCTCCATCAGGTCGAATGTCACCAAAGCGCTCTGCAACACCTGGGATACGAAAGAATAGTCAGCATGCTGGTCCTACAGGGGCCAAAACCAAGGTAGCAATTAATAGGACAGAACGTTTCTCTACCTGGTGCTGGACCTCTGGGGACATATTGGACACATTCTTGTGTTTCACTGTCATGCTTTTGACTAGTCTGGTGGATCTAGCAGCATCTCTGGCTTCTGGGGGAGCAGAAATCGAGCGGGGTCACAGCATGAAGACGGACAATTGTACTGCAATTCAGTGTCATCTTGTTAGAAAGATTAGCAGCTAATGCGCACCTTTTGCTTTTAGCTTTTGATCCTCCCTCAGTGCCTTCACTTCAGCTGAATAATAGGTTCTTGATATGCCAATACACACACGCAGCATTTTAAGGTATTCATCTTTGATCCTGCACAGCTCTTCCCACACATCTGTCTGAAGGTAGGAGGAGAGGACGATCAGTTTTCTGCATTAACAGGCTGGCTGGCAGAAGAGCAGTGACAGTGCTGAATTAGACTGACTTACATGGCTCCTCAGTTCTTTGTCTCTGATAATGAGAAAGCGGAGAAGATTCAGACTCTCCATTATCCTGGAGAAACAGAGACAGGGCATTGATTAATGGCTCGGTCTGGATGAAGTATCCTAGTTCACACAGGAAAGCCACATTTCAGGAAGGTTGAGATGGCTGTGAAAAAACACAGGGGTCTTTACTCTTAATTAGATCTGAAGATGATTATAAACAGATTAAAAACAAATTTCATTCATTTTATGAACTGCAGTATTCATTTTAGTTTTCCCCATATATGTTACATAGGCCAAAACATAAACAATACATATGTAGAGCTTGCATGTCTTGTATATATGTGGTCTGACCAAATAAAAGCCCCCATGTGTAGCATTTAAAAACAACATCTTCAACACTTTCTGTCTCACATGTTTAGACTATCACTCAGTGACTTCCCCAGCTCACATCACCTCAAGATTTGTGGCATGCTTTGGACATTATTATATAATGTGTGTGTTAGTTACAGTTATTCATTTATGCCTAATGTATACCTTAAAAGTGACAAATGAGTCTGTGCACCAAACCGTTGTTGATGTTACTCACCTGTCCATACTGTTGAGCAAATCTGTGTCAGCACCTTGTGGCAAACATAACACCAGACCCAGCAATGAGAGAAGCTCCACTCCCAGGAACCATTTATTGCCATTGCCAAGCTGGAGGAGAGTTATTAAAGATTAAACACCTTCAAATAAAATCAGCAGATCAAACATTATCTGAGTCATCAAGATTTAAGGTGGAATACAAAGGTGGGATCTTCTGAATGATTCTAAAACGTAATAACAAAATGACTTTATCTTACCTCCATAGAAAATTCTACTTGCTTCCTGATGTTCTTCACTATGTAACTCTCTACTCCTGCATGGCTGCTGGTTTTTAACATGCACCTGTGACAGAAAAGATGACTTGTTAAAGGACTTCAGATTAGTATGAGATGCTGCTGCAGGAAAAAGAATACAGCAAAGAAGAATCTGGGGATGCACACAATCTAAATTGAGATAAATATCTAATTAAATCTGTTAAATGAAACTAAGAAATGTTTAAAATTCCATATAAGAATAGACCAGAAAAATAGACAGATATCAATAAACATATAAACCTCAGTGTATGGTGATGCTGAATACATTTGACGGGATTGTTTTTTATAGACACGTGAATTTAAAGCACACATACAGATCTTATAAATCTAATCCATCCGTTCTCTGATGAGCCTCTCACCTGAAGAACTTGTGCTTTGCCTCAGCATCTAATTTATTGATGAAGAGCTGGAGAACTTGCAGTCCTGATTTCCTCTGTGGAAGCAGCGATCACACACACACACACACACACACACAAATAAAGAATTCAACAAATTTGTTCACGTTGCAGATGTAGAATAAATTCCTCTCATCAGTTGTATGCTCACCAAGTGTTGCATTGGGCAGTCAGTAAGAAGCTGACGCAGGTTCTGTGAACACACCACAAGTCACTGATTGGTCAAAAGTATTCATATAATTCATTCATTTAATTCATTCATTCAAGTCAACTACATCTGCTGTCAGCATACCGGCTGGCTTACAATACTATGGTCAGAACATTTGTAGTCATAGTATTACCAGTAGATATTTGCTTGCTGCACATTTTATATTTCAAAATGTTTAAGCTTAATCCTACGACCCAACTACAGTTTGACTACAGTCACCTGATTTAAGTCTCAGCACCTCCAGAAGTAATTGCTCAGCATTTGTACTTTGCACTTCATTTGTACTGATGAACATACCTGTGCAGTTAACTTGTTTTGCGATATGTGACTATAAAATTCTTAATGTAGCTTTAAGACTGTAAAATCTTAGCTGATGACATGCTGCTCTTACCTGTGGTACACTATAAAAGCTCTTCAGCTCCAGTACACTCACTGGAAGGCTGTTGTCCTGCACACGCTCCAAGCTTTTTGCATACAATGCCTGAGTGAAAATACACAATGAAAAATGAAAAAAATGACCTTTGTCTAATCTGTGAAAGAATCACCTTGACTCCGTGACCTTACCAGCCCTTTGAGCAAGTGTGATTCCTTTCTGCTGTGAAAGACACAAGATTACAATAAGAATCAATCCTTTTCAAACATGAATTATATTCGGCTCATATTGTGTTGAGAGCATACCTACTGAGAAGTTGATTGATGTGTTCCATGTTGCACTGAAGAACAAATACAGGACTGGAACAGCAGAAAAGAGTACAATGTAAACAGTGAATGTGCAAAATGAGCCCAACCAACATTGCTGGTGTTTCATCTCACCTGAATACAGCTGGAAAGCTGTCTATGGTGATGAGCTGCACAAACAGTAGATAAGCGAGGCAAGCTCTTGACTCTTTGGACTGACTGTTGTCAGTCTGGGTGCTTTTCTTCAAAGAGTCGAAGAACAGGAGCTCTGAGAGAGACTCTTGGATTGCAGGTAGTGTGATCTGGTTCACAGTGACAGAGTTAAAATAATACATTCACACTGAAACAGCACCTAATGTTTGAATGCGTTCCCATTGATGGAAAAGAAATAAAAAACTTGATCTTACCATTATCTCTGTCGCAAAGAGCCACAGGGACGATTTTTTGTCTTGGTTCAGCTCAGCCTCAAGCAAAGGTTCTCTCAAGCTCCTCATGCAGCTGCAGAAAATAGTGCAATCTGTTTTTATTAATGAGTGTTATTTTAACCTCAAACTAAAATGAAAAGTTATTCATAATAGTAATGATTTACTCTGGAAAATCTGAAACCAGTTTAAGTCCAAAAGTCCAAACTATCATATTGTAAATCCTAAATACTTCAGCCAGAAAAAAAGGAAAAATGCACTAAAATAACAGCAAAATGAATAAATAATGAGAAATAAAGTACATGGAAAAACTACAAATGTGAAATCATAACATAATTGAATTACTTATTACATATAACTCCAGTCAACCAACATAAAGACAGAAACCTACAACTTGAGAAGCTCAGTCCTCAGCTCCTTATCCTCAGACGTGGCAACGTGGTTTCCATTTTTCCTCATCACCTCCTCTATGAAAGGCTTTGTAAACACAGCCAGGGCGTTGCAGCAGCGGCACAGGCCAAACTCATCAGCCTCCTCCTGCTGCCAGGTGTAAGGGACAGGCAGCCGGGACAGCTGCTTCTGCAGGGCGGACAGAGCCAAGCCCACACATGCTGCTTTTCTCTCCTCCAGGCAAAGCAGCACTGAAGATGCAAGGTTGTTGTTGTTAGTGCTAATGTACAGCAGGGGGAGCCAAATATCATTTTTTAAAACAGTAGTAGGACGTTCATTTCCATCCATTGTCTAACTGTAAACATTATGAAGACTTATCAGCTCTTTTTATTGGCGTTATGTCATCAAATGTGCTAGTGTGGAAATGTTCATCTGTAAGTTGATAATACCATTGCATCAAAAGTTGTGTTACCTGTTTGAAGGTGTGGAACAAGAGCTAAGATGGTCTCAGAAATGGCACCTGGTTCAATGTCTTCAATTATTTCAAGCAAGCTATGCAGGAGTTCATTAGACCTGCAGGTCTAAACAAAAGAGCAAAGATTAAACTGATACAATAGGAAGCATGTCTCATTATATACAGAACAGGGATCATGTGTACGTACCCTGGTCAGATGTGTGATGGCCGCCTGGCTGTGATCAAAACTCTTCCCTTTTTTAACAACTTCATTTACAAGAGGTGCCATGAGAACACAACCCATGGACTTCACAATCCCCTACGTACAAGAGAAAACAAACATCCCTCATTAGTAACCAAAGAAACACAGATATTTATGGGGCGTTTCCTTACCATTTGCATGCATTGCTACATGGTGCATGCAACGACTGCACTTTCACACATTACCATGCACCCAAACAGACCAACTACTGGTTAAAGTGTGATCTGATGGACTGATAAGAAATATTGCATGTGCCAAAAGGGCTCCAAGACTGTAGACTGTGGAGCTGCAGAGATTTTAAAATACATTGCCTACTATTGGACCTGAATACACGAGGAAGGTAGGAGATGTGGGATCGCTGATGTAATCTTGTGTTTTTATGTAATTTGGTACTAATTAGAAAAACTAAAAAAGGAAGGAAAAGGAAATGACACATGCTTCTAAAAGTACACTATACACAACTGCACGAAGCGTGGGGAGATGGGACAGCCAAGGGCACTTAGAGGAGTGCTGTATTGAAGAAGGTTATCAGTGGAGCGAGAAATCTGACTAAATATCTGCTTGTTTCATTCGCACACCTCCAGGTCAAGAGGCCGGCAGGCACAGAGTAGTGGCTGCATGTTCGTGTTTAGCATAGTTGGCATAGCAGAGAAGTGGCTGTTGCTCGCTTCAGTAGTTCTGTATGTAGCTGTTGTTACTCTGGAGGCTGCAGTGTATGTGCTTTTAGGGCTGTATGATAGATTAACACCGTCAGTCTGCTTGTCACTGTCACTTCCTAGCTGTAAGGTGACTACCACTAGTCAGAATTGAGGATCTGTCTCTGTGTGTTGTGTTGGTGGAGGGTGGACAAGAAATACCTGGTTGTTCTCATCCTTAAGGAATTTCAGAAGTTGTGTACTGTCACTCTCAGCGAGACAGGCAGATCCCAAACTCTTGAACATCTGGTAGTCTTCTGGCTTCAAATCGTCTTCTGGAATATCTCGCTAAATACGTGACGAAAGCAGAACAACTGTTATTACCAGATGTCAGCCGAATTTTACTTTCAGCATCAACCATGAGAAACATAATTTAATGAAATAGATTTTATTTTCTGACATGTGAAGTGAGCGAGGAGTATGGCGTGAGTATGATAGAGGGTCGGTCTGCAACCCTTTAGTTGACACCAGCAGCTTATTAATCAAATTAGGTGTGTTATTTGATTCATTTCTTAAAGGTCCAGTATGTAATATTTCACTGGATCTATTGTCAGAATATGGCAAAAATGGAATAAGAATATGATAAAAAGTATGTTTTCGTGAGCGTATTGTGTTTTTGTTACCTTCTAGAGATAAGCATATCTTCTACAGAGTCTGCCATGGAACAGACAAACTAAACACCATCTCTAGCTTGTGAATACTTTCTCCTACATATTGGTAGGGGGAGGCGAGGGTATTCAGTTGGTCGCACCCTGCAACTTCACTACTCTATGCTACTAAATTCTACACACTGGTCCTTTTAAGTACACACTCGCTTGAAGTTCATATGTACTACAGTGACTATGAATATTGTTGTCTCACCCATCTCTGAATCACGTCATCCACCTGATCTTCAGTCATCATCAGTGTCTCTTCAGCCCCTCACAGGCAATCCTGTTATTGATATGTCTTTTTATTTTCAATGTGACACAATAGACACAGCAGCAGCATCCAAAATGACCAAATGTGTTGCCCCGAAGGGAGCGAGAGATTCAGCCTGTGAGGAAGTCCGACATAAACCTCTTATCTCCCTTTGTGCTCAACATGTAATAGGATTAAACCAGAGGGTCACAGAAAATGTGGAACTGTCTGGAAGGATCCAGTCGAATAACACTTTCAGTTCTGTAAAAGAAATAGTGCAGAGGTGGTCACACCACACACCACTCACTGAAATATTTGCTTAATTTCCTGCGCTGTAGGTGGGGATATGCCACTAACAGTCTGTGATTAAAATAGAATTCATATGCATTTTCAACTTTTACTGTGGAATGCAAGTGTCCCACTTTACACTCAAAGATTTTTTTATGTTTTAGTACAAATCAAGTAAACCTGACGTACTGCTAACCATCTTTGAAGGCATGTTTAGGTGTTATTGTTGAAGTGTACGTTACCTACTTTTCCAGTGGCTACTGGTTTGCATTCATTTTACTGAAGTATTTAAATCAAATTATATAGACTTGAAATTTGTCTTCATCATGTTAACATCACACCTGCTTTTATCATTGTCACAGATAGGGTGTCAGTGTGTGGTAATACTGTTGCAATATGCGGACTGATTTGAGAACAACAAAACTCAGTTTCTAGTTGTAGTAAAACTAAAATGCTGTCCTGCAATAAATCCTCATGCAATGAAGCAGTTTTAGACTGCACTTAAAGTGGCATCCTAGTGTAAATGACAGTGGTTTGATTTGGGAAAGGGTCAACAATACTTTGATGTATGTCTGATTTGTTGCACTAAAACAAGTGAAGCAACCATGTTCTATAACATGAGCAGCACTACTCTGAGCCTCATTGTAATTTGACAGCATATTAGACAAATAAATCCACCTGTGGCGCGTGCTGACTGCTCCAGACTTTTCTATATAATTAAATAGACGAGCCTGTTGTAGAAGCACAGGGATTAAGAATGCCTTTCCATGATTGCTTAATGACAACATATTGCTCCTCTGTGCAAACACAAAGGCTTCAAAGGCTCGGATCATGGTTTCCACTCAGTGTTGTCTCATGTGTGTAATATAATAGAAGTACAATCACTGACTTCCTCCAGCCAGTCTAGCTTCAGCAAAAAAAAGGCAGCTCAAGTCCTGATTTTAGATGAATAGGGAGACAAGCGTGTTTGAACGGTCGGATTTAGCCGACATCTGCTGCTTAGGTTTGCTCTGTGTATTGCTGTGTGATGAAAGCCTTAGACAAAAGCCACAAAGCAAACACAATACAGACTGCCGCTCACTCCATGTTTGTCACTGATTTTTGTCATTCGTAATTGCTGGCTGATGAGGTTTTATTTTGACAGTGGTTCAGGGTACAGGAAATACAAAAATAAATAGCATCTCAGTATGTGTTTACGATATTGCTTACTTGGAAGTGTTTTTTAAGCTTTCAGTTGCTGAAGTACAGCAGATTAGATGATGAAATAAATGTTATTGAATGACTTAATTTCAATTAAAACAACTGTCTGCTGAGGAAGACTTTTGAAAGCTCTAGACATGGCTAATAAGTGTACTTTGTAAATTTCTGCACACACTTTACTCACTCACACTTTACACTCATTTCTGTTTTCTAACATTTTACTTTAAAAGCAACCATGTGAGCTTCAGTTTGGACGGATGTTTAAATGCCCTCTGTGGCCTAAAATGAATTCTTTTCTTTGCTGCTGTCACAGTCACAGGCACAAACTACTGAAAAGCACTCTGATGGGTGAGTAAAAGCAGTGCTCCCTTTACAACTCAGGGGGGCACTGTTTGTCTGGAGGGTCTCTATCATAACTGTGACTATAGTGTGACTATGTGACTATATGTTAAAGAAGTGTTCATTCACACTCACCGCAATGTGAACATACTCCCTTACAGATAAATCCTGCGTATACAGGCAGAGGTATTATCGGTTAAATGTACTTAAAGTCCCTAAATCATTCCATTTATTTCTCCTCAACATCTGAATTTATTTATTGTTAAAAGTTTAATTCTTTAAAAATATTGGTGTGTGCAGTTTGATCCAATTCGATTGACAGCGTCCAAACAACCCGCTAACTGTTATCAGATTCAAAGGTTGCTAAATTTTGATTGTTGGCTTAAAATCATCCCATCTCAGAGGACAAAAACAAAGAATCAAATAAAGAAATGTCCGGTGAAAAAAACTGATCAGAGGAGTGTGTTCACACATACAAAGGACATTTATCTGCCTTTAAATGATCCAATAAAAGAACTCATCATGTGGAACAACCATCACTGATGCCTTATTTCTGTGTGTTATTTGACTTTGTTTAAATAATATATACAGATACGATGTGGCCATTTCTGTATATTGCTACCTGTATCATTGTATGAGAAGATAACATTTTCCAGTGTGAAATCTGACACACAGTCTGCAGCTTTATACCTGCAATTTATCTTAGAGTAGCAAGTGCATTTATTTGGAAGCACTGACTAAAGTATCCATTTCCATGAATGAATATCGCGAGCAGTCTTCAGGTCAGGTGAAGATACTGTATGACAGTCTGAGCGCTGTCCAGGCATGTGGGGAGCGTTCGGCAGTGTTCAGAGGCATACATGTATCTCAGGTCACTGATATCACATGTCCATTTATATTTAATTTGCTGGACGACAACAACACAGCAAAGTAACAAGGACGGTCGTGTATACATTCCAGCTCCAGTAGATGGGTTTAGGATCATAGTTTAGGTTTTATTATTTTTCTCTGTAATGCTATTTGAAGGTACAGTATTTGTTTTTCATGGTTTATTATTACATGTTGATACATCCTAATTGAACATGTTTTGCTTGAAAGAAAAAGCAGGAATGACCAAGATTGACTGTATCATTTCAGTGGTGCAGTATTTATGGAGCAGTCTCGTATACAAACAGGCAGCAGTCCTATGAGAGCCAGATAAAGCCTCTCCATTTTCCCTTTTCCATCACATATTTCCTTAGTGACCTCTTAGACAGCAAGAGGTTCTAAGTGAACTATTTATCCAGTCTGCTTCCCCCGGAGGCCTCCGCAGACTGCTGCAAAGCTCTCCTGTCTGCCCCAAAACATCCCCAGGCCCTGCTGTGCTTGTCAAGAAAAACTGCCATGTTTAGGGCCTCTCCCACGGGTCCTGCTTCAGCTTCACTGCTGCTTTCTGACACGGACACATGAATTTGATTTTAAGATATTTTTTATACAATCCAGATTTGCTTTTGTGATTGATGACTCACATGTTTTTCTTTTCATTTGCAATGTAAAGAGCTCTTCATTAAACATTGAAAACTGACAACTAGAAATAAAAACATGTAAAACTCCTGCATTCAAGAGCACAAATATGATCAGAAAAATGTAAGCTCTTCTTTACACATGTAAAATGATTCATTATACATAATGGCCCCTTTCATTATATATTATGACATTAGAATATTATTATTATTATTAGAATATAATATAAAGTTGTTGTGGAGTCTAAGTACAAACTAACAAATGAAAACACTTCAAGTATCTGAAAGCTGACCTGATGTCCACAGAATTGACTGCAGTGTTGTATCCTTCATGTAAATACTGACTCATTGTCTGATCGGTTGGTGAGCAAACTAAACACTCTACTTATCATACATAGTGTCTGACATACTGTCTTACACATGTCAGTGTGTCAGTCTCAGCCTTCTTTGTTCAAGTAGTAATGAATTTGTTGCTATGCAAATATCTGATTGCTGATTTGCTTTATCCACTGTCAATTCCTTTAAATGAGTTTGCCCATGTCTCTGCTGGATAAAAGGCTCCTGTGCTGCATATGTGACACTGATGAAAGCTCTAGAACTACAAATGTATGAAAATGAGGTGACTTCCTGCAACCTTTCAACATTAGCTTACAAGTATTTAAAATGACGCAACTCAGCAGTGTTGTTGTGTTTCTGTAAATGCTCAGGATCATTTTTCACAATAACAAAGGTGTGTTACTGTACAGTTGCTTTTTAATCATTTTCACTTTGACAAAAAATCTTATCACAAAGCTTCACTTTCTTTTACGTTTTTAAGCATCAGTGATGTTCCACTCACCTCAGAAGATATTTTTCACAGGGGGCATTTTGACTCATCATAGCAGGAAAAACAGCGGTGTTACTAATAACATTAACGATGGCTCAGTTCCATTCAAGTGTCCCAGTGGGCCAGCGTGCACAGTACCAAGAACCTGAAAATGAATCTGATAAACAGAATTCAGGCATTATTCATTTAGATCTGAGATTTACATCTGTGTTTTTTTCCTTCAGTGACATGTCAGGAGTGTGTGCAAGTATTGTATTGAGGTGGTAGCAGTAATCTCAGAGACAGACAGCGGGTAAAGCTGATGTGCATGAAAAGCCCTCGTGGCATGGAGGCACTTTTCTTTGTGGTGCCAGTCTGGAAGTGGAGTTTAGAAGTAGAATATCTTTTAATCGGACAGAAACCTCAGTAAACCTCAGAGAGCTAATGGAGGTGGTGGTCTCACAAGGGAAAGTCTTGACCTTGGCCCCTTTTGGTAAAAGCTTTGCCCCTGTAGCAAACAATTGCTGGGAGGGGCTGTGCTGTTTGAGTGTGTTTAGTGAACATTTGTTTGAGCTCTGGCAGAAGCTGTCGCAGTAATGTAGTCCAGTCTTTTTCATATCTTTCAACATGCTGTAAAGCTGCATTATCTACCAGTGTACTGTGAGGTGAAAGCTCCCAAGTTGAGACAAAGGCCCAGGCCGGACAGGACGCACGCCTCAGTCTTTCCTGGGCTGCAGCATCTGTCTGGTTTTCGAGCACCACTGGGGGAACTGCATCAACAAATCCATACTGCCAGGACGAGGCAGACTTCACCACCGTCTGCTCAACCTTTTGTAAATCGGCATTTTGATGACAATTCCCAGTGTTGAGTTGTTCCCAATCAATACACACAGAGCGGACGCCTTAATAGACACAGATAACTGCTGCTTGTCTGCTGTATCTGAGGGCTGTGGAGACTGACACCCTGTCTGACTCTGATCAATAAGCAACGTGTGGCGCGGCGCACAAGCTCTGGCCTGCCTACTCTGCTATCACACGGGGCTTGGTTCCCCCCCCCCAGCAGCAGGGTAAAACTGCCCAGCAACTCCCCGAGGTGGATGAATCGGAGATGTTACATGTGAACTGGCTGTCAAAACGATTTTGTCATCTCCCCTTCTCTCCGGTGTTTAAAGATGCTGACACACTGTGTTTGGGGTACCAATGTCTTGTTGGAAGTGATGGAGGCTTTTAGCCTTTTTTTTTTAAACTCCCTTTATCCGTTTAAGTGTTCACTCGAGTGTTACAATTTGTATTTCACCTGCCACAGATGTCTCCTGGCACTTTTTGCCCACTCACAGCTTCCTTTCAGGTCATCTGATCCAGACCCTTCATTGAATGTACAGACTTCACAACTTTACACAGAATCTTTTTATTTCACGTTACTTGAACATCACATTTGTTTGTTTTTTTTACATCCTGTATTATTAGTTAGTTGTCTCATTTATTTATGTTGAGATGACATAATTGTCATTTCAATGTATCATAAAAACTGACACAACTAATCAATAGTTCCTTTGTATTTATCTCAGATGATGTTAAGTGAATATTATCAGTATAGATAGTACTAAAGATAAATGACTGAGTAAAGAAGGCCAGATCAGATTCAGCTTGGGGTCATTAATGTTTCAGAGGATGCCAGAGGGAGAATGGGAGAGTCTCTGCATTGCTGGGATCCATTTCCTTTGACTGTGGCTCTGTCATTTTGGATCAATCCCACCGTGTGCAGACCCATTGTAAAGTGGCTTCTCTCTAATGGATTGATTGGCAACATACTGGCACGTGATAAAAAGAACTAGAGATACTGGGTCAATGTGATGCTTTAAAGATAGGCGGGCCCATGATTCACTGTCACCTGTCATTTTATTAAACAAGCTTTTAATTTATAGAAAGAAACAGGAAGGAATCTACAAAGTGTTCTTTAAAGCACAGACAGCACATTAATACAGTAACTATTCTACGTCGTTTCTTGCTTCATCTTCCGTGGCCATGGCCCTGCGTAGACCTTTGGGGCTGTGGAAGTACTTCCCATCCCACTCCTCTATGCTGTGATCCCCACAATGGCATTACTCCGCTTTGATCCTGCTGCAGTCTGACACATGACCACACAGACCCCTGAATGGGCATTAGTGCAGGCTTCAGCAAACCCAACATCTGTGCCTCCCAGCACTGCCACTGCTCAAATCATTCATTAAATCAGAACACAAAAAGTAACTTTACTTGAATGCCTCAGCATAAATATTTGATCATGGCTGAGAATAAATCTTTGTCATTTTGTACTCCTTCCTCCGGCTTCCCGGCGGTCTTCCCGGCCTCGCTCTCTCTTTGCTGTTTGGATACAGGCACATGCTTGGCATGGTCATTTGTGAAATGGATCTTGTGAATTTTTAAAAAAAAGATTTATAGCTGCAGTCAGGCCTGGTTAAGAGGATGACTGTATCACTAAGTCACATCTTGTGCTGCCATAATCGCTCACAAATCATATGCATAGATAATATCAGCTGTGTTTATCTGACAGCTGCTCAACATTCCTCCGTCATAACACATCTTACTACTTTATTAACATTTTGTATACATGACCTGCAGGTTGTAATGTACATGCTTTGTTTTACTTCATAGAAAGTGTTCTCTCATTCATTTCATATTTGATTATGTTACAACACTGAATCAAGCTAGTTTTCATGTGGCTCCTTGACACAGATGAGCATAAAGTGATTTCAGTTTATTACAAATACAGATTACATTTTCAAGTCAGTATTAAGGCGATGCAGTGTGATACTGATTGTCCCTGTTCTTTTATGCAAAGCTGCTTGAGCTCTGTCGTGGTGCATGGGAGTCATGAGTGAGCAGCCTTTTCAAGCCCAAGTTGAGTGACTGATTCATTTAGATGACTTTGTAAAGATGTGTGTGACATTTAGTGCTCTGTTTGTCTCTTGATTCATGACAAAAAAGACACATCTGTAGATCTGTATCTACAAATCTACTTTGATTCAGTATTCTAAGTATTCTTGAGTGTCTCTCAAACTTTTTACACATTGTTCCACCTCAGAAAGTATTCTTCTCTCCATGTACCATCATCATGACAGTGTAGACTGGCCCTGTTCATCTACAGACAGGGACAGGTGTATTCATAATAAGAAGCTTTTTAATTGTTGAGCAGAACCAGTTTAAGAACCAGTTCAACAATCAGAGCTGCTTGGGTGAAAAAGAAGTTCTCCTGATGCACACTTCTCTTCCTAATATTTCACATTTTCACAAGTTTTTGAGCAGTGTTTTGTTTTTTACCTCCTCTAATTATCTTACCATCACGTGTCTTTTGTGTTACTTGCATGACTGTGAATACAGAGCAGCCTGATGATGAAACTAAATATTACAGGAAATGCAAAACTTATTTTTGAACTCACTCACATACCACCAGTGATCTACAAATCCAACATGAAAACGGATTAATACTTTTAACAGGCACTGAAAGTACATAGACATGTTTGCACTTTTGATTGGTAAAATAAGTGATATCAGAATAACTGTACGGAGTGTGCTTTCAGCTGTTTTGTAGAATTTCACACATGGTGGCTCCATATCATTTTCATAAGACTGTCCATGCGATACTGTACCTTACTTTTAGTACTGATATCAGAAATACAAACAAGATGAGCCGCACATTAGGAGTTTGTAATGTTTTCATCTGTTTTGTGAACATAGTCATTGGTACAAGTAGAATAATCTAAAAAATCTAAGATACATCTAAAGGCAAAATTATGATTTATAATCTCTCTGATAAAAGTAGGAGGAAGGATTTTTTAATGTTTTCATTGGTACCAAGAAAGTATAAGAGTGTTACTTCTAGTATGTTACTGCACCATAAACATATAGCATTCCTGTGTAATCATCATCTATATCTTAGTGTATAACAGGAAAGGATTTGTGCATGAATCTCACAGCTTTACATTCCACACATCAAACTGTCAGCGATGTAAAAACCTTTTACGAATGAACAAGAATATCATCTACACACTAAAAGGCTACAAAGCTCTCTGTCATGTCACATGTTCTCAAGATTTGCTTTTCATGCGTTTCCTTTCCCCTGAAGAGAAGAGAATCTTTTGTTATGGAGCCTTTTAGCCAGAGTGCATCCTTTTAATGTCACCTCCAGGATTCATAAGTTATTAGACATGACTTCAGATAAAAGACCAAACCAGGCCAACAAGGCAAAAGTGTGGTCCAGGAGCAGATGCAGTGAAATGATTAAACACAGGTTCTTTTGTACTGTTACAGAATATAAAATGATAAAGCCACTGGAAGAGCAGGGCACCACGATGCACAGTGGCCTTTTTGTTCTTGAGTGACAGCTCACATCCAAATTGTCCAGTGATATGTAATGCTAAATGAACCGGATAAACATGTCTTTAACCAACCCCCCCTTTCATCAAACCTGTGGGTCCCCATCTATCCACCCCCACCCACCACCACCAGCAGCAGCAGCCGGCCTCCATGGACTCATGCTGTTCAGGGCCCCAGACCCTCAAAACAGAGCCCTGGCTAATGGAAAGCTTTCAAGGCGGCCGGAGAAATATGTCCACTCTTATTTAGCCACCACCATTTTCTAATGTCACTGGTGTGTGTGTGTGTGTGTGTGTGTGTGTGTGTGTGTGTGTGTGTGTGTGTGTGTGTGTGTGTGTGTGCGTGTGTGTGTGTAATTCTAAAGCTGGGACCACACGCACACCTTGGGACAGGCCATTATATATAGGCCTGAAAACTGAAAACAACAACACTGTTCTTCACCCCCACCCCACCCATCCTCCACGCACACACACGCACACACACACACACACACATGCGCACACACACACACACACACACCTGCACTGGCCTGCATGTGTCATTTATGACAGCCTCAGTATTTTTACAAAGTGATTTTTACATTTTGTTTGAGTCCATTATTATTATTATTATTATTATTATTATTATTATTATTATTATTATTATTATTATTATTATTATTATTATTATTATTATTATTATTATTATTATTATTATTATTATTATTATTATTATTATTATTATTATTATTATTATTATTATTATTATTATTATTATTATTATTATTATTATTATTATTATTATTATTATTATTATTATTATTATTATTATTATTATTATTATTATTATTATTATTATTATTATTATTATTATTATTATTATTATTATTATTATTATTATTATTATTATTATTATTATTATTATTATTATTATTATTATTATTATTATTATTATTATTATTATTATTATTATTATTATTATTATTATTATTATTATTATTATTATTATTATTATTATTATTATTATTATTATTATTATTATTATTATTATTATTATTATTATTATTATTATTATTATTATTATTATTATTATTATTATTATTATTATTATTATTATTATTATTATTATTATTATTATTATTATTATTATTATTATTATTATTATTATTATTATTATTATTATTATTATTATTATTATTATTATTATTATAACAGTAGTATAAATTATTGAAAACTTTTTTGAAGCCAGAACAAGATCATGAAATAAAATAAGAATAAAATAAAACAATACATGCTTTAAACCTGGTGATCAAAAATGAATGGATAAATAAATGGATCAAATCAAATATTATTTAAAATGTGTATGATTCAGTGATGTCGCTTGTTGCCTGGCCATGCAATGCTTTAAAAGTGAGTGATCAAACTGGAACTTGAGTCCTAAAATGAACAGACAGTGTCATATAATCAACAACCTCTGAGTTCTGCTTAAAAGCTCAATCAAGACTCAATCTTTGCTAAGTCGATTCAAAACAAGAAAATTTAAGCTGGGATCAAATGCTATGCCACAGCTAGAACTCAGTTTGTAGTTCAAGAATCTAAAATACGTGATCAGAAGAGCTCTTCAAGAGATTCCACTGAAGATTTACATCCAGCTTAGTTATGCAACATATATATGTGAGGTACCTACATACATCTGTCATCAGCAGAAAAATGAACTGAACTCATCTGTGCCAAAGATATGACAGATGAAGAGCGAGTAAAAACAGGAAACATAGAACCAAGAATTGGTCTGATTTACTTCTGTAATATTTTCTAAACTGTTCAAATCCTTACCCAGCATGCAATGGACAAGAGTCAAGGTTCAGCCTACATTCTAAACAAAGCTGTTAGGTCACGAGTCACCTGAGATCTTTTTGGAAGACAAAATAAAATGCTTCATGGGGTAAAAATCTCTAAAACAACACTAGAACCATAAGGATGTTTCCGTGTCACACTTTAAGAGTCTATATATATATATGTGTGTGTGTGTGTGTGTGTGTGTGTGTGTCTAAAAGATGAGGGTGGAGTGTGTGTCAGCCCGAAGAGGCCGCCTCTCTCCTCACACGTGTTCTGCCCGTCAGCTGCCTCGCTGGTGTCTCTTGTTATTATTTTCCTCTCATTCTGCTGCCTTTTCTTTGCCGAGTCATGAATAATTTGTGTCCGCGCCTTGTTGCTTGATGACAGCTGTGCAGTTGGTTTCAGTCTGTTTTTCAGATCAGGTGAATAATGAATAAGCCTCTGCAACAAAAGAGCTGTGTCCTACATCATGAGCCCTGCCTCCCTTCGTCTGTCCCAACCACCAGGGAGGGGACAAGTGAGGAGGAAAAGTCTCCCTGATGCACAAAGTTTCCTAAATGAAACGTGTGTGTGTGTGTGTGTGTGTGTGAAAACATCACCTTCATCCAAGCATATTAATCAGTGCTCTCACTCCGATAGCCTGCCGTTAGAAATCCCGTGTCTCTCTCAGGTTATGTTTCTTTGTAACTCGTCAAACCTGTGTGAAATCTGCTGAACCAATACCACATTATGATTACAATATACACAACAGGCCCGCTCACCCTCGGGGTGGTAATCACATTTGCTCTCTCATCACTGTCTTCTCTCTGTTGTGTAAAGTACAACATATGAATGTGACCGTTCATCAGATGTTACTGATGCTCAGCAGCATGTGTGTAATCTCATCTTTGAGGTATTGCAGGAGGATAGTTTCATAAGCGTACTATTTTTATGTCCCATTTCAAGAGCTTTGTTTCTTTACATTGAAGGAAAATGTTTGTAAAAGGTGTGTGTAGATTTTAGATTAAGTCCTTATTACAGGCTGTACAGTAATAACATTCTCATTCAAGTTCAGATTGGGATTTCATCCAGTTTTAACATTAAAAAATCCAAATCAAACATCCCTGAGATCTCTCTTTTATTATTTGTGTTTAATTTTGGATGAATATTGGATCATTTCAAATCACAAAACCCAGACACTGAAAGTTTTTAATTGCACAACTCTCTGTCAAGCAACACTCTTGCAGTCATACCTCTGCTTGGAATGCGTGCTGTGCGCACAGATGTGTATCTGTGTTTTGCATGAGTGTGTGCTCTTACGGACCAAGATGCAGGCCTAGATTTGAGCCTTTAAGACTGCAATGCTCTGATTACTCGCCCACTCCAATCGATCGAGACGTTCTCTATTCATATTTGATACATGCCTCGGGGCAGTGGGGTAATGCTTTAGAAAAAAAATCCACTGCTGCCCTTTGAGGAAATCTGGTCAGCCTAATGGCTCATTTGAAGGTCTTTGCTTGAAAAGCTTCTCTCTGAGATTGTGCATGAGGAGCATCTCTCAGAGGAAATCATGCAACATCCTATGAGATAAAAACATCAGTCACAAACAAATCGATTTCGAAATAACAAGCTGCAAAAGTTCTGCGAGGAGTTGGATGTCCCACCTGAAAAAAGCCACCTGCCCAGCTGCTTCAAGGGGTCGTAGTCAGGCTGGGGGCTCGAGGCCTGTCTCACAGGCACTTAATGGCAAACTCAGCTTCATTCCAACAGGAGGAAACTCCCCTGAGACCAGATTCAACATCACCGAGTCTGAACAGAGAGTGTGTGCCCTTTTCACATGACAACATTTGTGTGTGTGAAGCTCTGTAATTTCCTGTATAAACTGCACATTTCCTGTCAAGTGAGCAACTCTCTTCTAAATCACACTTCACCGACGTGTTTCTGAGCTATGTTAAGATTAGGAATGTGAGGTTGTTGCACATGAAGTTTATTTTTTATTTAAAGAGAATAAAACGACGTGGGCGACTCTGCACAGCAGCTCCATTAAGCTTTAAATGAGCTCTCCTTTTCCTCTCGTCTGTTCATCTTAGGGTTTAAAATATTCAGTGTTTTTGCAGGCCTGGTTGTTGTACAATTATTTGGGGGGAAGTGAGGCATAGAAAATCCTTGTGAGTCAGTGATTTCAATCAATGTCGACTAACTGATTCTTCCTCTTTCTTTTTCCTCTTAGAGAAGATGAGAGTGAAAGAATCAAACGAGGACAGCTGTGAGGTCAGAGGCGTAGGAGGTGTGATGCTCTTCTGATAACTGTTGATTTATTTGTTTCAAACAGAAGGTTGGTACCTTCTGATGATGACTCATTGGAGCTTATTCTTGTTTCTCATCATACTTTTTGTCCATATTCAATCACTTTATTTAACCCAAGCTTAATCTGATTTGCTGTTTATCCACCTGAACTCCTCAAATGAAATCACTTTGTGTTTATCACTTCTCACAGAATGTGAAACTTCATCCCAGCAGCAGAGGATCCCTCAGAAGATCACAGCTGCTGTGTGTGTGTGAGCCTCATGCCAAAAGTCCTTTTTGTTGTTTTTTTAAATAACAGCTATGAGGGTAAAAAGACATTTGGTTAACGGTAAAATCAGCTCAGACTGTTTGAGGTTCAAACATGGCTGCAGTGGTCAAAACAAACAGGAGCAGAGGTGGCCTCTGGGCAGTTACAATCACAGCAGTGAGACGGTGTGATGTGCTCGGCCTTTGTTGTGTTTTGTTTTTGTTTTTTGGTTTAAATTCACTGTAAAAAAAAAAAAAAAAAAAGTTGCCAGAATTTCATCGTAATAAATACGGTTCTTTACTGAATAATAAACAGTAGTTATTCCCTTAAAATGCTGTATAAATACAGGTTTTGAAGTGTGGCTGTGTTTTACTGTAGGAAAACACAGCCACACTTCATGGCATATTTTAGTTTTTAGTTTATTTTGTTTTTTTCACTGTAAAATCTACTTTTTTTTACAGTGTAAACACGCTAAAAACAAAGATCTTATTCGCTTATATTTATTTTTAATTTATATTTTAACAAAGCACTTTACACATCATATTTTATATTAAATAACACAAAATAAATTGGCACTCGGCCTGTAAGCTATGGGGTCTGCAAGGTGTCAAAAAATACTTTTTGTTGATGAAACCTCCGAATAAATAAATGTCAGACCAATCCACTTTTAGATTTTATTGCATTTTTTAAAAATGATTGTTATTATTATTTCAATAAAACCAACCAGAAAAGACAATTTCCTAGAGGAGAAAAATATTCTGAAAAAGTTAATTTTGACAATAAAATGTGCCAAACGTAAAAAGGTGGAAGGTAACAGCTCGGTGAGTAACCGTCCTGTTTGTTAAATCACACAGTGAGGAGGCTGTTTTGCCAGCATCATTTCCAAACCGACAACAAGGCGCTCTGTGGAGCAGCGCAGATTTTTCCCTCTGTTGGTTTCACTGTCGATCCGGTTATTTAAAGTGTGAGTACAAACATTTGGGCTTTTATTGCCCACTGAAGCTGATTCCTATCACACGATGAAGTGATTGTATCACACGCCATCATATCACGTCTGCAGTTCACAGCTTATCTCTGGTTGTCTGGACCTTCATGAAGAAATAATTAGTGTTGCCAGAAAATGTCCGTCAGAGGTTTAATGTCTTTTTTTCCCTTTGTAAAATAAATAAATAATAACTATATGTATATTTATATATATATGTTTCCAATGCTCCTTCACATTTTTACAAAAGAGGATCAAAGTGATCCAAGAAATGTCCAAACAAAGGCGCATTTGTCTTCAGTCTGTGGCGTCTTTTCCCTCACTCGTTTCAGGAGTGATAATTTAAGACTCTGCGGTCAGATGACATGACACGGTTTACGCAGTGATGACAGATCACTTGAGTCCGTGCTGCGTCTCTTTGTGCCTCCTCAGGTCTACTTTCCTCTGGAAACCTTTGCCGCATAGGTCGCAGCCGAACGGTTTGTAGCCGGTGTGTTTCCTGCTGTGTGTGATGAGGTTGGAGCTCTGGCTGAACGCTTTTCCACACACCTGACACTTGTGTGGCTTCTCACCTGAAGATAAAAACACATTTTAGTTGTTGTTGTTTTTTATTGAACAGCAGCTAAATGATATTTTCTTTGCCGGGCAGATTGCAGACTTTTGCGCGCAAGTTACGCAGATTCTTTGCTTTCCTAGAAATTTCACTTTAACGTGTTCTAACACAATCTGCCTTTCCTCCTCCACTTACCTGTGTGAATGAAAGTGTGTTTCTTCATGTCCGACTTCTGGTGGAACCTCTTACCGCAGTACTGGCAGGGGTAAGGCCGCGTGTCGGAGTGGATGAGCAGGTGCGTCGACAACGTCGACGACCTCTTAAAACTCTTACCGCATATTTTGCAGTCGAAACTTCTTTCCTGAAACGTGAGCAGAGTCAGAGTCAGTCAGCGAGTTACGGATGTCAAGTCAGCACGGCCACCATGACAGTGAGGTGTGAATATCAGGATGTGTGGAGTTTACCTGAGAGTGCACGGCTTTGTGTTGCTCCAGGCTGACTGCATGTCCGAAGGTTTTGCCGCAGATTTCGCACGCAAATGGCCGGGTGCCACTGTGCGATCTGCGGACGTGGACCTCCAGACCGTGCGGAGTAGAAAACACCTGGTGGAGAGAAAGAGAACAATAAGTTATGGATGTTCTGGAAATAGGAAAGTTTTGCTTGAAGTAGAAATCATTTTTCTTCAATAAATAAATAATTATTAATTATATATATATATAGTTTTGATATTATATTATATGATATATCTTTAATCCCTCTCTTAAATCTGCTTCAGTCAGAGGTCAGGGGTCAGACATAGAGCAGTGTGTTTTCTGACAGTCACATTGAGATCATCTGCTTTATATTGACTTTATGTGACACCAGCTGCAGTTCAGAGGCTGTGTGACCCATCCATGTCTTTCTGCATTCACATCCTCACCTTACTGCACTTGACACACTTGTAAGCACCGTTGAGGATCAGACTGGAGCACAGCAGGTCAGACTGGGCTTTCACATTGTGGGTCTTTCCATGCAGGCCTCCCTCAGGAAACAGCAGAGCAGTTGCATGCCTCCTGTAGTCGCTGTAAGGTTCCTCACTCAAAGCCTGGTCTGAGTACAAGCCCGAGTGGGCGCTCCTGTCCCCGTAGAAGGTCATCCCTGTCGGGCCCCTGTCCACCTCCATGCCAGGGTGGAGGCTCTGCTGCACAAGGGGCCTCAGCCCCGGCCCAGAGTAGCTGCTCCAGGCGTACGGCCGGAAGGGAACAGTGAAGGGCTGGGTCTCATCCACCAGAGGAGACAGGGATTTCTCTGAATCAACTGGAGAGAGAGGGGAGCACAGGAGAGGCCAGATGAAATTTTAATGAAACCACTGACACGGTTGAAGCGGGGCGTTTCCAGGACCCCACAGGGGCCCGATGGGGGCACAAGGAGTCATGCAATGTTCAGAGGATGATAGCATGGGAGAAACCAGCAAAATAAGCGGAAAAGTTTACTTGACAGTAAAGTGTTTGTCTTAACATCATCCAAAAGCTCAACACACATCCATTTAAAAACAGGTCAGTGGTTGTGATCAATGAGAGTTTGAGAGGCTTCCTGTGACAGCACTCTGACCAAGAATAATACAAAACATGAAACTCTTTAATACAGCTTCATTTCTATAACACCAAATCAATGCAGAAGTTATCTCATGATACTCTCCATACAGAGCCAGTCTAAACTCTTCACAGAGACCAAATATATATCAAATATATTTAGTAGTATTATGGCTCCAAAATGTGCTGAAGAATGAAGTTTAGATTTCAGACAGACAAAAAATGACATTAGAGTGTGAGCTTATCATGTGTTTTTGCATCCATAAGGTTTCACACTTTCTCTCCTCAGGCCTTTAATGTGTGTGTGTGTGTGTGTCTGTATGTATGTACCCGGTGAGGCAGAGGGGGACGGAGGCCTCCAGAAGTCCTCATAGTCCGTGGAGCGGCCGCACAGACTGTCGGCGCAGCTCAGCGGGGACTTCGGGGAGAAATCAGCAGCGTCAGCCAGGTGTGAGTCCGGAGAGAGGCCGTACCTGTCCACCGACGGGTCGGTGTCTTCTGGGAGCTTATCCGCCTCTGAGGGGAGAGACGGAGGACAGTCAGCGGTGTTAACGAACAGGAGGTAAGGACACTGTGGTGCTGCTTTAATGCTGTATCACTGCGATCATACATTATAATGGAGGAAACAGGATTATTATTATTAAATTAGAAAAATATTAGAACTGAGTGATCAAATAAAATGAATCATTCTGTTTATTCATGGAAGTGATTTTCGTTTGCTCAAATCTCAGTGCTGATGTAAAAATTCCACTTTCATTTTTGCTTTTTCATTTTTAGGACGTTAAAGAAAAAATCACTTTCATTAGTCAGACTGTGTTCACCAAACCAAACCAGGTTAACATGAACATTAAAGAATAAAGTATATGCACATATTCATATTTATACATTTTGATATATAACTATATATACATAGAAAGAAAAAACATTTGAAGACAGAAATTAAAAGAAAAAATTTAAATTAAAAATCTAATTAGAATTGTCTGACTCTTCAATAGTGTTTCATAATAGAACTGATCTGTGATCATAATAATTCTCCTGTAAAATCAAAAATTAATTTTAAACCTAAGAGAGAGAAAAAAAGTCACATTTCAGGTTAGTATATTTTCGAAAGTGACGCATTTTGCACAAACCTGAGCATATGTGCGCCAGAATAGTGTCCAGCCGGCTGTAGTCGTCCTCTAAACTCCGGGGCTGGTGGTAACTGTGCGCCTTCTTACTCTTCACCATGAAGGAGCGAGGCATCTCTGATCTGAGAGCACAACAACTGATCTGAGTGCAGAAGAAGAAGACGAGCCGCAGCAGTAATCCAGCTGCACGGAGCAGTGCTCAGGGTGAGACGCTCGCTGCTCGCTCTGCACCCTGCAAAGATTTGATCTCCACTGGTGGAGAGACGCCGGGGGCCAAGTTCTTTAAGAGATTTCAACCTGTCCACGGAGCATGCGCACACAGTACTCCGTCCCGCCTGCCAGGTGTTGGCGCGGACAGGTGTCTGTGCGGCGGCTCCTCCAGCTCACTGCGCGGCAGAAAAAAAGCAGATCTGCCTGCGGGGTGTTTTTAGTCAGCACGTATGTTGTTACAGGTTAAATAGTGCGCGGCGGGGGCGACTTCTTATCACTTCTCCTTAATGCAAATACACGTGTGACGCAGTGTATGACTCCGTTTCAAGACACACCAGAGACATTCTTTATTTTAAAAATAAAAACAATCAGTCAGAATCTGAAGGACACACACACACACACACACACACACACACACACACACATACATACACCTCCTGTCTTTGTGATCAGGCTGTAGCTCGTGTCTCCAGAGGAGCCTGTGGCAATAATCTGGAGAAGTGATACAGGCCTTATCGGCGCCTTACTCAATCTGACGGAGGGAGGAAACGCGGAGGCGCACCCCAGGATGTCAGAGCCAACCTGTAGTATGTAGTGGTAAAATAAAAAGGCGGGGGGAAAGTCTGAACCAACAGAGTCCTTAATATAGATAATCATCTTCACTTTGAACTGTTAGTCTGTACATCCCCGCAGTTTATCGGGAGTTTTTTTCCTAAAACACGTGGAACAAAATTATAGTCCAGCTTTTTATTAAACAAGAATAATTCAGAATAAAATCCTCACATTAAAGGCACATGACAGAAGTTTGGACTCGGTCTGGTGGTCAGCTGGAGGAGCCGCAGACTGTTATTATGTGACAGACACTCACCGTCCTCAGGCCTGCGGTGACAGTTTCACGTTACGCTGGTCATTATACAGAGAAGAAAGAAGCACAGCGCACACACACACACACACACACACACACACACACACACACACACACACACACACACACACACACACACAGTTAGTTTCTCTGTGCGCGGATTGTTGCGCCTGTTCACGCACAGAACAATGAGCGGGCCGTGCGTCCTGGTGCCTTTTATCCAAAGCAGATGCAACAAATGAATTTTTCAAAGCAGTGTTGTGAGAAAGAGGAACTTTGATTACCACAAAGAAAATAATAAATATGAAAGCATTAATATTTCATTGGAAGTGTGTGTTACTGCTCTGTTTTTGTCTTTTGTGCCGAATCTCATTTCTTTTTAAAATATTTTAGTTTGACCATTGCCCAACCATTTAGATCATTCTTTGACATAGGTTTAACACGCACATATGTAATCCGCAAATTAGTCAATTTGGACCAATCAAATGTATTCATGGAACTCTTTGATGGCTCCAGATCTCACTGAAGGCAGAGCAGCCTATCAGTTCACTACATGAAGGACAGGAAATCAAAGCGCCACATGCCCCGGCTCGATTAGACGTTTGACGGCGTGATGGGCATCCGGACACCGTGCTGCTGAAGATATGAAGCCCGAAGCCGATAAAGGCAGCCGAAGCAGGTAGGCCCCTGCTGCCCGGAGAGGAGCGATAGGCCGACAGAGAGGACTGCGTAACAGTTACCAACTGTGACATCCTGTCATCACAACTGACTTAAATACAGCACAGGCATAATAATGATCAAATAATAATAATAATAACAACAATAATAATAATAATAATAATAACAACAATAATAATAATAATAATTTTATTACCTGTTGCTGTGCAGAACTTTGGTCTGAAAGTAGAGTTTTGTCCATGTGTGTTTTTTGGTTGTGCTTGACTAAATTGATTTCCTTATTGTTTTTGCATGATCTAGTCAAACATGTCTTGCTCTATTTTGAAATTAAACTTATAAACCGCCTCTACACGTGAAAGCACCAAATGATTCATGCCTCCCACACTGTACCAAACTCTGATTTTTAACGTGCCCTGAACGTTTCAGGACAAATATCAGGTTAGAAAAACATAAATTCAGAAAGCTGTAGTATTAAAATGTGTCATCTCATATCTGTACAGGCCGGAGGAGATTTGATTTTAAATAATTTAAAATCCGAACTTACCGACTGAGGCTGAAATCATTCACTCAGATTTTTGTGGTAACAGTCAGGCACGTGTCTGTTTGAGACGTGAAGCTGCCCAGCAGTGAAACATTTGACTAAACTAACTGGCCTCCAGTGCGCCACGAACATGCACGTTCAGAATATCCGCAAGCATGATCAATCAGTGCAATATGAAGTAGAAAAAAACACAGCGCTCTGACCATTAGCAGCAACACTATCATCATCAACAGCAGCAGCTGCATCAATACAACCATCTCCACAGCGTTCGGTGGGGATACAAACCTGGTTAATCTTTCAGTGCCCGGAGAGAAATGCGCTTTTAAACTGTGGTTTTCTGCATGAAATGATTAGTGAGTTGAGGCTCAGCTCTGAAAACCGCGAGAAATCACTTCCTGAAAGCAGCCAATCGAAGTCACATCTTCACAGAGGAAGGCAGCGCTGAGACAAAACATCCCACATGCGCTCACAGTCATCTGAACACTGCCTGCATTCACGAGACACATCAGTCCAACACTTTTTAATCAAACGTTTTTATTGTGAACTCATCACACACACACACGCACGCAGACGTACACACAACACACACAATCTCATTTAGTCTCCAGAGTGTGCTGACTGCTCCATAGTGTTGCCATGTGTGTCATTACTGCGCTGCAGACTCAAAAACAAAACAACAAAAAAGTGCCATAAACGTGTTCCTCTCCCACCAAACAACACATCTTGTTCATCAAAGGGGACGACATCGACATCATCATCATCATAGTCAGAGTCACAATCTTTTCTGGTTACTGGACATGAGTGCCAAGACCTCTGCGCTCACCTTTCACTTGACTACAGGAGTTAGTGTTCAATACAGACATTTAGAGAAATCGGTTACACATCCAGGCCCTTTCATGGAAAATGGAGTGGAGTGGAGTATATATATATATATATATATATATATATATATATATATATATATATATATATATATATGCTTACTTTGGTTAACACTTTGACAGCTCTTGGTTTCCCTCCACATCACGTGATAAAGTGTATTATGTGGTGTTATCTCGGTTTTTCATCCATTTCCATGAAAAACAAAATAAACAAAACACATTAGTCGTGTCACCAGCGGATGTGCTGAACTGGACTTAACTGCTGGGGCTCATCTTGAAAGTGAAGTCAGGCTGCGCTCAAACACCAAGAGCAGTTAAAACAAACAAACAAAAAAAAAAAAACAGTCTCCTCCACTTATTCATCTCATTAACAAGCTGAAGTCTTCTGCTGAGGAACGATGACTTATTGTTTTTGTCCCGACACATTTCTCCTCTCTCGTGTCAAAAACAGATCTGTGGTTGTGTTACTGTATTAAACTTATACGTCCCTTTTTTCCTCAATTGTACAATATATTCTAAACATAAGATATGCAATAGATACATATTTTCAAGTTCAAAAGGAATTGAAAGAAACAAAAACATCATACACATTTACATATCTACAAATATGCAGATGTCACATTGACCACATGGTACACCGGTGCTGGTGAAAGGCATGCGGCATGTGCTAAGGCCAAAAAGGTCAAGTCAATGCTGGCTGACAGGAGCAGCTTTGATAAGCAGCCTCTGACTGAGCGCATTGAGACAACAGATATATGTGTACACACACAGACAGACACAGACAGACAGACAGACAGACAGACAGACCATTTGTACAATTCTGCCTCTGCATGATGGACACTTAGTAGTAACGGTATCAATACAATTTTGATGTTCATTTATAAAATGCTTAAAAATATAAAAACTCATTGGATGAAGTGTGTAATATAGCATAAAAGGTTTTATTGCACAGTCTCTTTGTCTGTGTTGTACCTACAGGAGGCCGTCAAAGGAGTGACAGACCTCCTCCTCAGTTTGATTGGCTCCACATTACTTAAATGTCTGCTTCTGCCAGTGGTGCTCGGTGTTTGCTGCTCTCAGGAAGAAAACTAAATGAAAAACTACAAACAAACTAAATCCAGAAGTGTGATTCTCGTGATATGAAATGATGATGCATTTCCTTTCCAGACACAGGCTCCTCCTCCGAAATGGCTGCTGGAAACACTTCCTCCTCCTCAGCAGGTGCTGACAGCCTCTGTCCCAAACTGTCGCAGCCGTCCAGCAGTCGGTGCTGGTCACACGGTGGTGGACTTGCTCTGTGGTACGGAGAGTCGCAGGGCCTCGTCATCCTCCTCCTCCTCCTCCTCGTCGCTGTCGGTGTCCCTGAGGTTGGGCTGCAGTCTGATACGGCCCCCGCTCCTCTGCTGGGTGCTCTGCAAGGTGGGGTTCTTGACTCCGTCTTCATCTGAAGACTGGTAAGACCCATCATCCCCCACGTAGTGATTGACAATGTGGATGCCATCAAAAGTGGGCTGACTGGCCAATCCCCTCTGTCCTTTTAAGCAGCAAATCTGCGAGAGTGAGCATGAAGAATATTAGGGGCACCGCAAAAGCTGATCAAGCCTGCATGCAAACATGAGCACAGATGTAACTCCTGAGAACAAAGACCGACACATACGACACGGTTTATCACAATATGGTCAAATCTTTGGCAGTCAGTGATGTTTTAAAGTATCACTGGCACAAATCTAACATGCAGGCAGAGGTTCAGCCAACAACCAAATGGGAACATTGGAGTAACATACGAACTGTCTCCCAATTCCATGCTACATATGATAGTGTGCAGTAGTGCTTACTGTCACAGCCGCCACCCCCCCCCCCCAGACAGTACTCATTTGACTTCAAACTGGATGGTTCTGTTAATACTGAAGTCTGAAGCTCTGCCATTTCATCGGGACATCACATGGTGGGTCAATAATGTCCATCAACTGCACACAGACTGGAGAATGTCTGGAGAGTAGAATCAGAATGTAGCATGGATTTGAAACAAAGCTATTGAAGACTTTGTTGCTAGCTCCATTTGGCATTGTGTAGGAGGCGGTCCTGAATGGAGGGGCTGTGCTCTGCCGTTCATCACCAACCAGGTAAGTCTTTTCTCTTCCAAACCAAAACTCTGGATGAACTTTAAGAACATCTTCATCTACTTTGTCTTTTTCTGTTGCACCAAGCAGGACTAGTCTTCCTAGACATGGATTTCAATCGACTGTCGGACTGCAGATGTAATGGGGTTTTTTCCTCCTCCATCAGCCACAAGGTGAAGCAATGAGACACTTCAGCCTCACTCAAATCGCTAATTTTGACAGACCATCCAAATGGAATGGAAAGACTAAAAGAATGAGGGCTAACTGGTTGGTTTGACTAATGAACATCAGGTTAACTTCAGATATGGAGCACCATCACGTCAATAAACGTGTTTATGGACGCCTTCAGGACCATCTCCCATGCTGTGAGTTAAACAAACCCAAATGGGGCTGGGGTGGAGGCTACACGATGGTCAGGGTCACTGGAGGTTACCGTACCCACTCACCTGAGTCAGCCTGCCATGCGACAGACAGACATGTAGGAGAAGAGGCATTCAGAAGCCGGTTCAGAGCACAGTACACAAGAAACAAAATCACAATATGCCTATGTTTATTGCCACGTCTTAGCGTTGAAAGACTGCCTTCCTGTTGCTGTGCAAAAAGGAAATTCTAACCTAATCGTCTGACTGGCTGCAGTCAAAATTTCCAGAAATATGATGCAGGTTGTGACTTCACAGTGAGGAGGGGGAGGGTGGTGGGACTTGTTATTGAACCACTTGCTACTTTCAGGTTTGCTCACTGCAGACGATTTGTTAGCATGATTCATAGCAGGCCACTCTTAATCCAAGATGACCACTATGTAAAACCAGGTGAGAGGGGATATGAGTGCACTGCTCAGTGTAGTCACACGAATCAAATACATGCAGCTTATGGTCAACCCTTCTGTTGGTGCTTATTGGATTCAGGGACAACTGATCTGCAGATCTTTAAATCCATCTCAACAAAGATGGTCATGGACCTTCTCATGTTCTCCATAACATTCATGATTTGCTGCTGCTGTGCATCTGTATCTCTATCACAGGTTCCACTGCTACCGTATCATTCTATCATTCATTGTAATTCATTGTCATTTTATCATTCATTGTAATTGTACAATATGTTTGTGTTGATTTGTTCTGTACACGTGACATCTATTGCACGTCTGTCCGTCCTGGGAGAGGGATCCCTCCTCTGTGGCTCTTCCTGAGGTTTCTTCCACCTTTTTTCCCTGTTAAAGGGTTTTTTTGTAGGCAAGTTTTTCCTCACTTGAACCGAGGGTCTAAGGACAGAGGGTGTCACTCCCTGTACAGATTGTAAAGCCCTCTGAGGAAAAATGTGTTTTGTGTCTTTGAGCTATACAAATAAAATTTGATTTGAATTGATCTACAATTTCTCACTAAAAGAATACAGGTGTCTTAATGTTTAAACTGTCATTCACTTGGCTCTGCTCTGTGATTAGCTTGTTGTTCAAACATCTTGCAGTACCTTCAGACTAGAACTTAAAGATGTGTGCAACGTAAAACACCACACAGGAAGTTTCTGGGTGTAGTTAACACGTGTACTAATCTGTTAGCCTCAAAGTAAAACCATATCTGAGAGAATGTTGTGAAGTCTTCAGAAATGCGAGATCAAAGAGACGGCAACAACAAAATCTGAATTTTTACAAAAAGAAGAAGAAAAAAAAAAAGCTGCAGAATGCACAGCGTGGATACGAATGGACCTGAGGCTCACCTCATGTTTTAGCTCTGCTATCTGGTCTTTGAGGTCACGGATGTACTGGCTTGAGTCTGTGTGATTCAGCTGGCCTTGCACCTTTCCTTCTTCTTTCTGTTGGTAGAAGACATGAGTTGGAAAATAAGCTGGAGGACTCAGCGATACAGGTGGTTTCCTAAATACTGAGGAAGGTCACGAACTCTGCATCTGCAGAAATGGTTAAACATGGAAATAAATAATGATAACTGCAGAATCTAAACCTGTGAAAACCCAGGAATATTAACTGTGAACAACTGTACAGGCAGGGCGAACATCAGCAGGTACTACAGCCACTCTGCTAAAAAAAAAAAGCAGTGGCCTCTTTGTGTGCAGACCAAAGTGACAGATGTCAGGGGAAACAGAAAACGCTGTCATTTGTGCTTGATTTCCTCCTGGGGCCCTAGGGATGAGGCTGGTTGTCGGCTTTAACAGTTAAACAGCCCATGTGATGTTTACGTTCCTTACTGAAGACATCTGCAGGCATGGGAGACAAACACATCTCTATTTCAAACCTGTGAGACCAGCCAAGGGCACACGGAGGTGGTCAAACCACAGGCTGCAACACGTAAAAAAAAAAAGGGGAAGGTGTTTACACAGAAGTAGGGGTGGAGTGTCGAGGTAGAGAGGTGACAGAGTCTTCTCTGGCTGGCCAACACCCCAAAATACATATAGGTTGTTTTTTGATTCCAGTGGTGAGGTGGAGCTGAATATGACGGGTCCCAGTAGGCTGGGTTTCACACATGGAGTAATCTAAACATGTGAGATCATTCCAAGAACCTGTTGTTTTTGAGGTCTGGCCACTCCAAAACACTTCAACGATAACGGGCAGGCAGTTAATGAGACTTCCTTGTGCTCAGCTGTGTGAATCCACAGGTGTCAGGCTGTGGCCGAGGACGTCGAACAGTCTCCCTCGCATTCCTGCACCCCTCAAAGTCTGTTGAACTTTGTTTTGTTCAGACAGAGGAGGAATAACAGAGCATGGCGAGTTCAATTTGTTTATTGTACCAAGTGTGGTGAAATGAGCAGCTGATTTAATCTGGCACATCCTCCTTTGAACATCATAAACATCATTATCATCACACCTCGAGCTAGTGAGCAAAATCACAGCCCAGAAAAGAAATTCCCATTTGGTGCTCTAGAATTTCATCTGATGACGTGCGTCACGCATCGTCGTGTATTTTTACACTGTACGTCTCCTTTATCGTGGCAATGACCAAATAATTTATTTTGACTGTTCAAAGGATGTGTGATTCAAGTTACAGAGTAAACTCTGAATATATCAACTGTCTCATTTGTATAAAGTGCAATGATGTCAGTTTAAAGTACAGACGTGTGAACATGATCTGACGTACAGATGTGAGTGTATTTAACATGAACATGTACATTTTCCATGAATCAATATCCTTTACAGTCTAAAACATTTATTATAAATCTCTGAGCATGTCATAGAAACCTCAAAATAAACCATGCATGTCACCTTTGGTAGAGTTTCTGCTTCAAAATGAGAAACCACTTCCTATCAGCCCAGAGACAGTGGAGCTGTGGCATTAAACGGAGGCCATGACTGTGATAGTGAAACAGTCCTACACATGAACCTTTCTAGACATCTTAGTTTCAGTGACAATGTTTTCCATCATTGGGTGTTATCATTAATTTGTATCTGCTCATTCAATCTGTGCAGGTTTATCTAGTGTATTGTCGATAATGTACCGTAACATTTGAATTCTTTTGTGAATCTGCTGCCGCTCTGCCTTACACACACTGAGTGTTGAGACAAAGCTAATCTGATCATACTTCTCACTTCATGAAGCCAGATGCAAATTCTCGCCACTGACATGCGTCACTCTGTCTCTGAAGAGGAAGGCAAAAAACTGATTTTTTTTTTTTTTCTTTTCACAATTTCTTGTAATTGAAACAGTTTTTACCCACAACTTATAGAGCAAGTAACCAAACCACAGACCAAGAAGCCAACAATGGCACAGTGATTTCAACCTAGGCAGAAATTACATTTCATGCCGTGCTTATGAGAAAGCACGCTGTGCAACACCTTTGCTGCATACCAACATGTCCTAAAAGTAAAAGAGTGTGTAAACGGAATGTAAGGCTTCTGCGGGTTATTGATATGCTCAAATGAGGGTTCACTGCGTAGATTCTGAAAGGCGTGAGGGCGGCAGTGGTAAATATCTGGTGTTGAATGTTTTTGCTCCATCACTTAGTAACAAAACCTCAGACCACACAGTCTGATGGTGTGCGTCTGTAAAGGGGAAGGTGTTTTTTTTTGTAGGTGTCATACTTATAAATAGTCTGTGCCTCCAGTGTAGACCCTCTGAAGCAGCTCAGACTCAGGAATACATATATAACAATACTTTGAGTGACATACTGGTGCACAACAAGCCACAACTCTTTTCAACAGTTCAAAGCTTCAACCCCCTCATAGAGCATTTAAATAAACATTTAGGATGCTCTATAATGTGACTGTATGCTGATAGAAAATCATCTGAAGTGTTTATTAATGGACTATATTGTCATTTTGTCTTGTTCGTTCAACTATGGGTGCCCACAGGAGCAGGTATAGATGCTGACAAACCCTTTCATCTGCTCATTTTTAAATTACAGTGCATTTTAAACCATTTATATTATGTTTATGTACTGCTTATGAATGATAAATGTAGCTTTTGTTAGCTCACTGACATATAAGGTGATTGAAAGTGTTACCTAGCATCAGTAAAATGCTTGTCACAGTACAGACATCAGTGTGTATCATGTGATGGGGATCAGATCTATAGTGGGAAGTGGTGGTGGTGGATGATGAATGAGGTATAGAGTGTGTGACTCATGCATAAAGGCTTGCAGACCATCTACACAGGTTTCAGGTGCTAAACTTCCTGCTTCCTGCTCTGCTGACACTGGAACGGAGATACTATTATTACAATCACTGCGTCACCGATTTTTAATCATCCATTCTTAGAGTTTTTTTCCATATGCACATTAATATGGGTTCAATACCAAGTAAAGCTCATACACTTAGTCAATTGTGATGAACCAAACCTGTCTGTTGACTCATCCAAAGCCATTCATTTATTCAACCTGCTCAAGTCGACGCTGAAACAGTTCCAAAAAAGGCAACAACTAAACATCCAAACACATTTAATCTCTGGCCTCTAATGAAGTCACCACTACACATTAAACCAATCACCAGAAAAACACAACAGATTTGATTCTTTGACACACTACTGTTGATTAGATGATGAACACCTGGATCTTCAGACACATATTTATCTCCCATTGTTATTAAAGGTGACATTCATCCCTGAACAGCCTGTTGACACACACTAACACTGGCTGCCTGTTCAGAAAACACCTCTACTCATATGAAGTGTTGAGTCCACAAACAAACCCGGAATGATTTCTGATTTCTTTTGTCACTTTTATCTGTTCTCAATCAGAACGGCTGAGTGTTGGCAGTGCAAGAACAGGCCTGTATTTGTTTTGGTCACCCTTGTTGTGTGTAGCGTTACATTTGTTTGGGGATAAATACCACCGTCTTCACTCTTGCTTGGTGACACTGATTCACACAGTGAGTTTGAATGTAAGTCTACCAAACATCACTACAGTCACGTAGTGATAATAAAGTAATAATAAAGTGAAATAAAACGGAGACAAATAACTTTCAGCTCTGATTCTCTTTCAAGGAGCTCAAGGAGTAGTCATTCTTAAGGTAGAAAAATTCTGCTGAAGTCGATTTATCTTTATCTATAAAGATAGACAACAGAAACCTCTACACTCCTCTGATTTGCTGTTCATCTTAAAGCAAGGACCATTTCTCTATGTATTGGTGCAGTCAGAGTCATGCTGCATTTAGACAGGACCAGGCATTGCGGTGAATCACAGCAGGGCTGTGCGGCGGTGTAGGGAGGGAGAAAACTTCCTTGTGTCACTATTTTCTATTACTGTTAGCATCAGAGTTCAGATAGTCTCCATTTCAGAGACATTTCAGGCTAACTGTGGAGGTTTGACCGGTCTGAGCCTCCGCAGCGTGACGTCTGGCTGTTTCTCCAACTTCTCCGCTACAGGTTGCTGCGTTTTTTGCGGACGCCCCTGCAGCCCAAGGCCATGGACTACTCCATATGAAGGGAAAAACCTGCGATTCACCATTCTGAATGCAGCTTTAAAAAAACAAAAAGAAAAACACCCAGCTAATCTGCACCATCAGGACTGCGTGGGTGTGGTTTGATGTGATTTGACTGATACTGGGGTGTCCTTGGCAACAGAAGCAAAGAACACATCTGCTATCAGATTGACATTCTCATATTGTGAAATTATAATTAGTGGATAGAAATGTGACATCAGACATTTTCAACGCTTCATACAGAGGCAGGACAAACATAAAAGGAGTGTGGAGAGACTTTACCTGAATCTCCAGTTCTGAGATCTGTTGCTGGAGTTCAGCCATGGCGGCGATGTTGTCCGCTTCCCGCAGCCTCACTGCCATCACCTCTTCCTTACTCTGCAGAAAAACACAAGCCAAGGAGGCTTTAGATGTCATTTCAACCAAAGCTGAAGAGCCAGCATAAAAACAAGTCTCACACGACATTTGTGTATTTTCTATTTGTGTGTGTGACTCTTGCAGAGGGAATTTTCTGATAGATTTAGGAGCAGTGCTGTGCTGTAGACAGCAGTTTAACAAAAATCTAGCAGCATCAGCAGACCCACCACACTGAAATACTACCACTGACAACAGAACACTTCCTGGTTTGGAACTGGATACTGACCTCATCACTTTTACATGTCAACACAAACGTTAGATTTTGCCACGACAGAGCTGCAGCGCTGCACAGAGCTGTACCTTGCATTCAATCTCAGCTTGTCTCCGCTTGATTTCTTGTAGTTGCCCATGCAGGTCTTTATTTTGCACCGTCAGTGTTTGCACACACTCCTGGAGGCAGCGGCTCTCCTGCTCCGCCCGTCGCAGCTGGTTACTGTGAATCTGATTCTGTGTGAGGACAGGTGTAACACTTGGGGATTAAAAGATGAATAAATACATTTAAAAACATCTTTTACTTAAACTGCCTGCACTGCCTCACACATTCTGAGCTGTTTACATCAGATGACTGCTGCCCTCTGAAGGACACTGTGTGACAATACAGGAAGAGAACTCCTTTATGTTGATTAGACAAACTGTAGATCCACCTAACTTACTCAAGTACAGTATACCTTTCATTTCCTGTGATTAATGGCATTATATCTGAAAATGTAGCACACAATATGAATCAAAAGAAGAAATTGGATTGATCAGGGCAGACCTGTGTCTCCATCTCCAGCATCCTTTGCCGTGTCTCTCGAAGCTCCGCCTGGGCCTCAGCCTCGCGCAGCCTCACACTCATCAGCTCGTCCTGCAGCTCACTCAGGGTATTCTTCCTGGGGCTGTCCTTCCAGCGACCAGCGGTACGTGCCAAGTGGCGCTGAGGGGGAGGCGTTACAGTCACTTGTCCAGCATGTTTTGCACTTGTCCCACACAGATGATGTGTTCAAGTGCTCCTGAGTGCAGACGTGTTGGTGCTCACCTGCCAGTGCTCTTCCAGGTCTCTGACTTGCTGCCTCAGCTCCTTCAGGCCCGTCAGAGCCTCCGCCTCTCTCAGCTTCACCCCTATCAGCTCCTCTTGAAGACGCGCCACGTTGGTGTCATCTGGTAGCGACGTGTTTCTCTAAGGAAGTTGTGCAACAGAGGTACAGTGATATAGCTGGGTCGTATAAGACGATGTAAGCAGCGCATTGTGTCTCAGGCCACCCACCTTCTCCATATCCAGGATCTTGTCTTGCATCTCCTTGAGGGCACACTGAGACTCTGCCTCCTTCAGCCGGGCCTGTACCAGCTCTCTCTCCAGCTGCAGGACGGACTCCTCAGAGTATCGAGGGGCTCCCTTCTACAACAGGACATGTGTATGAGCGCGGCTGGCAATGCTGAGCTACAAATGCCGACACGCGCATGTGTGCATGCGTAATGAAGGACTAAATATTCAGTCCTTGAAATAATCCCAGCTGTATTATATTTATTCTTTTGGAAGGAAATCCACCTTGATGCCTCTTCACACTACAAAGAACTCAATGTTCATTTCAGCTGACACAAACCATTTTGCCTTTCACTTACAGATAAATTATTCATGACTGCTCATTGTGGAGCAAGATACCAAATTATGTAAAACATTTTAATGCCTGTGCATAATCATCTGGAATCCAAGCATCAATAATTAACGGATGTGCAGCGAGAGGATACTGTGAGCAGGGTGCAATGTGTGAAATCTACCAGCCTGTGAGACAACTGCTTACACATTCATGAATATGTTTCAGAGAATGCAGAAGACTGTAAATGGTGACTGAACTGTGTAGTACTGCGTGTCCCAATTTGAATTCATGCATGCCAAAACAGATCGTTACCCAAAGCCTGTGTGCAAAGTGAGAAAAGCCCTGCTCTGCCACTGCTTGGATTTTATTGCTAGGTAATATATGCCAACTGGAAAGTGGAAAGGAGAGTGGGGGAGGGTGGGTTGGGTTTACCGGGATACACCTGAACTGTGGTGAAACACGTTTACTGGCCTGGGTGTCAGTTTTAGCACACCACATCGAAATGCTCAGCCTGAGGTTTCGGATCTACACAACACAAACTGATTTGGGGAGAAAAAATCCCACATCTCAATGTGACGGCTGCTGTCCTGGACCGACCAGGAGCTGGGAGCACTGTGGCCTGCCTCCTTACCGCGTGTGGCTGCTGCTGCTGCTGGAGCTGCCTGATGGTTTTCTTGGCCTGCTCCAGCTGAGCACTGGCCTCCTCGCTCTGCTGTTTGATTGTGGCCAGCTCCCGCTTGACCAGGTAGTTCTCCTCTGCCTCCTGAGCTCGAGTCACTTGTCCCTTGGGACATAACCAACCGAGGAGGGGTGGAGTGAGCACGACAGTGAATCGAGAGGACGGGACGGATGGGCAAATCAGAAGTGAAGATGAGGGATTGGGTTTTTATAAGGACATGCTTGTTTTAGCTCTAGCAATTTATACTTTAATTCCTTAGCTTTGTTCAGCATGATTTGAAAATCTCTCACTTTGTCTGCCACAATGTGGTACTTCATGCACTTATTCAACACTGTAATCACTTTTTATATAGTTTAATTCATTAGAACTCATGAGATTCTGTTATTACTGTCCCTCATTGTGCTAATCATAAGCATGCAATGCTAATGAAAGAGAAAGAAGAAGAAAGGTGCAACATAAGGGTAAAGAGAAAATGAGGAATATACCTGGATCAATCTATCTGCCAAGGAAGCACTTTCCTACAAAACAGAAATATCAACAAGAGACAGCAGAGAGACAATCCAGAGGACAGTTTAAAGCACACAAAAGAACAATTGATTGTTTTAAAGAAGAAATGCAATGTTCATTTCCCCTCCAGAAATATTGGTTTGCAGACTGCAGGATGATGTTCAGGGGTAGAAAAGGAACATTGCATGCAGGTGTGGTGAAAAAGGTTGCAAATAAGCTGGTGACAAAGTGAAAAAAATAGGTGGTGCTGATAACACAATGGCAGGTTTCAGACAGGAAGAAGCACAGGACAGCACTAATTCTAGCAGAGAAGTGAAGTCTGATGCAACAACAGCACAATGACAGTGTTGAAAGCTATATGTAGCTTGAGTGAATGCAAGCTCCGGTCTCTGATGTGGTTCATCCGACCTTTTCCACAGTTAGTATAGAGTAAAAAAAAAAAAAAAAGGCCCTGGGAGTTATGTGACAGAGACAGGTCAGAGAGCGTCAGCCTCGAGCTGGTTTTAAATAATGGACTCGATTAAGTGTTCCTCCCTGCAGACGAATGTGACGGAGAGGACACCCTTGTTATCCACGGCAGACCTCATGCATGGTGCCTTTACCTGGCAGTAGCAGTGCCCATTCCAAAGAAGATGCAGAATGATACAAACAGTACAACTTGGCATGCGGTGCTTTGTATCGGCTTCAAGCTGACACTTGATATACACTTTTTGCTTCAGTTAGTGTGCCCAGTGAATTTGAAAGTTCACTACAGGATGTTATTTGTGCCACAGTCACCATGACACCAAGACAACATGAAGTCCAAGCTTCTGTTTCTGATAGAAACTTCCTACCATCAGAAAATCCACCATACTGAACCAGTCAAGCAGCGACGGGTTATGCTTTTCACTTGCTCAGACTTTCAACTAACACAGCACGGTTAGTGAAAGACAAGACTCCGTCATTAGGAGGCGATGCATGATGTATGAGCATACACAGCTGGGTGGGTTAATGTAATGTTGATGAGCAGGGAGCAGTGACTCATTGGTTCGTCTGGTGACAAACAATGTTGCACTCACTTTCTCTAGTGTGTCGATCCTCTGCTTCAAGAGCCTGTTCTCTGTGCGCAGCCTCTGCAGAACAACAAGTCACACCATCACAAAACTGAATACACAGTGGAGCCTTTGCAACAATCAATATTACTATCTGCACACACCTTTATCTCCACCTGCTCTTCCATCTCTTTAGTTTTGATTGTAGTGTATTCTTTCTCTAACCTGAAACAAATTCAAAGAAAAACAGATGAAGACAAGACTATAAGAACATAGAAATATAAGAATATAAAATGAGTCAGTGTCACTCAGCAAATGAAGATGAAAGAGAAATTTGTAGTGTGATCTAAGTGACTGAAAAACCACTACATTCTACAAGAAAAAGTTACGAAATTTTAGCAATTTTTCAAACAGAAAACATAAAGCAATGCTTTAGGTTACTGAACATAAATGTCTTAGAAAGACCTGTGGAATTTGGTATTAATCATAGGGAAAATAGAAACAGTGTTCCACTGATGAACCTTCAACTAATTCATTCCACTAAAGTCCAAGTGTAACAACAGAGAGACTTGTAAAAAAGCCGGCAAGGGTTGATGAACTGAGAGTTGCGCTTACTTTTTCATCTTCTTGGCGTTGTATTTAACTTGATAAGCAGCCTGGATGACCTTATCTGGTCCACTGTCGAGCTGGTGTGGGATGACCTTCTGAAAGTGCTGGAGCACAGGGACAAAACAAAGGCGGGGTAAGTGCCTCGCACACACCCACAACAGTTACTTTCAAACAACTATGCACCTAGATTTCTTAGTCAGGTGTTCTCTGACCTCGAAAGGACTACATCAAATGTCAGTGTGCACACATGTATCAATTATCTGGGGTGTGGTGGAGGCTCCTCCCTTGCAGGTGGTGCACATTTTTTCCACCAGAAACCTGACCTGGTTCAGTGACATGTTATGTGGAAGTCATATACCTGTAACATTCCCTCCATGTCGAGCTGGATGAGTTCAGTCTGGTTCATCTGGAGGATGGCCAGTCCTACACGGAAAACGATTTCCAGACCCTGAAGAGACAGATCAGCAGTTATCACTGAGGGGGTCATGTTTGAAAAGAATAATTGAAAAGGTGAAAAGGTGTCACAACTGTTATTTATATGTGCTGTAGTGTTTGTTTTCTCCAACAGATGGCGCTAATGGATAACCTTTCCATGATGGTGTATTCTAGATGCAGTCATTCTTAAAGCAGCAGAAGAAATGTTAACCTTACACCTTCCCTGTGAGAACACTTTAACACATTCAAGCAGAGGTTTACTGTTTTTCTTACATTTCATGTCTGCAAGTAAAAAAGCACAAGAGTCAACTACAAAGCCCTCAGACTATTTCTTCTAGAAATCAACACAAGTGAAAAATGCAATGTAAATAAACAAAATGATGAATATGCAAAGTCATAATACAAATTCTTCACAGACTGATACATGTAAGTAGACACCAGATATCACAGATCATTCAAAGCAGGTGAGAGCTCTGAGATCAGCTACAGTTCCTTTTAACTGACCTCACACATGAAGATGTCAAAGATCCTCGTGGCGACAGGCAGAGGGAAGGAGGTGAGGAAGATGGTGAGGAACCAGGAGGAGGCGTACATGGAAGTGTGAAAGCTCTGAGCCTGGAAATGCATATGAAGCTCTGGGAGTTGCTCCTGTGTGGCAAAAAAACATGTGGATTCATACTGTTACTGCTGTGACACGACCGACTGTCATCACTCATCACAGAAGTCTTACTCCCAAGTATGAGGCATCTACCTGGATCATACACTCAAACTGGTACATGCAGAGTCCCAGCTCGGCCATACTGGGCTTGAAGAGCTCTCGTAGTCTGTAGTCTTGCATTAACTTGACAAACACGCAGAAAGCCTCCTCTTCTGGCATCTAGAACAATAACATGACATCAAACCTCAAATCTGTGTTATTCACTAAACATGGTGGACTTATTGCTGGAAGTTGGTGAATCAGTGTGTTCATGTGCACGTGTGGTCAAGACGGGATTATTACCTGCATGAGTAGCAGTCCTACAATGAATGCGCTCCCTTGGCAATAGCCAACCTCGCGATCGACCAGAGAATATGCCTGAGGTAACAGTGATTAGCTTTTGGTGAGTTTCAGTAATGGTCAAAAGCACAAGTTTCAACTCCAACTACAGTTTTTACCCCTGAAGCTGACTGTAAAAGCCAAAGATCCCTCTTTTTGTTATCTGTCCACACCACTATCAGTTTATCTGCACACATACAAACAAAGACTTGCCTTCATGACGTTGAAGAGCACTTCCTGGCCTAAGCTGTCCTTCTCCTTGAAGAATTCGTGTTCGGGGTAGGTGCGGGCGATGTCTCTGCGAATCAGCTTCTCGCAGGGTGACGTCATCTTAAGGAGTTCGGAGTACTGATCCTTAATGGGCATGTTCTGGGCATTGCACAACAGCTGCCACACTATTGCCCGAAAGTGGTGCGGAACCCCTTTTCTGACAAGATCCTGTGAGATGAGAACAGAACAGACACTTTGTTAAAAAGACATTTATCCCACTGACATTAATGAGGTGTTTAAACGAGCATTCGGGGACTGTCTCTGTATATTTTTAGATGTGGACAAGAAGAAAGGGTCAGAGAACACATGGGCTTCCTGTGGAGACAAACAACAGACAACGGGATACAGCCATGTATCTATCTGTAGCTTTGTGCTCTAGTATTCAATCATGTGAGTGAGACGTTTTCCATAGATTACTGTTGATACTATTTGATTAAGCAATTTCCTGTGCTGACAGGGAACACTGGTCTTTCCTGCTGTAATGATATTTTGTGTGTGTGTGTGCGCGCAGTGCTGCTCAGTGCAGGGTGCATCTGGAGCAGAGGTCCACCCACACAGGCTTTCAGCAGGGGATCCCTCTCCCCGCTCAGAGGTCAGACAAGACAAATCAAGCTTTGTGCTGGAACAATGCATGGCCTTATATCTTGACTGTGTCTAAGAGTGAAAGCTACTTTCTGAGGCTTTACACCAACATAGATATCATGTAAATCAATTCCACTTATTTATTTCATTTAATGACTTTTAACCAGATTAAATATATTCCTCTTCAGCAGTCAATGAAATATAAAGTATCGAAAACATGAAGACATCAGGGATTTTGCTGACACCACAGAAAAGTCAAGGTTCCTTCCTTCATGTAACAGAAACTGTTTCTGTGTAAGCCAAAGGGAAGAAGTCATCACATTTGTGGAGGCCTCAGCAGTTATGATTAATATTGCAGACTCGGTGCGACCATCTGGTCATTACAACTTCTGTTAAATTACATAATATCACCCGTGCATGCTCACAGGTCCTTCGCAACACTTCCCCATTTAACACACGAAGAGGCAAGAGGCCCTGCCCCTGCAGGAGATGTTCCATCTCATTTGCATTGTGCGGCTTCATCAACAGGTTCATGCAACAGCAACTTCACGTCCACACCTGGCTTTGAAAGACAACAGACTACAAACCATGACAAAGGCATGATGCCGGGGACTAAGCACGCATTTGAGTGTCACTGTGACTCCTCCAGGAATGGTTCGAGGAGCGTTCAGGTCAGATGACAACCTGCTCACCACAACCTTTCACACCTTTGGACTTTCACAGCTGAACATTAAGAAACTACATGTTCTTTTGCAGAGCCACTGCCAGCGACTTGTGCCTGTTATCAGAATGTTATCCAGCAAAGTACTGAGCAGAGTTTCTGCTTGTTGTGTTTACACAACTCTCCTCTTACATGTGCTGTTTAAACCCAACTGCCATTGACAGTAACTCTGCGTATCACAAACCTCACAGGGTAACCGTAGAAACAAGCAGCCTAAAATTAGCTTCAAATGCCAAGAACTAAAATAACAAGTTCAATGACAACACTACGGGGTCACTCGGGACAAAGATAGCTTGAGGAATTATTTCTAGACCAAGTAAACATTCAAACAGATAGAACCATTGTAGCATTCAGGCCAGAACTGAATACACATGCCCGTGAAACACACATGTATCACAAGAGAGACCATGTAGCCTAGATTTACCCTGAAGTTTACATCTACAAACAGTATTACTGCTCCTGTCTCATTCTGTAGGACATGGAATACTGCTTTAGTTTGGTCATACCGGAAATGATCAAAAGTGCAGATAAAATTATTTTTAACACAGCTTCAGCAGAGGGGTCAAATGTGTCTCAGTAAGCTGTTGTGTTTCAGTAAGCTCTTAAGCCAGCCTGGATGAGACTCGGCCGTCCCCTCGCAGGTAGTCATGTGCACTCATCTCACCTTAAGCTGCTTCTCCTTCTTCTTGCGCACCTCCTCCCACTCGTTGACGATTCGTCCCCACAGGATCCATGAGTCTTCCTCCAGGTGAGAGAGGTTGGAGGAGGCCGAGGAGCTGGACACCAGGGAGGAGCCACTGTTTCGCCTGGAGCCATTCATGGAGCGCAGTGACTTGCTGTCTGTCTCCAGCAGCCTGTGGTGAGGGCAAGAGGTAGAATGTACTGTTAACATCGTGTGATCATGCGTACACACACATCCTATTTTCCACTAACAAGAAATTCATCATCGATCATTTATTAAAACTCGAATGTCTTGTCAACAGACACTGTACATAGTTAAGAAGAGATCAAAATAAAGATATTTAGATACAACATATTGAAAACTGGCCGCCCCGCTAACAAACTGAACTAATGTTAGCTAACAGCAGTTACAGTTGAGGAAACAACAGGCTGAGGCAGAGTGGGAACAACTTGATTAAAAGTCAGTGCAGCGCTTAAAATATGCTCAATTATAGTAGCTTTTATTGATATCTGTTCAACAAAACAACTCAAGTTTGTCAGGAGCTGAGTTAAAAACGTCATGTTCAAAAGCTGAGAAAACAAACAATGTTTACAGATGAATCAAAGTTTGAACTTTATGGTTGCAATAATCTAACATTTACAGTGAAAACATGTTGGACAGTATTTCTCTTGTTCTGAAGGTGGCACCAAATGAGCTGCACCTTGAACATTTATACTGTCAGTTTAACCACTGAAGTGTAAAGAATTGACAGTGTATGAGTTTGAGTGATGTCACCCACAGGCTTCTGAAGCACCGTTTTGAAACTCAAAATATGCTGCACAGGCCACCGCCATGTTGGCTTGTCCTGCTTCTTCCACCTCCGGTTAATCTAACAGCAGGCTGTAAACTTGTTTATTTCTGCTGTGAAGTTGGACATTTTGACATGGGGACTTATGGAGGTTGAAATGTTCTGTAGCGAGCCTCAAGTGGACACTTGATGAATTACAGTTTTTGGCACTTCTGCATTGGCTTAATTTCCCAGCACCAGGGGTTTCCCTTCAGGTTTAATGTTGTTAACTTTCCAGGAAAACAATTACACAAGTAGGACTGATCCCCAGATCAGAGAAAAAGTGAACATGTGCTGTGCCCTCAGATTCTGCTAAATGTAGAATCAGTAGCAGACAACTTGCAAGCTGTGTTGAAGGCAAACAGCGTTAAAGCCATCCACATTTCTAGGGCAGTGCTGAAAATGGGGAGCTTCATGACTGCAAAATGCATGGTTGCATTGCAGCACAGTGAGTGTGATCGTTAGCGGTCAATTAGCAGTTAAATCCCCTTTCCAGATGTCAAGTGTAAAAAATTTCTCTCTCACACACACACACACACACACACACACACACACACACACACACACACAGACAGAGTCAGGTTAACTGCTGTTTGTTCATCAGCAGTCACAATGAGATTATAAACAGGAGGAATTTAGGCACATTCTCGATTAATGTAAGCCCCAAAAGCCTCTTAATCAAATTCTAACAATAACTATCAGGTTAATACACACATTACAAACAACACTCTTATACTGGCATTGAGTGACTACACAAAAGGAAAGTAAAAACACTTTAAAAAGGAAGGTTGGCACTCATTTAAATTCCACTGGCATCAGCTTTAAGTGGCTAAAGACAAAACTACAAAAGATCTGTAAGAACCAACAAACCAACAATTCCACTGGAGGTCAGTGAAATATTCCCCGACTGCTTTTGTATACTTCATCCACAGTCAGCATTTAAAGTGCATTGCTAGGAGATGAAGTTCAAGCAGTGTGTTGTTTGTATCACTCTTATCAGTTTGTGGCTGGAGTTAATGACAGAATGACCTGATCAAGGATCAGCGTGCAGAGAAAAGAAGCTGCGACTGTCCAACCAACCAGTGCGGCACCGGCGAGGCGCTCATGACAGGCACACAAAGGCTCAGACACCTGATCTCGGAAAAAGGCCGAGGCCTCTCTGCTGGAGCCCGTGACATCACTGAGGGTGCTCCCAGAATGGCTAGGGTTACAGCCAAATTTGGGTTGTGTGGGAGGGAGTGAAATGGACGACCGAGCCTGCAACAGAGTGTCTTCACTTGTGTGCAGCTCTGACGTGGAGCTAAGTGAATAACAGGGAACATCTTGTGGCTAGAATTTGGCAGGAATTGCAGGCTGTTCCAGCATTTCAGTCATCCTGTCGGCTACGGCTGTGCATGCTGCGTTACCAGACTGTATTACACATGAACCTGAATATACATCCACCTCTGCTAATAATTCACCAGTAGTCAAACACAAGTCTGAAGCTTCTCAAGTACAAAATCAGAAGAAAAGAAGTACTAAGCAGAATTGCTTAAATCAAGCAATATTTGCACAGATTTAAGGAAGACTTGAACTGAATTTTAAGCTAGCACAAAAAGAAAACGAGGTCTATTCTCTTTCAAATGTGTGGCTGATTCCAACATAATGACTTTAATTTGCAGTTCATTACAACAGGAGCTCAAAAAAACATACACCTTACCAAGATAAACTCATGATGTACTCCTCATATCTCTGGCTTCTATGAATTCTGGAGCGATAGCATGTCTGATTTACAGATTGTAGATCAGTCAGTAGTAGACTTCCTCAACTGTGTGACAATACTGAATGAATGCTTGTGCCTTTTTATCTCCTCTCTCCTCCTCTGCAGGGTGCAAAGGCCAAACACACATCCACACGAGTACCTCCCTCCTGTTGTTGCACCTGACTTGTCAACAAAATGATAAGACTTGTGTGTTTGGGAGATACCAGTATGTTGCTACGACGTGGTTTTTGAAAGAAGAGGCTGCATTGTCGCTCAGAAGCAAAGCGTGGCAGCAGAGAAATGTGTCTTGTGAATAGGCCCAGCTGTGTGTTGGGGTCAAAGGGCAGGTGAATTATGAGCCCCCTCGACACTATGACCTCTGTTCTCCAGATGGGAGCCCGCTCAGAGCTTTATTGAGGTTGATAGAAGGAAAATGAAACATTTCCCTGGTTAGTTTTGATCCCCCTAATGACAGGAAGCATCACAAGTGTCACTTGGCATTCTGGAGCGGTGGCCGTTGTGGGCGTACCCATGAGTCACTGACCTCTGCACTCAACAGAGCTTTACTGTCTTCTTCACTGGAGTTAGCTGTGACACAATCCCGAACTCTGAACTGCACGCTTGGTTTCCATGCTGACACAGAGTGCACTAGCCATGGGTGAAAGTAACAACGGAGGAAGAATTCTCTAAGCTGGCAATAGAGGAGGTGTTGCGTCATCCTCTAATGGTACTTTAATCTGAACAATGAGGAGCTCAGAGTTGGCACAAAGAACACATCTTATTTTACAAAAGACTTGTACAGGTCAGCGTGTGGTGATTGTTACACCATACACCAATAATTAGATGTTACATTCTATTTGTTGTATTCACAGTAAGATATACATAGTGCTGAGTTACATGACAACTGCAAAAATTCAAAGATGAGTGTGTAGGTTTAGTGACAGTGAGAGTGCAGACTGAAACCAGCTAAAACCCCTCAACTCAACCAAGCATGATGGACACACATGGTGGGCATGAAAAAAAGCCCCTAGATCCAGTTTGTCATTGTGGGTTATTAACTAGGTGGTTCATATGGCAGAGTTAGTAGAAAAGGACCTGAGGCATCTGCAGATATACAAGAATCATTCTAATATACAAAAACACTACCATTCTTATTTTCAGGTCATTACTCTAATGAAAACACAATATATTCCATTTTCTGCCATATTCTGTAAATAAATCTTACACACTGTACACACTCTATGACTCAGCATGCTATGATGCCATTTCTTTTTACAAGTTCTGGGTTCCTATTCCAAGAGACACGTTTATTGACTTCTGCTCAAGTTGCCAACCAGAAAACAGCTCCAATCCTGACCTGGACCTGTTTTATTGAACACACTTAAGACGGATGCCTCGGTAAACTACAACAGGGGCCTGAACTAAAGCAGTTTGCAAACTGTGTGACCAGGAGACATATTGTGTAAATACAACCGACACACACCTGGCTTGTTTAAAGCTGAGGAAGAATACAGGAAGCATTCGAACACTTGTCAACGCAGCACTCTGCAGTGAATCAGAAGTAACCAGAACAAAATCAGAAAATGAAATGCATGATGCATAACAGATTGGCACCTAATAATTGATAGGCAGTGCCTCCTATTGCAGGCTCTATTAGAGATGTCATTATTTAACTTCTCTTTCACTCCCTCTCTAACAGCTGCAGGGTGTGCAGTCTATCCTCACATTGACTTTTACATGTCGTTAAGCCACTGGATGAGTCTTAAACGAGGCCACAGCCTAGAGAGCAAACCAACACATACACAGAGGGAACATCTTGAAACCAGCTGGTCCCGGTCTACACACTCAAACAAGAGACAGGTCAAACACCCTAAAATGACAAAGTGGCCAACTGACAATGAAACTGACTCATGAGCACACAAAAGCAAAAAGTGGACAAACCCTCAAAGAACAAAAACTCTAAATCTTTGCCAACCAGCTCAATCCACCAGAACCTGACAGACTGGAGACATCTGCTTCCATCATTGGTGCGCTCTCCAGTTAACCAGCTGGCATGTCATAACCTGTCGAACGTCTCTCTCATGTCTGTCTGTGTGTAGATCAAGGAGGGGGATTGTGGAGGTGTCCACAATGACCCTCCAGCAGTCAGCAGTAGCGCACGTGTGTAAAGAAAACAAAACAATAAGATAAACAAGAGTTTGAATACTGACGTGAACATCTGAATGAAAGAATATCCAAATTATGGAGGTCAATCAAGGTGCACGACAGGCCAGCAGCAGCTGTGGAAGCTAAAGACAGCCTACAGCTCTGTTACATTTCTGAGCTTGCTAATCTGCCTACTGGTGACAAGAGGGAGCTATGAGCAGGAAGGTGAGTATGGACTCCATCCTCCTTATAAGCAGCCTGAGCTTCTTCCCTCAGGACTTGAAATTAGGTTATCATGAGCCAGGTCAAACCCGGTCAAGCTCTTATATCCTGTGCCACTATATCTACTCAGATGGTAGACGGTCATGCTGAGCAGTGCTGATGTGTTAACTGTACATGTTCTTTCATGCATCTGACTTGATATTTAAGTCATCTATATATATTGCATATTCTAAATGCATGTAGAGCTCCTATGATTGACTGTGTTCTCCATCTCTGTATAACGGCACTTATGATACTGAACTAGACTCACACCCTCGAATCAAAATCGGTCACGTTGACGGGCAGGTGAAAGCCTTAGACAGACTGCTTACCTGTTCTGCTCCTCGAGTTTGGCCAGGAGCTCCACATCGTCAGGACTGAGCTGCGCCGGCGAGGACGGCGAGAGGGCGGGCGAGGACAGGGACGTAGAAGAGGAGGTGGTGGTGGTCTGTAGGGACGTGGGTGTGGCCACCTGGCTAGCCATCTGACTGACCGTGTGGGACACCGAGTTCTTCACCCATGAGAGAGTAGAACTCAGCTTACCAGCAACTTTGTCTGTCGCCACCTGTGGAGGATGGACAGTTCATTCAGTGATAAAACTTTGTTTGGCAACATTTTACTCTGCACAGGGCGCACAACGTCTTCACTTCTCTTCCTGTAAATAATGTGAAGCTTGCGTTCTTGTTACAATGATGAAATATTTATGGAAGCATCTAACTCCTGTCAGAACTGTGGAAGAAAAAGCTCCACTGTTCTTATTTTGCAGCTGCTGAACATTATATCCAAACACACTTTGAGCGCTTCATGATCAGTTTGGTAGGAGCTGCATGGGTCGCAGAGACAGCAGAGTATCATCTGGATCAATACAGCTGCTTAGATTTCAAACTCAGCATCAGCAAATGAATTTGTCCATTCCTCAATCGATACTATGAACGACTTGCTCGTCTTCCAGTAAAAGTGTTTAAGGAGGGACTGAGTGACAATCAAAAAATCATCAGTCCTTTGATTTCAAAAGGTAGACACTCTTTTTTTATCCTCCTGAATCAACACGTTTCTTTACCTGTTACTGTTACCAAAGCGCCGCACATGGACATTTCAGAGGGAGACACTGCACATTCTGTGAAATGTCACAATAACCCATACTGCTACAAATGACTGCCATGACTGTCCATAAAAGCAGAGACTACAGTGAGCATGTGACTACCTGTTGGATAATATTAATGCATTTTTTGGTTTATAATAGGGCCAAGTCAAAATGATCTGAATGGAGAATCTTCTTCTATACATTCCTACCTGCTATTCCAAATAATCCTGAATCATTGGCTTTCTGGCTCGCTAACACACTCCACGAGAAAATCCAGTGTGTATTCATTAAGAGAACTCCACAGAAAGAAAGACGTTAAACTTTCTGTCCTGAAGGCAGTCTACTCTGAACCTTCGACTGATTTAATGACACACTGCTCTGAAGTCATATGCTGATCATACTGTCAGGGAGGGTCAAAGTACTCCACCACAGATAGGACTTCTTCAAGTCTTTCCTGAAATCAGTGTGCAACAGGAAGAGGATCTCTGTGCTCAGCAAAAAAAAAAAAAAATATATGAAATTCACCTGAGAAAAAAAAAAACATCACAAGCATTCAGTTTCACCCCAGCAGGAAGTCTGGATACTGCCACCAGGCAGGAAACCAATCGTTTCATACATCTTACTGCGAGTAAAACGATGAGTCATTCCTCTGCGAGTATCAGCTCTACAGAGGGCAAAAGACTTGACAGAGAGGGAGAGAAAAACAAAGGAGGTGGTGGAAAAGACTGTGGTAAGTGTGGTGACATGAATGTGCTACAGTACAGACCGAAAATATGTTACCTAAGCTTTTTTTATTCTCCAGTACACAGACAGAAACACAGTGACTCTACTGTTGCCACACAGCACAGAGATGGACTTTAAAACACTGCTGTTATTGGGACGAAACATTCTCATTACACTGCACAGCTAAAAGCTTAAAAGCATTCAAACTTCCCAAAAAGCCAAGAAATGTATGTAGGAATGGGAACTAATTAAAGTAATGACATTATTTTCAAAATGAAACATGTTACAGTCTCCAGGTGCGGGTGGCCCAGTGGTTTTGATAGATTATACTGTACAAACACAGCGTCACAGGCTTAATCGTCTCTCCTACATTTCCTGTCTACATCCTCACCATGATCTATCAACTGTAATGAAGGCAAGAAAACATATTTTCATTATGGTGAATCACAAAGTTACTGTACACATTCTACCTCGGTATGTGCATGTGCATGCATCGTCTGTGCCAGATCTATTCTGAAATGAAAGAAACAGGAAGCTGATACACCAAACTTTTACACCCTGTTCCTGAGCTCCCTCTGTGGGGGGCATATTTACTGACCTTCATCAACAATATGACATTTACAGCTAAACTAACAACTTCTACAGGCTGGCTGCAATAAATCACCATGACTGTGACCCCTATGCTCACCTCGTAGCTGAAACATGTCACAAAATACCAATTTGGTCTCTATAGCTAATTTCCCCGTTCATGACAACTGTACTGAGGGTGAATTTATATACAACTCACCTGTTCAAATGATATTAAGGCTTAAAGTTATACATCATGGCCACTTTGATTGGCAGGTAGGCGCTGTTACAGATGGCTTGTTTGAGCACTCAGGCGTCATTTGGTCTGCCCGATGATCCACGTCTTTCCTGATATTTAGATTAGCCGGGACGCGGAAGAAACTGATCTCTACGTGATTTCTGAAAAACTCCAGTTCCAGTCTGATCACTGTCTCACACAAACTACTATAATTAGACAACTTAAAGAGTGATTTATCTGATTCTGTGATATCAATAAAGGAGAAGATTACCATGAGAGCACACAAACAGTGAGTTAATAACAATGAGTGGGTAAATGCAGGTTGCATTTACCCACTCAGACTAATAGCAATAACAGGATCCACAGTGGTGACAGACATATCTTTATCCTGCAGTAATAGTTGTGTGCAGCATAAACTGACTCAGATGTTGATCAGCACATTTTCCACCCCAACAGCAGAAAGCATCCAGTCCAACTGAGTAATCCATTCAATTAGTTTATATTAAAGAGAATGCCCACATTCATCTAATTATAGATAGCTGTGATTGACTCATTTATTCGATTTTAAAAAGGATGACATAAATTCATTCCATACAGTTTGGTGCATAATTCAGCAATGTTACTAATATTAACAGAAACTGATGACCATGAAAAATTCCACCCAATTTGCATCTTACATGAACATTTCATCAAGTCTTTTTTGCAGAAGATGTGATGACTGTGTGGATAAAACCGTACGTGGAGCCGGTCAAGTTAGGCATGTGAGCTCTCATTAGCTCTGCCTGTGCCCTTATTAGCTCATTTGACTTGAAAATAAATAAAGCCAAGTGTGCCTTCAGGTGGTTTTTAAATAGACAAAAAAAAAAGTTGAATAACACATTCATGAAGCAAAACTTAAGCAGACCTAAACTTTAATCAGCTCAGCAAGGACAGGGGAAGGCCATGCTTTGAGAGATGCCCATGTCCAGGTGGCTTTAGAAGACATTCCTGCCAGCAAGCCCAGCCAACTGAAGCAAGGCTTCCCTATAAATCCTGGATCCAGAGATTGTTTCTACTTTTGTTTGCCAAAGAACTCAAAGGGGGCCCTGAGATGCAGTGTGCATAGCTAATGAAACCCACAGCGAGGCAAGAAAAAAGCCTCAGCGAAACAAGACGATTGGGGAACTGAGAAAGACCAAAGGCAGAACCAGAGAAGCATTTCCTTTCTTTTAATTCAGAACGCACAGCAGCCAGCGGATACCTCACAGACCAGGCAGACACACAGTCACAAACTCTTACACCAGGACAAATTCAAAACTCAGTCTGTAAAAGGTTTTTACAGCCATGTGCTGAGGTAAAAAATAGGACTAATTTATCCTGCCTTTCTCTGTCACTTGTCTTTCATCACATGCCATTTCTGGGCAGTGAATAAGAACAAACTGGTCGGGCTCAGAGGAGAAAAATGCTGTCCATGTGCTATGTGAGGGTATTAAAACACAGGCCTGACCTATAGTAACACACTCACACTGAGGTAGAAAGGCCTTTCTCTTCACACACACAGAGGGAAGCTCAGATTTTCCCAGTGTACAATCAGCATTTCAATGGTCTGGCTGAAGGAGGTTCTTTGTTATGCAGCCACAGAATGAGAGCTACAACCACGGACTGATATTTTACAGTTGGCCTGCACTGCAAAAAGCAGCTTTATAGTACTGTAAGAAATGAAAACGCCAACACATACGCCTTAGCCTCGACTGCTTGATTCTGTAGGAGTGATCACTATAGTTCGCATATAACTAAACCAGCTACTAAGCAGTCTGTGTAATCTCTATTATCTCCACCAGTGACTAACATATGGTCTTCCTGCACAGGCTGTTTTGTGATATGTCTGTATGTGGTGTTTCATGGCAAGCTCACGCCATTACCTCCCTGCAGTCACTTCCCAATTTACTATTTGGAGCAGATACAAAAGCATAAAACATCCATCTTCAGCTCCCCAAAACATGTATTACAACTCCCTAATATACTGCATGTTCCTCAGAGTGTATGCCAAGGCCAGCGGGGTCAGTGTAAATCTTGTGAAGCTTTCTGTCGTAACTGCAACAAGTACAGACAAGTGTGTCCTCTGACACAGCCATCTCTGGTCTCTCACACACAGCTTGCTGACTAAAAAACAAAAAAAGGGAAGAGTTGTTAATTACAGAAGCATCTGGCCATCACTAAAGCTGCTAATGTACGCACTGCGAATGAATTCTGAAGATTCATTTTCAGCTAAATCATGCGGGTTTGGCTAGAGGTGTACTGAAGCTGAATACATTTAATAAACTGGGAGCTGAATGCATTGAGAAACAGGAGTGCTTGGTGAGAGTTCATACTTTAACAGTGATTTTTTTTCTACCTTCCTCACTGTGATTAATGGGACACATTTAGAGGAGCATTATAATTCAATTGTGGATGGTGCTCTGCCTCTGACTATTAATAGCCCCCACATCTAATTTTCCCAGTTCAGTGGATCAGCATGCTGTGAGGTACAGTATGAAGACTTCCATGGCAGCATCGACCTACTCTGTGCTCTTCCTTATCTCTCCTCACATATCTTCATCAGCCAGGCGTTGCTTGCTCTAACAATATCAGACTCTTTCCGTGGTGTTAAACTTGGTGTCCAGTACATCTCTGCTCAGAGCTGTGCTGTTGTTGCAACTTGCAAGTCACTTCTCCGCAGTCTGAGTTGAACACTGAGCACATAGCCTCTGCTGAGCTGCTTAAATCCTCCACCGCAAACACATGTCGGTCTACAGACAGTAACCTGAACAGAGGAGGGATGCATGAGACGAAAGGAGAAGTCTCTGCTCCTTTTATGGCTCGCTGCTGTTGTGAGCTGAAATGGAGATCTAGCATCGAATCCAACAGCACGAACAGAGTCTCGTTTTCCAGAAAGTCCGGCGAGGCTACACGAACTAAGCTTTACACAGTGAACGACGATGGCTGAACTCGACGTGACCGAACAGGAAAAACAAATCTCACCTTCCATTAAAGTATTTTGTGTCCAGGCGATAGCCGGAGTCCTCAGCGAGCCAATTATCAAACTAGTTTTTCTACACTAAACATTCACTGACAGCCTCGGTGAGCCGGCAGAAAAGCTAACACTGTGGCTAACCCGATGGAAACGTTCAGTTTGGACACCGTCTGTTTTTTTAAATGTAATGTCGCACAGTTCCCTTCAAGTCATACTTAGCAGTCGTTTTATGGGTTAGTGTCCATTTCAGTAATTAGACAGAGCCCGAAAAAAACAAGGGCACCCATTACCTTGAAGCGTTTTTAACCAGCAGCAGTGAACGTCGTCTGCTTCCCATGCACGAAAATGTAGTCCTACTATGATGAGAAGAAGAGTGTTTGTCCAACACTTCGCCCGAATACATTAGCTATAGTGTCCAATTTAGCATAGCTACGTTTCCACCTGAAAGCTAGCCAGTGTAAAGTTAGCTAGTTCCCATTGAGTCCTCGGTCCAGCCCATGCAGCCGGAGAATACGTGTACACAGATGTCTGCAGAGTCAGACAGTCGGCGGCAGGCCTACCAAATGTTTACATCGCACAGAGCATGCGCCCTCAGCGCAACTCCCGAAACAACAGCACCACCAAGTGTTCGTGATGAGGAACTGTACCTGTATTGCTCTCATTCATTCATTCATTTATTCAGAGAGAAATATTGTATTTCCAAAAGAGGTGTTCATGTGTGTGATCCCGAGGAAGGAAAAGTAGAACGTCATTGTCAAGCAGAAGTGCAATTAAATAGCTTCCAGGCTGCACCAGAGACAGCATCACTGTTGGCTCCTGTGATATTTGCATATTTGATAAGGTACTAATGCACTACTGCACTGTATAATTATTACACTTACGTGCACTTGCCATCTGTAACTGTTGGATGTCTTAGTGTTCATTCATTCCTTCATTCCTTCATTTCACTCTGCTCATACTATTAATATTGTATGTATCTTAGAACAATATATTCATACATATATATATATAGTATGTCTACTGTTACATATCTCTGTACATATACATTACCCTGCACTTTAGTGCGCTTACAGTTTTGATTAGATGCTGAACTGCACTGCGTTGTCTTCTACTTGTATTTTGTGCAATGACAATAAAGCTGAATCTAATGTAGTTGAATACCATACTGTTAAATCTACTTTAGTCCCAATGTACTTTACAAGGACATAAAAAACATAAGCCATAGAAAAGAGCTCTTTTCATCCTTGGAGGGGATAACTTGAAATATATCTTTAGTTACCAAGGAAATACCAAGGAAATAACATCAGTGTAGAGTGTTTAAGTCACAGCAGAGACTCTCAAGCTTCCTGTAGTTCTACATGTGTAGCAGTGGAATGCATATCTTATCAGTATCTGATCCTCAAAAACTTACCTGAAGTTCATTGAGAGTCAAATACTTCAGTTTGAGCAGACTGGAGGTTCGAACACTGTCGTCTCAGCGCTGTCTCAGTCAAGGCATGTTTCTTTCTTCATAGTAGAATCAGAAAATGCCTTTAATCCATTTATGAAAGCGCTGTTCTCACTTTGTACACAAATAAAACTTCAAATCTAAATAAAATTAAACAGAAAAAAATAAATAAATCAAATAGAAACAGTGAGGGTTCACACACCTGGCTTTCACTGAGCAAGAGCTGTCAACAGAAACTCACACTGAAGTAACCACATCAGAGCAAAAGCGCTCTGATGAAAATGTGACTAAGCAGCCTTGATTCACATACCAAACAGCCATACAACCAACTTTTCAGGTTTTACATGGGAGCAGTGACGCATATCTTTTGTTGTTTGTTAGACACTCCTCTGCTCACAGAAGCAGCTGACGTTGTAGGCTCGACTTGGCAACACCATGGAGACTGTGAGGCCACTCAGTCTGATACGCTGTCTCAACAATTACATCTCAGCCTGTCAGATATAAATAACTAGATAGCTCTGAACACACAGTGTGACAGGGTAGTTTGTGACATTGAGTCACTATGGCTTGTTGTCACACCCATCTTTGAATCTTTTCTGATTCATGGCTAAATACTGTGTTTTTGTTGCAGAACTACATAATTCAGGGCAGCACTGAGGTGCAGTGGTTAGCACTGTCACCTCACAGCAAGAAGGTTCCTGGGTTGAACCTTGTTGTATGTTCTCCCCGTGTCTGTGTGGGTTCTCTCCGGGTACCCTGGCTTCCTCCCACAGTCCAAAGACATGAACCTTAACAGGTTAACTGCTGACTCTAAGTTGTCTGTAGGTGTGAATGTGAGTGTGAGTGGTTGTTTGTCTCTATGTGTCATGTGATGAACTGGCGACCTGTCCAGGGTGTACCCCGCCTCAGCTGGGACAGGCTCAACTCCACCGTGACCCTGATGAGGATAATTATTACAGATAATTAATTCATCTCTCCCGAAATGTTAACTTTCTGTACAGGTAATGCCTAACCGAGTATGTATTATTGTCAAGTGCAAACAATAAGTAAAAACATACATCTCTACATACAACTAATGCAGGGAAAATGTATCATTTTGTGTTTGACCACATTTGTAAGTTCACTTCATGGGGTTAGAGTTTTAAAAAAAGGTGGTGGAATTCAGTTTTATAGATGTTCATTCTTTCACCCAAGTTAATGGATGGATTCACCTAAATGACCAGATTATCTGGTCATCTAGCATTTATTTGCAATGTTTATTGAGGTCACATACTGACACACTCACACAGTGAAGTTGTGCTTTGTGGTGCTCACAGCACTGAAAACTACAGTGAAGTGAACAGCATGTTCTCAGTCCATAGACTTTACACAGACAATACAGCAACCTTGCTGTTGACATTTCAGTACATTAGAGGAAAACAATTCCTTGTGAAAAGTGTTGACAGTTATGTCTAAGGAGCAACATAGACAAACTCTGAAACTCTTGTTCAATGCAGTGAATGGCACACATGAAATTCCATTCTCCTCCTTTGTAATGTGGTAACGTCAGAAGACTTAGATACTATCTTTAACATCGCCAGTGAAACCATCTGTCAGATATTACCATCATCAGTAGTTGAGAAAATCACTTTAGGTGAAAACAAATGTTTGTCCCCCGAGGCTTGCCATATTCATTTATGTTTAGAAGTGCAAGGATTATGAACATTTGGAAGAGTAGGAGTGTTAAAAGTTGTTTGGAAGAAAATAAAAGATGGAACGAGGGCACAAATGAAGAAAATATAAAATTAGAGTTGGAATATGATCATATGACTGTTTATACCATGGTAACTCTATGGCTCTTTAAATTAAACTGTAAGCAATAATCTGTATTAGAGGGTTCATGCATATTTGATCAGAAAACAATTAGGTTGTGTTTTCAAAAAATGTACAGTATCAAGATATAATATTTATTGACAGTACATGATTGTAAAAGATTGTATCCACCTCACTCATCTATATCACTGTCAAACCACTTGAATTTCACCCACCAACAACCAGGAACAAAAAACAGTTTTCCAACAGACCATCACTCTGATGAACAGTTAACACTCTGGTGTTAAGGAAGGATGAAGAAGACTCCCTGTGTCTCAAATATCCACTATAGCTGTAGATGATTTACAGTTTAGAAGTGTTCTTTATACATGTAAATATCATCACTCATACACAATGCACGGATGATACTGTACTCTATATATACTGCCACATCCACCTATCTTATGTACTTAAAGCAACCTGCTACATACTGCATATTTATTTTATCAGCGGGGTAAAAAGGCTAAAAGCAGGTTAGCAGGCTGGCAGCAAGTGTCTATGTGTCTGTATGTATGTATATATATCTATATGAAAATGTTAATATATTATAATGTCAGATACTGTAAAACACAGGCTAATAAAGTGAAACAGCATAGATAGATAGATAGAAATTAAACCTGTGCTAAGCTCTTTACAAATAGTATATAAAAATAGTATATAAAAGCAAAAATAGAATAGCATTTTTTAAATATAAAAGAGAGAGAAAAGAAGTACTTTTATTAAACCCTCAAGGGGAAATTCTTTTATTCAACTCAGTTTTTTACATGTATTTTAACCCTGAAATGCAACCCCAATTCTAAAAAAGTTGGGATGCTGTGTAAAATGTAAATAAAAACAGAATGCATAATGTAATATTTTATTCCCAATAGAACATAAACAACACATCACGTGTTGAAACTGAGACGTTTTAACATTTCATGGAAAATATTAGCTCATTTTGAAATTGATGACAGTAACTCATCTCTGTCTGTATATGTCTGCGAAGTGAGGAGATCACTTACTGGAGTTCTGGGAGAAGAATGTTGTCCCTTTCTTGTCTAATGCAGGACTCCAATTGCTCAACAGTCCTGAGACTTTGTTGCTGGATTTTTTGTTTTATAATGTGCCAAATGTTTTCTATTGATGAAAGGTCTGGACTGCAGACAGACTAGTTCAGCACCCATACTCTTCTCCTGCAAAGCCATGATGTTGTGGAAGGATGCAGTATGTGGTTTAGCATTATCTTGCTGAAATATGCAAGGCCTTCCTGAAAGATACAGTACATTGTCTGGATGCAAGCATATATTGCTCTAAAACCTCTATGTACTTTTCAGCATTGATGGAACCTTTCCAGATGTGTAAGCTGCTGACGACATAGGCACTAATACAACCCCACACCATCAGACATGAAGAGTTTGAACTGTCCACTGATAACAAGGTGGATGGTCCTTCTCCTCTTTAATCTGCAGGACATAGCGCCCATGGTTTACAAAAAGAATTAAAATTTTTGATTGATCTGACTTCAGAGCAGTTTTTCATTTTTCCTCAGACCATTTTAAATGAGCTTTGGCCCAGAGAAGATGAAGGCATTTCTGGATTGTGTTCACATATGACTTCCTCTTTGCAATGATACAGCTTTAACTCGCATTTGTGGATTACACGACAAACTGTATTCACACATATTGATTTCCAGTCGAGAATCATGCCTGTTTTTAATCCAGTGCCGTCTGAGGGCCCGAAGATAATGAGCATCCAGTTTTGACCTTTGACCTTGTCCTTTGCGACTCCTCCTGATTCTCTGAATGTTTGATGATATTTTACACTGTAGATGGTGGGATCTTCAAAGTCTTTGCAATTTTACGTTGAAGAACATTTTTCTGAAATTGTTTCACAATTTTTAGACGTAGTTTGTTAGAGTTCGTTAAACCTCGGCCAATCTTTACATCTGAGAGGCTCTGCCTCTCTGAAATGCTCCTTTTATACCCAGTCATGTTACTGACCTGTTGCCAATTAAGCTAAGTGACTGTCAAATGCTCCTCCCTTTGCTGCCCCTGTCCCAATGATTTGAGATGTGTTGCTGTCATCAATTTCAAAATGAGCTAATATTTTCCATGAAATGATAAAATGTCTCAGTTTCAACACGTGATGTGTTGTTTACATAAACAACACATCACGTGTTTTATTATTTATTTATTATTATTTATTTATTTTATTATTTATTATTATTATTTGTTCTATTGGGAATAAAATATGGGTTTGTGAGATTTGCAAATCATTGCATTCTGTTTTTATTTACGTTTTACACAGCGTCCCAGTTTTTTTTGGAATTGGGGTTGTACAACCACACTCACACACACACAGGGCTCACTTGAACCGACCACCCTTTCGGTTCCCAAATGATAAAAATAAGATCTGCTCCTGTTCTACAAGATTATAAAAAATGATGATATGGCCAGACAGAATTCAGATCTTTTCCTGACTCACAGAGTGCAGTTTTTCGGGTGTGTGGCCGCCCCGGCTCGATAGGGGGCAGAGTGGTAAATGTTGCAGCATGGCGTCCACACGGCTCATCCTGTGACACGGTACTTATGGAGCATGCGCACGGAAATCTTCCTTTTTCCAGTGCAGCGGAGTCAAGCCCCAGTCTTTGGCTCCGGGCTCCTTCATAAGGAGACAAAAAGACTGCAAAATGGTTTGTAATCCGTCCCAATATGTGCCTACAACAATACCTAAGACATACATGTTGTGCTGTGTGCTGTCAGAAGTTTGAAAACATGTTGCTGCTTGTCAGATGAAGTTAGATTGGTTCCTGCTAATGCTTACCCGGGTCTGCCTTAAACGTGGCCTAACGGCCACCTTCCCAAACTCACTGCTTCATGTCGTCAATGGACTGCTCCACTGTCATTTTTCCATGAACATGTGACCTGTGAGCCCGCGACTCACATCCCCAAAACTTTAATTTCGTCCAGTTTAACATTAATGTGTCAGCTTATCGTCAACGCTGCGTAGCCATGATGCTAACTCCTCTCGTTGGTTTCCATGGGCTCGGCATGCTAACGTTAGCCGGTGACACTGACAGTCCGACTGCTGTGGAGCCAGCAGCGCAGTGAACCAACGTGGACCTGGCTTTTGTCATGTTAAATGTTCAGTACCCGGTTTTCAGTGTGTGTGTCTTCTGCTGCAGGGTTTTGTTAAAGTGGTGAAGAACAAGGCCTACTTCAAGAGGTATCAGGTCAAATTCAGGAGGAGGAGAGGTGAGGCACCCTGTTCCTGTCAACTTCCTCTCTGTGTCTGTTGTTTAAAGTAACGTTTAAAGGTAACTGAAGTGTTTGTCCCTTCCACTTCCAGAGGGAAAGACTGACTTCTTTGCTCGTAAGCGTCTGGTCGTACAAGATAAGAACAAGTACAACACACCCAAGTACCGGATGATCGTCCGTTTTTCCAACAGGGACATCATCTGCCAGGTGAGCATACGCTGAGAGCCCGGTGTTTATCCACAGGGCTCTGATTATACTTAAACAACCTCAGAGGTAATTCTATGATCAAATCAGTTGTGTATAGTCTTTTCTGACTTCAGTACAGACCATCAAGTCAAGATGTGTAGTATTCATATTGCTACATGGTCACATGGAGGGCAGCAGCATGGTGTTTGAACTGCTTCAGTCTGAAAGTAACAAACGTCTTTTGTTGAACAGTGTCAGCAGTTGAGATTTTTGGGTCTGTCAACAATGTGCTGTACATTCATCATTTACTTGTCTTGCAGATCGCTTATGCCAAGATTGAGGGTGATATGATCGTGTGTGCGGCCTACTCACACGAGCTGCCAAAATATGGAGTCTCCGTGGGCTTGACGAACTACGCAGCAGCCTACTGCACTGGTCTGCTGCTCGCCCGCAGAGTACGTATAAATCGGTCGTCTGCCTCACGTTGACCCCAAGTGTTCAGAGATTCAGAATTGAATGGCCTGTGTGTAACCCACCTCACCCTTTTATCAAGCTCTCAGCAGTGCTTTGGGCTACAGAATAACCAAACCACATGTTGATCTTCAACTTTCTGCCCACAGCTGCTGAACAAGTTTGGACTGGATAAGGTGTACGAAGGCCAGGTGGAGGTGACGGGCGACGAGTTCAACGTGGAGAGCATTGATGGTCAGCCAGGCGCTTTCACCTGCTACCTGGATGCCGGGCTTGCTAGAACCACCACAGGCAACAAGGTTTTCGGTGCTCTGAAGGGAGCCGTGGATGGAGGCCTGTCCATCCCACACAGGTAACCTGGCACACGTGTTGAATTTGAACAGCTGTGCTTGGTAATGTGTATATGTGGGAGGGAGGAAACAAGGTTTGGCAGGTTTGCTCATCATTCAGATCCTCTGATTCCTTTACTGTGGAAGAAAGCCACTCATGATCAAAACAAAGGAACTACGAACTATATGATTGCTGTAGTATAATATGAAGGAATTCTATGGTAGCAATTTACATCCTCTCTGGGTGTACATTTTTTGGTTTTGAACCCTTGAAAGTGTTTAAACTGTATTCCATTTAGAACCCTTGAACAGAACAGACCCTTTCGTAATGGTGTTGGTAAAACCCAACGATAAGTTTCTAAAGCACCGTTTTGAAGCTCAAGCTCAATATGTGATGCTGGCTGCTGCCATGTGCTTCCGCCTCCCGGTTAATCTAAATATCAGCAAAGGCATGGATCATCGGGAGACCTGAGGCAGGCGGAATGACGCCTGGGTGCTTAAATAAGCCATCTTGCTCTTAGTTGTTATTAAAATTCATCCTCAGTACAGTTGTCATGAACAGCTGTAAACATGTTTATTTCTGCTGTGAAGTTGGACATTCTCCCAGTCATAGAGGTTGCCACTTGGTAAAAACGGTGCTTTGATTGAAAAGTCCAAATCTCCGCTATGAAAAAGGCAGACTCACACAAACAATCGGATTGGCTCATTTCCTCAGTGAATCTGAATTTAGTTTTTGTAATTGGCGCTCTAATGCTCTTCAACTTTTCTCTGAAAAGTTCAAGCAGTAAAACAGTGAGGTTTGCTGTTTAGAGTTGTAATTTGGTGAATGCAGTTTTCGAGTGAGACTGATAAGTTGCTTCATCTATCGAGGCGTGCATGTGCAGACAGTCAGATGTTGAGCTGTTTTTTTTTTTTTTTTTTTTTTTTTTTTACATTAAATATTTAAATAAGGTTCTTCAGGAAATCTCAGTGATGTATTGGCTTGTACAGCATTTATATGGGCACAGTCATAACCACAGCGACAGTCTGAATTGGTCAATGTGTCATCCAACCTGTCACAGTGCTCACATTGGGTTAATGGGCGTCACCACTAGGGTTGGATTTCTATTTTCTGAATGGATTGAGTTTAGGATGAATGCACGTTTGACTTCCGCTCACTCAGATCCTCCTTCCTGTCAGATGTCTTCTAACCGTGGCAAACAGGGAACACGCTTTTATTGTCGCGTCTGTTGATTCTTGTATGTGCATATCAGGATGAATTGGATTTCTAGTGATGCATGTGAACACGGATATATAATATCAAATGGAAATGATATTAAGACATGCTTTCACAGACAACTCAGTGAACTATACTAAAATGTGTACCTCTGTCCATTCTGCTTTTCATCTGCAGTGTAGTCATTCTGAGGCAGCGTGTGGAAGTCGTGTTGTGGACGTTGGTTTATATTCTCAGCCAGGTTTAAATGTGTTGTACAGACTGCATCCATGAGAACGTTTGTTAAACAGCAGTAGTTTGACAGGCCCATTCTACTTTTCGCTGTTTTCAGTCACGGTGTGAACAGACTACAGATGATGACAGTTAATACCCAGTGTGAACAATGTAACTCTGTAACACAGCTGTAAATGGGGTGCATGTGCATCTGTGCAATCTTATAGATGTGTTTGATGCCTTAGTAATATAAAAGGTGGACTGTACACACTGATGCAGTGCTGTGTTCATTGTGCCTCAACATGGGACTTCTGGATGGCGGTTTTGAATACTCGTCAATGTTTCTCTTCACTCTTCTTTTCTCGCAGCACCAAGCGCTTCCCTGGGTATGATCCAGAGAGCAAGGAGTTCAACGCTGAGGTCCACCGCAAACACATTATGGGCATCAACGTGTCTGAGTACATGAGCTACCTGATGGAGGACGATGAGGACGCTTACAAGAAACAATTCTCTCGCTTCATCAAGAACGGAATCACCCCTGATTCGGCAAGTCCTCTTTGTATTAACATGCCTCTTGACTCTGTATTACATTGTACCAGAGTCATGAGGCAGATGGTGTTGAACACTGGTCAGGGACGTGCATTCAATGTGGCAACCAGGACTAGTTATGAGACTGGCCCTTGTGTGAACGTCTTAGGTCATGAGCTAAGAGCATCCGACTCTGAGCTATCTCACTCATGGCTAATGTCACATGGACATTAGTAATTCCTCATGAGAAAGACCTTGAGGTCACGATGCAGTGACCACATTCATTTATACAGGAAAATGATAAACAGTCTGCTTGTAAGAGATGAAGCGTCACTTAAAACGAGCTGTTTTAATGCAGCCATAGTCCCTGTGTAATGGGGCCGAGGCTCCTTTTGTCAAAGTCATTATGACACATGATCCCAATGACTGTCTCAGATGTTTTTTTTTAATACACCTGCAGGTCTTCACTTCAGTGCAGACATTTTGACATGCAGTTGCAATCCTTCCCTCACCAGGATCAGGACTGCATGGCATGTCTTTGGACTAGGCTAACAACATGTTGACCACATGAATAAATTCACTTGTAAATCATAGTGACCCACACCATATTAATCACTGCATAAAGGAAGTTTGGAAGTGGGAGGGCAGGGGTGTTCAAGTGTTTGTGCCTCTTGAATCATGAGCTGCAAACTACAGTAGGAGCGGGATGTAGCTGTTTAAGTAGAAAATAATGCTTGGTGCACAATTTACCATTAAAGGTCCACCAGGGGAAACGGCATCTGTAGTGTGTCATTAAATGTGTCCAGATGTACGCACTTAAGACAGAAGCTAACTGTAGTCATTTTCTTGTACATGAAAGTAAAACATTTCAATTTTTGGAATATCTGGGGAAATCATGTGATGTAAATTTGTTTGTTTTCGTTTGTTTGTTTTCCTTCAGATTGAGGATATGTACAAAAAGGCTCATGCTGCCATTCGTGAGAACCCTGTCCATGACAAGAAGCCTCCCAAAGAGGTCAAGAAGAAGAGGTGAGAATGTCAACATCTTAAAAAAATCTGACCACCTATCTTTGTAAACAAGTCTCAACCCTGCATATGCTAATTCATCCGTTGTGTGACCTAGGTGGAACCGTGCCAAGCTCTCTCTGGCCCAGAGGAAAGACCGTGTCGCCCAGAAGAAGGCCAGCTTCCTCCGGGCTCAGGAACAGGAGGCTTCAGACTGAGCAATCAGTCAGCCTGACAGATTTTCTGAAAAAAAAAACAATAAATATGTTGAAAAAGTCAAATTCCCTTGTGTACTTTTTGATATTACTCCTTGATACTTGTTCTAAAGTAGCTGTAACTGGCATTATGGGTTATAGGCTCACTGATCGTATCTACACACTGTGTGAATGGTACAGACTCTTTGAAGGTAAAAATGGAATAAATGCTCAAACCAGCAGACAGTGCACTGCAGCTTTAAGCATACAGTTCATGTTAAATTTATTGATTCATCTTTGTTTCAAAAAATTGCTCTTGCTCCAGTATATTAATGAAGTCTACGTATTACATGACGTTATATGAAAGTGACATTCCTCAACAAGTGCTTCAGGATAAAATACATGAGTTAATCACATGAAGTTGAATATAAGAGGATATACTTGTTTCCACAGTGAAAAGATTTCCAGTGATTAAAAACTAAGTGACAGGTTTCGGTCTGTGCTTGCTCATTAGGAGTCTTTTGTATGAGAGATTTTCTTCCATAACAAAGTCTTGAGATTGTTTAGGATTAATGAGTGCTCAATTTCCATCTGTTCTGTTGAACCTTTGAGTGCAATGCAAGCGTACAGCTGCTTCTCAAGCTCCTCTCTCACGTCAGATGGAGCCCCTCTCAGAATGTAGTCCTTCAGCGCTTCACAGGCTTTGGCTAAGTTTGGCCTGGTGACCTCGGTTGTACAGCGGTGCTTGGTGAGGTCACAGGAAGTGAGGCAGTCCGCCCCATAAAGACAATCCTCGTCCATGTCGCAGCGTTGTTGCCTGATGCCTTCTTGGAAGATTGCTTCAGGAACGATGTACCGCGCGTCCATCACCTTCAGGTCGTGGCGATCATTATAGCCGAAACTGCTGGCCCTCATGTCGCACATGAGGAAGCTGCCAAAAGTACCGTGGAAAACGTCCTCAACCAGTTCCAGCAGTCCGATGGAGATCTTAGCCTTGTGTGGCCATGATGGGGTAAACCACTGGTCCATGCTGCGGCGTAGACCGGCGGGTATAAACACCTCGATGATCCAGGGCAGACTGATCCCATACAGGGGAGAATATGGCACCTTCTCCATCACGTATAGGTCTCCACAGAAGCCCAGCAACTTGGGTGTGTGCTCTCTGTCTTGCAGGACTAATGCTAACAGGAATTCATTGAGCTGCAGCAGAGCCCATGTGGAGCGAGCCTCGGGCAGTGAGATGTGACCGTCCTTATCAGCGTCTGTTATAGACAGTACTTGGGTTGCCAGGTCTGCAAGGTTGGCCTGATCTCCCACTTTAGTCTGTAATGAATGAGAAACAGTTTTAAGATGGGGCTCAATGCTAGATTTTACTTGATCTAGTGTTCAATGAGGGCTTGCTGACCTTCAGGTGGTTGAGAATCATCTCTCTGAACTTCTCCACAGAGGTCCCCTTGGTGGGCTTGTTGAAGGCCGCAGCCTCCTTCCTGGGCTCCATCTCACTTCCCAAATCATAATGAGGAGCCTCTTCCATCTGGCACTTAATGACTCCCTCCAGGTCTCCCCAGCTCCCAGAGTACACCTAAAATAAACAAGCTAGGCCTGAGGTGCAGTTGGATTAATAACAGGCAGTCTGGAGAGGAGTGTTTGATTTTAAAAGGGACTGACCTGGCTGTTGGGCTTGGCAGTGAAGCACTTCCCCAGATAAAGAGTGTCTTTCTCACACAGGCTGCTGCAGGCCGTGCCGTCAATGACTCCTTTTCTGTATTTGTCACACTGAAAAACATAGTGGAAATGTCGACAAACTGCACAAGGGAGAACTGGAATACAAACACAATACCATCCTGAGTTAAGAATATTGGACATATCAGATGGGTTGGTGTGGGAGAAATAAAGTACTCACTATTGAATTTTTGCACTCGTGCCCACGACACAGCTCTGTGTAGGACGAGTACTGGACATACACTATCCAGCTCCCCACAAACACTGCCAGCCAGGAGAAGAACAGGTACTTCATATGTAGGTAGGAAAACCTGGCCTGTTGGAAAACAGATTTCAAAAAGAATAAAAGCTTGAAACATGTTAAAAATTCAGGATGCAGGAGAGGACACTCTTGTCATGTGTGGAGATTTCAGTGAATTAAAATGACCACGGGTGATCTGAGGCCAGCCTGATACCATGGATTTTTCCGCTGACACACATCATAATGAAGATTAATGAGAGGACAAGAGCCATTTTGTCTCAAGACCAATATACATGTAACTTCTATCTACAGTGCTTACCATAAAAGTTCTATCTGGGGAACTGTAAAATACAGGACTGAAAAATAAAGCAAATGAAGATGAATGAAGAATCACAGCACTAATATTGACAGATCATCACCATATAAGATAAGACAAGATAAGAAAAGATAGACCTTAATGAACCCACACTGGAGAAATTCACTTCACACAATTTACAGCAGCTCGTACACAAGGTGGATAAGAAATTACTCGTAAGTAAGAAATATGTAGAAAAAGCCCTGCTGGTGTTGAAGAGTGTGACAGCTGGAATGAAGGACCTGTGGTGGAGCTCCTTGCATGGTGGGAGTAGCAGTAAGACCCCCACAGTCTCATGCAGGAGGTGAGAGGAATTGTTCCTGATGGATGTCAGCTTTGATAACATCTTCCTCTCTCCCCAGTAGACACAGAGGAACATTAGCATTTCATTTTGAGTCATGACTTTGGCAATATCACAAATATAAAGTCTAATATTCATTGTCTTGTAGCTCTGTTTTCAGTCTCCACCAACTCCTGAGAAAAATATCTTTGTCTTTAGCTGCTCAATGATCTACTTCACCAGCTAGTTGCTAACTTTGCTCTGCAGGTAGTGTACAGTTGGTTTTATCTTAAAATGCAGGAGGACTCTGAAACACTCCACAGAACCAAGGGGAAGTGCAGTCAGGTGACAATTATCTGTGGGTGTGTAACTATGAGTTGCTTCTTTCTCGATACACACACTCATTTGACCCACTGTAAGTAAAAAATATGAATGAACATGGCTTGAAAGGCCACACTGAATGCTAAAAGTATCAGAACATAACAGATCAGAGAATGCTATCATTCAGCTCTGTTCTTCTGAACTAGTTGTTTCAGGAAATAAACTACTGAATGACTGGATTTGCCGATATCACAATGAAAATATAACACTGAAGAGTATAAAATTGACAGTGACAGTTTAAAATACAGTTTAATCTCCCATGACAGTGTCTAGACTGCTTGGCAAGAGCAAGATTTCTCTTTAGACCATGATTAATGAAATGTAACGTACACATGCTGTATGCTCAGTGTGCGGTCCATCAGTACAGCAATCTTTTAATTTATGTTTACAATAAAGTCATTTGGCCTATGAGTCGGGGAGATGGCCCATAAGTGGAATACAAATGAGCTCCAAACTGAGTTGTATCGCAGAGTACATCATTAATGCAGTTGCTTCTAAATAGGTGCTCAGTAATTAACAGTAAATGTTGTTTGTGGTCTGGCACAGCAACAGTGGAACATTTAGAGCAACTCTAGACTCATTACCTTGTCCTTTGATTTTCTTTCTAATTCCCCAGCTGATAAATACAGTCTACTTGGATCCATAATGGCAATCCTCCAATTGGAGAACATTAGTGAGAAATAACAGACTTTTTTTTTACAGCCCTACTTTGCCATCTATTAATGATTGTTGTACTCAGTCCCTGGCAGTGATGGACTTCCCCTGCCTCCACCTTCTGCCCCTTTCAGTTCCAATTTTCCTTATTATATTATCTTTATTGGCATAAATCTCTCTATCTCCATCCCCCTTCTTCTTTATTCTCTCTGTAACACTCTGAGCTTCATCTTAGTCTGAGATCTTTCAGAGCCAACCTTACAGCTTAATAGCAAATATCTGGGTGGTCACTCTGCTCTTTCCCTTCACAGTCAACTTAATAAAAAAGGCAGCGCAAGATAACGCTCGTATCTGTCCCTAAATGGATCTTTCTTCCATTTTGTGCTTTTGACACCACATATCGAGCTTTCAGACAGCCTCTATATGTCACTCTGTAATCTAATTTTTCTCCTTGCAGTGGCCTTGTTGTTAGTCCTTATTATCCTTTTGTTTTGAGGAAAAAGCCTTTCAGTCTACCATCGCCACCAGGACAGCAGCTATCAGTCAGGACACCAAGGTCAGGTTACATTCTGTAGTTAACACAGGATTGTATTTGAAGGCAAATTCAGATTTAAATATCTATATAGTAATATCTAAAGACTGAATGTGCATGAATAGATATTCTTGGCCAGCACCATGAGCTGTAAACACAATATGGACATATCACCATAGACAGTGTAAAACATGGACATATTATCTGTGATGTCACCCACAGGTTTCTGAAGAGCTTGACTGATTGATTGATTGATTGATTGATTGATTGATTGATTGATTGATTGATTTTTATATCTACAGACGCTGCAGATCTTTAGACCAAACACTGGGTCCAGATAGCCCAGAGTTTCTCAGCCACTGAATTTCTCCTACACACTTATAAAGGAAGGAGATGAGGGTTTGCAATCATATTGGACCTCCAATAGTTAAATTAAGGAATAAAACTAGGAAAAAATAGTTTCAGAATTTCACCACCGTTGGTTTTATCTTATGATCTCTTCATTCCTGGAATACCTCATGATCACATCTTTCATTCCGACATGCTGAGAATGCTTCTGCAGCTCTTTGTTTATTCTGGTTTATGATCTTAATTACAACTCTACAGAAATCAATACATATATATATATTGTGTCTATAGTAAATCTTACAGACACCTCACAGAAATAGAAAATGAGTTATTATCAGTGACAAGCCATTTAACCCACACAATTTAAATATGATTTCTGCTGCTTTATTCATTGATTGGTTTACTTACAAATCTGACCAGGCAGGCCCCAGCACTGACCACACAAGTAAGTGCTGCGTGTACCTCCCATTGATTTTTCCGTAGGTGAAATGCATCAACAGCAAAAGCATTATGGAAATAACACTCTACGGGGAAACAAATGTATGGTTGGCCTTTTTCTAATCGATATCTTGTGGCTTTCATTTCAACTCTTGCTGCTGCATTTCTATCTCTGGGATTATGTATTGAGCCTTTGTGAAGGGAGGGAGTTACACAAACATGGCTAATGAGGCGATATTGATTGTGGCTGCTGTGACAGGTATTAATTAGGGACTGACTAGAAACTGTGACCATTTGTTGAGTTGGGCAGAAAGAAACCGGTCTCTCTGATCTGGTTGAACTCATTGTTCTACACCCCCTCACAGTCGTGTTAGGGGAGCCTGCTGCTACATTCAGACCATTTTAACTCTGAAAGTTCTGTGAAATTTCATACAAAGAAGCAAGTACATGCTGTACGGTTACAGAGCACTACCTGATGTCGAACTACTGATGCAGAGAGGAGATTAAAGCTGATCAGGAGCAGCACGACGTTGTTCTAACACTTGGTTTTTGCAGCCTGCACACCATTCATCCATTATGCATGGTTATAAAGCTATCCCTCAGAGGTTGCCGGTTAATGGGCTGCTGCACAGAGCCGAGAAAGACATGAAAACAATGGAGATGGAGGGGGCTGGAGAAGTGAATGACAGGGGATATTTATGCAGTTTGCCTGATATCGCTGACAAATATACAGTATGAGCACAAAGAGTGATCCAGATAAAATATTGAGGAAAAGGGGCCATCTTAGAGAGCAACATAGCAGGAACAGTCCAACATGCTTCTCCACTTGTCACTGACTCTGCAGGAAAAAGGATGCCACACTGTCTTCACAGACAACACAGGCAGGCAACCCCCCCACCACGCGCGCACACACACACACACACACACACACACACCACTACCACCTTCAACCTCCACCTCCACCCGCACATACAAAGCATGCTATTCCACTCAATACTGCGACATTAACATGCCTTTTTTTTTAAATAGTTCTCTCTGTCATGATGCTGTAAATCGACCAATCTAACATCAAAGAAGGCTCACAGCTTCCTGTCGGGGAAACCCCCATCCATATCTGTACCAACAAGTTAATGCAATGAGCAGGGCTGCTGAGGATTTATCTTCACCACACATTTGGTCTGCTCCAACATCAGTTCATACATAATAAGTTCTGTTCTTTTAAATCATTACCGAAACAAACAGTCATTTATAACTTCACGCACTGCTGCAGCTACAGCTCTCGCTCTCTCTGTGTCTCTTGTATTGCTGTCTGCGATGTTGAACGCATGCCAGTGATTTTGTTGGATTAATATGCAGAAGTGGTTGTAATAGGGCCAGCTTAATGTCAACAACTGGCAGTTTGTGCAACTTATTTATGATCAGGAATGAACCTAAATATGCTGTGCACTCACCTAGAGAATATATGCTTGACATCATCATAACTCCTGAATTACCCATGATAAAATGCCCCATTTTGGAGACTATTTATGTATTTATACAATATTAACATGACCTGATAATTGGTGTCAAAAAGTGAAAATGAATTCATCATCAGCTGGACTGATGGACACTAAGGTTTAATGGCCACTTAAAAACAAGTTCAATCAGCATATTCGTATCTGATCTGTACTTGATTGTAAAATAGATACCAAACAGAATCTGCATGTGATCCAGACTAATATTTCCGGCTTACAGGAATTGTCAGTTTTGTAATTCGGTGGAAATAGCTTCTCTCCAAGGATCAATGAATGACACTTCTTAAGCTGTCACCGGGAGGCTGAGGTGGCCTAGAAAACTGAACGATGCTTGTGGCTGTCCCCTGAGATGGGCTGTTCCTCCTGCTATTCACTGCACTTGACAGTTTTTGTCTCTAACATGCAGGGACACGAACAGGAAGCAGGCGGCAGCAAGCTGAGAGGAGACAATGAATCGACCAAAATTAGTGAAGCAAATGGCTGTAGACGGATATCTCAAAAGACAGACTGGATGAGCAGAAATATTCAGGTAGAACAGACTGATTATGTTCAAGTTGACTTTCTGTTCATGATCTAACTCTGTGGATCAGACATTTGGGTTCCTGAGACCTCCACGTGTCCTTGAGGGGCTTCCCTTACAGAGTTTAATTTTACTTATGATGAATGCCACTGTGGACTTCACCCAATTTCACTTACACACTTAAACTGTTACATAATGTTCTTCAACATCCTCCCAGATGAGGATGATCAGAGCAGATTATCTGTGATTTCATATCAGTCTGCATAACAGGAAATCCAAGTCAAAGTAAAACAGCCCATGCAAGAAGCTAACAAAATATCTTATGTAATGTGAGGTGATATTAAACTTTTGCAGCCTCAGAAACAGCCTTTTCTGAATGGATGGCTGATCCAGCCAGATGTATCACGGTCATGGTTGCTACAGCAACGAGCATCAGGAGGATGGTTGATTCCTGTCGAGCCGTCGAGCATCAAGTGACTTTATGTTTCAAGTGTACACAGTAATACCTGCAAACGAGCACCGATCCACATGCAACATGAGCCTCAATGATGAAGTATTTTAGTCTATGATCAGGCGCATCACTCCCCTTCTATAGCCCGGTAACATCCGAGTGTATACAGACCTACACGGACAGATCACGGGTAGATCCCAATTCCACTTTCCAACAGAGTGCAGAGGGATTTCCCAGAAGCTTACCTGGATGTAGAGAGGCTTTCTGAAGAACCCCCATGGAAACAGATCTCTTGCCATGGCAGATGTAGAACATGTCACCAAAGCTGCCGAAGGAAGAAATTCGTCGGACACATCATACGGTGTCAGGCTACGCCTATAGGGCTAACCCTGGAAATGTTCCAAATATAAAACATCACTAATTCTGTCCGCGGCACCGCCAGCAGCGTGAGTTCGGATGCAGCGAGGCGGCAGACTGAGCTGCGCCTCCGACCGCAGCGAACACAGCCTCATGTTGGCCATGAGCTCTACTGGGGCGCTCTGACCAATTACAGCAGGAGGGATGGGTAACAGTTTGTTGTTCATCTGAAAAAAAATGGATACATGCTGACTGTTTGCTTGTCAGGGGCTCTAACAGAAATATCTAGCCTTAAAGTTGTCCATCACTGCATGACAACAATAAACTCTCATTTTCATCAGATTCAATACAGATTAAGTTTGGATGGCATGCAGCTTGGATATGTTCTGGCTCTGTTTTTGGTTATCTATAGCCTAGATCTAATTCATTTCCCATGTAAACAGATATATTTACACATACGATAAAATGCACAATGAGCACACACATTTTCAAAGATTTGACATTTGAAACATTCATATATTGTATCACAGTAACACATATAATCACACCAGGAATGTCCAAATCCCACACATGCATAAACTGCATGCAGTAAAAAATGATTTATCAAATGCTTATTGGTGTTTCTCGTGTGACAAAACACATTTCATGCACTTCCTTAAAGGTCCAGTGTGTAAGAATTAGTAGGACCTATTGGCAGGAATTGAATATAATATTCATTCAAGTATGTTTTCACAAGTGTCCAATCAGCTGAAAATAAGAATTGTTCTGGTTTTGTTGCCTTAAAATGAACCCTTTATATCTACAGTGCGAGTAGGTCCTCTTCCACAGACTCCGCCATGTTGAACCACCTGTTTTCTACAGTAGCTCTCAACAGACAAGCCAAACACTGATCTAGATATGTCCTTTTACTTTATTTTGTGACTTTCTCAGCCTGAATTTTTCTTACATGCTTGACAGGAGAGGGTGAGGCGTGGGAGAGTATTCATTTGGTTGCAATCTGCAACTTCACTGCTAGGTGGCACTAAAACACATTTAAAGTAATATTTTTGTAATAATGTCAGAAATGACTACATGAATGTGAAATGGTTCATTCATTGTGACAAAGAAATATCACCAGACCAGACAGAGTCTTTCAGCTCAGCTGTTTTACGGTCCGCAACTTTACTATTTTAGGTTTTTCTCACCCAGCAGGCAGCAACTGTTAAACCTGCTGTACGCCAGCACCATCCAGAAACAAACAAAAAATTAGTGACTGAAATGAAAACTGTAGAGCATTTAGCAGCTAGACAGCCAGACATTTCCCTCAGGAGCTGATGGAAACCAAAACAGATCTAAAAGGAGAGTGGACATTGGTTTTAAATTCATCGAATGAATGCTAGACAATGTTCACTGTAACAACTTTGTCAGGTGATGAGACAGTAAGTCTGACATGAAGGTATCAGTGTGAAATGGCTGAATACAGAGTGTATCTTATTAAGCTTAAGTTTGTTTAAGGTGAAGTTAAAACTGCATTTTTGCATGATGTTGTTGTAGTTGTATTGGTAAAGCAGAGGTGGAAAGAGTTAGACCTTCAAGCTTAAACATTTTGCTCTGCTGCATTTTAAAACAAACACAGATAGCTCAATGGGAAACTGGCTCCTCTGTAGATTTATGTTGCCTTGGTGGTTTGAAAAAGTAACACACAGATTGAAAAAGTCATTTCAGGCAGACCAGGCAGACTATCACAGACTCATTGGGAGACGAGACGGATCTCTTGAGGCATTCTTTATTCTCACAGCTCAGACGGAAGCTTGTGTCAGCAGGGGAGGAGGATGGAGAATAAGGAGCTGTCACATCCAATGTGGGATCATGAATCACTGCATCCATGTTTTGATTTATATTATATTATTCATTGTATTTTATAGTTTGTAGGTTTATCCTCCAGTATTAAACACATGTATTAAATTCTGTCACTGAATGTGAGGGGAGCAGAGGGAAGAGGTGTCGAGCATCATCTTCTTTGTGTGCTCTGATGATGAAGATTTGCATATTAATATGACAGATTGAAAGCACAAATATCAAAGCATCACTTTGTCCATAATTTTGGACCAAAGCTACCTGAAGATTTGTAAAATTTCCAATATTTCTTTTCCTGTTATATTCCTGTTGCACTTGATTCTGATCTTATAAATGAAGACATACAAGACTGTAAGTCTGCGTCTCGAGGGGCTGTACCAACAAAAGGTAATGGGCTCTCAGTTATACAGCACATTAGCATGTGCATTATCATCCATCAAAACCAGACAACAGTCTTATTTTCTGTAATTCTGTTTCATGAAAAACTAACGGCAAGTGTGAAAACACAAACACAGTCTGTCTTCACAGTTAGAGACGACAGATTTAATTGCGCAAGAATAAAGAATTTGTGCAGGACAGCAGGGCTGTGAGAGCTGCATCACTAAATTCTTTCCAGAGAGTACATTAGAAAAGACAGAAACAAAGCTGGCATCAGTGCCCAGAATATTAGATTTGCTGGGAGAGGAGCTTAGAGTTTAGAGGAGAGTGGATGCAGATAAGGTATTTTCTGTGATTATGTAATGCCGATTACCTTGAGGCACTTTGAGTGGGCAGATAAAAAAAAATCTATTTCCATATAAGAACAAACAAACAACAACCTCCTGATGTGGAGACGAAAGCAGTGGCACCACTGCAGTTCACACAGAATATGGCAGAGAAATATGGAGGTAGATGGGCTTTATCAATCAGATGTAGTCCTCTTTGTGTGCCTGATTAAGAATTATATGCACAATGTCTAATATGATGAAAGCTTTCTGTACAAACATAACCTCTCAGATTAATTAACACTGGAAAACATCCTCAGACATTTCAAATATCCATGTTTAAATCCAGTTTATCTTTCATTAAAAACAATAATCCATGTTTAGTCTCGCAGCCCACACCTGCTCATTACCTTGTCGCTCCATCAAAACCAATAAGTTGCCTAGGCAACAAATGACAGGATGTGTCTGTCCTACAGCCCACCAGAAATAATTCCAACAGTCTTGATCTGGAACAATTTGTACCTGTGCTGCAGTTATCATTCACAGAGACAGAGAGGACAACCCTGAAGCAGGTGTTTGTGACAGTTTGAGGTTGACTATTTATTTTAAAGTGGATGCTGAAAGTAAAAATGATTCTCAAAAGAGAGATACTGCTTTATTAAACCTGTTTTGTTGAAAGAGAGTAAGAGAGAGCAAACAGGCCTATATGCAATATAATATAATAACTGTTGTTAGCCTCCCCCCTCTTGGCCACACTCTTGTATTACAATTGTACTGTTGTGAGTGGGTTCACTCTGACAACATCACACCAACGTGTTTCTTTTTCTGCAGCAATCTTTTCAGTGATTCACGTTTTTTATCTGAACCAAAGTTTTTCAGATTAAGATGAAGTCTGGTTATTTTTCTTCCTAAAACCAAAAGTAGGCCTTAAAAAAGTCTATATCTTTAACCAATTTTTAATAATTTCAGCTTCTTCAAAACGGCTTGGAGACAAGTAACATGAAAATCAAAGTATTGGGCTTACACATGTTGGTTTGCTGATAAATGACTGCTTCTTGGTAACCGTCTTTTTCTGATACCATCAGAATATATATGAAGATCTGCTTTTCTCATTCTCTGAATTACTGTATATGGAGAAAATGTCATGTTATGTTATCTTATGTCATGTCATGTCATGTTATCTTATGTCATGTCATGTTATGCTATTTATGTCACGTCATGTCATGTTATTTATGTCATGTTAATAAAAAAAGACATACATTTTATAACACAACATAACACTGCTATATAACTGTTGAAATATTTTATACACCACATATGGAAAGACAAATATATTTCTGGAACATCATTTCTGGAAATATGCTGTCTTTGCTCAGATCTACATAACAGATGGTGTGCATTGCTTTGAGTGTGCTTTATGTAAATTATGATGACTAATGTTTTCATGATGAGCCTGTAGAATTAAACACGAAATATTATTTAGAGTGACCCTGTTTTGTGCTACTCTGTAATGCGATACATTTTGACGATTGCAACCTGTAACAAATGAAATTGTTGTTGCCTAAGTATGGCATGATTAGGTAAACACCGGCCAGATGGAAGTGCTGCAGGCCCAGGTGATAAATTGCTCCGGTCAGTACCACAGTCCTCTCAGACTTGAGAACAAGTCACAGCACAGCAGGGGGCACACTGCAGCAGGCACACAGGCCAGGCTTGTACACACTTTTTCTGGGTCAGTCAGCTGTGATCAACAATACTATATGCATTTTTTTTTGTCATGTGCATGGTACGGGGATTTCTAGAACATAATCCACTTCATTGTAGATAAGTGCATCAAATGTATTCACTGACAATCTAACACAGCAGCCCTTTATGGGTCACTCCTCAAACTAGATTACCCTGAGGGAAGAGGTGTTTTTGTCCTGAAATACTTCTCATGTGTTTTAATACTTTTTTTTCCTCTTGTCAGTTTTAAAATTAGGAAAAATTGTTTAAAACTTGTGAAAGCTGAGCAAAATGTTGTCAATTTAATTCAAGGCACAGCGTATAATTGAATATTTTATCGCTTTGAAATTGAACTATGAAGGAACAAATGTTCAGCAGGTGGTGTGTGTGGTTTTTGTGTGTGTTTTTCATCTCCAAGAGGCTATGAATGTACTGTACACTGATTCTCCTGGCTGGATGTACATTATATCCATGCTTCATATTGTTTAGGTTTAGGTTTTTGTGTTGTTCTTTGAAACTGTGATTTCTGCATGTGGTTAGCCTGGAGGAAGGAGACAGACAAAGTCCTAGTCACACTGCAGTAACAAGAAAAGAAGCCACAGAACACCCAGGAGGTGAGTGACCTTCATGCAGGGACATGTGGCAAAGTAATAATAGCACAGGAAGTTAAAAACTTAGAGCAACGTGAATCCCTCATGAACTACAATATAATTTATCATGGATCATCAGCCTATATTTATGTCTAATCACTGCTTTAGCTTTGCTTGACACCAGAGAGATGTGCATACTACAGAGGCGGAGCTACTGCAGTATTTGGTATTTGATGGCTCTCTTGCCCAGTCACAGGAAAGTACTAATTTGAAATGGGCCCTCGTGAGAAATGTGATGTAACTGTGAGTAAAAAAAAAAAAAAAAGACAAACCACAAAACAAAATTCAAAACATGGTCCCCACTATGACTCCCAGAGAGATCAACAGGTACTAACAAGAAAATCTAATGTTTCATGAAGCAGTTTAAGTCTTTATTTACAGTAATATTGTTCCTGTAAATACATATACTTAATGAACATAATTTGATACTTATGATACTTAATGTATAGTAGTGCAGAGTGGTATCGATCCCCTTAGCTCTTAAAGCACATAAGCGTATTTAACAAACTGTTTCGAGTTTTTGTTCTGGAGTGCACAGAACAAACTCAAAACTATTACATAAAGTTTGCATTGAGGTTTGAGGTCTGCAAAAGGAATGTGGATAAAAGGGTGACGTTATTGGAGTCAAGCCCCCTTGACTCTGGAACCACCTGCTGGAGCTCAGACAGGCAAACTCTGTTTCCTCTTTTAAATTTTGTAAAAACACACTTTTGCAGAAGCGCTTCTATTGAATAGGTCATTCTCCTGTTTTACTTTTCTTTGTTGTAGTGATTCATATTTTGCTTGCCAACTTTACTGTATCAATTGTGCTTTTATTGTCTGGTAATTCCAATTCAACAGGCAGCAGTGAGACAAGATAATACATGTCCTACACAGCATCTTGGTGAAACATTGGGGAAATATGGTGGACACTCATTGTGAGTGGGACAGATTCTCACTTGAATTGCTTGGTTAATGTAGTTAGTGACAACACAACAACAGAAAAATTACCAGTTAGCTTAGGTTAGACTCTGAATCACTAAAATGTTCAGCTGTGATAACGGTTTAACGCTGCCTATAGACTACTAAAGTCTACAACATGCTTCTGCTTTTTCTGCTGCTCAGGTGGATCATTTTTGTCCATCACAACCATTGTTCAATGTGTTGATCCTGGAATAACCAGGAACATACAGTAGACGATCAATGTGAAGATCATTCACATAGAGCAGAATAGTTCTCCATTGACTTTCTAAGTAGGTCACTGACATACACACTGACTAAGTTGTAAGAACACTGTTCGTTTCTTGCTAGGTGATCAGTTATAGTAAAAGCTTACAGTACAAATACACTGTAAATTGTATTTGTGCCATTTTGTTCCTACCAAGTCTTTATTTTCATAGCACAGATCAGTCCAGAGTTTGTTTTAGATGCTTTTGTCAGTATAATATCATGAATAGCTCACAGTTAATCTTTTAAAATTCTTCCTCAGGTATGATCTGTTCTGTATCATCTGTTTTCCTCCTAAGGGACAAGGCAGCAAACTTTTGCTCCATAAGTACTTTATCATGCGTGAGTAAGTGTAAAAATGATCCATTTGCTTGAGGCCTTTATGAAGCCAGTCTTATGACTTGCCAATTGTAATGGTGTGTACTGAGAATAGACTGTTTTCAGATGACTTTCAGACATGTGCTGAGGTTATGGCCTATAAAAAGCCAAATGTCACCAGCAGTGCACTTCATTTGCGAACAAAACCAGCATTTCATGTGCTATAGCAGCAGAAAGGGAGGTCTATATTCCAGAGTGGAACATTATTGGATACTGAAGGCAAGTTTAGAGACATCATCCTTGGATCTTTATGCTTAGTGTGATTGCTGGCTGTTGTGTAGTAGGTCACTCAGTGCTGCAGTGTTAGGTTGCAGGTCGTGCTGTTTAGATTTTTAACACTCGCCATGAGTAAGTATGATGGTGAGCTGACTCAGAGGGAGCAGGAGTTACTGAAAATGCGCAGAGACAGCGACACTAAGGCTGCCGAACTTGCCAAGATGGAGAAGATGCTGCAGCAGACCAAGAACCTGTTGGACAAGAAGACAGGGTCTGGTTCAGAAAGCATGGGATACCAGGAGAACATGGGTCTGTATCACACACTGAACATTTGAATTATTCTCGTGTCTTAAAATCACTTGTGGGTAGGTGTGGTGGATGACTGTGTTTGCTCTTGTTAGTGGAGGACCTGGAGGAGAAAGTGCGCTCCAGCAGACGATACAGAAGAAACTCCCTCCATCACACTCAGATGCTGGAGAGCCAGATGAAAACAGTGAAAGGTGAGCTGGTGGGCACGCTGGACCACCTTCAGGAGCTGAGGAACGTCCTGCGGCGTTCACAGCAGAAAGCAGAAGAGCGCAAAGCTACGATGGAGAAGCTCGCAGCGGGGCTCAGGTGAACCATCTGCCCCGGCTGCTTTTGATTCCAATCAGTTTTGACCTTTTTTGAAACACCAGTAAACCGACCAAATGTTGGACATGACGCCCTGCACCCTGCAAACAAAGCTGCGCAGAGTTTACATCCAAAAAGACCTAACCCATGCACTGGCGGGAGAAGACTTGAGCTGCTGTGTTGGTCTTCTGGTCTCTGCAGTGAGGCCATTGTTTGGCATCCAAAGACTAAATTCAAAAGACTTATTTGTAGTATTTCACAACCTGCCTCTAACAAATGATTAAATAGCCTTTTCTTCCTTACATCCCCCATTTTTGTCCCGCTCTCATTAGTTGACATGCCTTGAATTTTGCTGTTTCTCTGTGTCTTCTAGATGATAACAGCTAACAGCTGCTTTTAACTCTGCGAAAGCCTCAGAACAGTTTTCAAACTATATTAAATTGCACATACAGTATTCCATATTTCTGTGATGTTCTTTTCAAGTCTGAAAGATGGAGATTGCACTCATATTACAGAAGCAATAATGAATATTATTTAGCACTTAAGAATATATCCTGAGCAGCCTTGATGAATGTTTTTTTCTCTGGGTTGCTGTCTGCACATCCATGAAAAGAATATATCCATATGATCTACACTGTTTTCTGCAGAGAAAAACAAAGTAGCATGTCTTTTCCTGTAATGTATTTTTATTCCCTTATGACAGAAAAGCGTCTTTCAGTGTTTGGACTCCCTCTGGGATCAATAGCCTGTTGTCTGTTTCCCATGGTGAGTCATCTGAAAGCTGAATTTGTGCCTTCCCTGTGGCTGAGATGTGATCACACCTAATTTAGCACAGCTTGTTTCACAAAGTGTCACATGCTGTGAGGCTGACCCTGACCTATAAGCGTTAAACTGTAATTATAACACCATTACAGGGTAAAGTCATATAGGCTGTTCATTAAGCACAGCTTCTTTCTTGGGTTGACTTTTCCTGTCTCTCATTTTGAATGATGCTGGCGATGAACTGAAGCTGATTTGTGATTATTTGGTGATGAAACAAGATAATGAGGTGGAAACAAATATTCATCATTTCATAGTGTTTCTACAAAATCACAAATCCAGAGCATCATAACAGATCAGTCTGTAGGGGGCACTGGAGACCTCTCAGAGAGCAGTCTGGAACTGGATCATGTTCTCCGCCTTCATCAGAGTGCATATTATCCAGAACAGAACAGATATAAAATATTAGATAAGAAAATATCACATCATCATCATCGTCATCATCATCATCATCATTACTTATTTAGTTTCAACAAAAGTGTAGTAGGAAGCCCACAGAAATACTTTACACTGTTACACTGTAACTGTTCTTTTGTGTGACAAATAAATTGAATTAATTTGAAATTAATGTATATATGAATACAGATGGTATATGTCAAAAGTTTGGACACACTTTCATTCAGTGTTCATTTATTGTTTTTCTACATTGTACACACAAAACATCAAAACTGTGAAATAATACACATCCAAATTATGAGGTATACAAACATGTTTTATATTTTAGATTATTCAGAACAGCCACTTCTTGCTCAGTGACAGCTCAGCACACTCTTGGCATTCTCTCAGTGATTTTCCAGTTGTCTTGAAGGAGTTCCCATTTATACTGAGAACTTGTTAGCTGCTTTTCTGTGGTCCAACTCTACTCAACAAAAAACCCTTACATAGTCTGTAGGTGTGTTTCGGGTCATTCTGTTAAAAAACAAATCATGCAAGCTGACTCGACTGGAAATTCTCAATTTGAACTCATCAGACCAAAGCACAGATTTTGATTGATCTAAGGTCCATTCCTTGTGTTTCTTCCCCCAGCAATTCTCTTCTTCTTCTTGGTCTCCCTCAGTAGTGATTTGTCACATTTCTTCACTAACACAGTTACACACTATGCACACACACTATGCACACACACACACACACACATACACACACAATGTTTATAGTGGTGGGAGGATCTAGGTTAAATAAACAGACAAATTGGTACAAATATGTTCTTTATTGTTGAGCAGCAGCAAGACAAATAACTTTTAGAGAAACATTGGACGAGGAGAAGAGACGGTGTAAGGTGGACCATTCCATCCTATGTTTCTGTAAGTTGCTTGTTATATTTTCTAGTAAGTCAAGTAAGTCTTTTTTGGCCCTCTCCCAGTGTTTAACCTAAGTGCTATTGAGTATAAACTATACTGTATATGTATATATCAAGTGCAAACAACGACCAATGTCTTGATTGCACACAACATTTTAGATAAGTACCTGCTTTTCATCAGGAGCATTCAACTAAAACAGCTCTTCTCGGATTCTCTAATAACATAATGATGGCTCCTGACACAGGTCAGTGCACTATTTCAGTGCTTCTGGATCTTAGCTCATCTTTTGATACTGTGGATCACTGCATCCTGATTAAGGCTTAGGGAGTGGGTGGTGTCTCTGGGAGAACCCTGGACTGGTTACGCCTCTTGCCATAAGGCAGCTGGGATAGGCTCAAGCCCCACCATGACCCTGATGAAGCAGTTACAGATAATGGATGGATAGTTGATGAGGCATAGATGGAACCTAATCAGGCAGGTCAGGGGGAAACTAGAGGCCACACCCACAGACTCACAAACATGTCGACTGTTTTTCTGTAAATCTAAAAACACGAATTAAAGCCAAAACAGAGTTGTTGTTCTATCTATGGGCAGAGTAATGGCCCTCCTGTGTGAGTTTGGTATCGTTTTATGCCTTTACGATGAAGTAGGTTGGTACAAACTGTTGTTAGGAGGTTAATATCCATATACCTGTGGTATAAATGGTACTTGGAGGAGGGAGAGGAAACAGGTTAGTCTGCCTGTGAATCATTCAAGTCTTTGTTCAAAACTAGTCCTGCCTTGACACTACCTAACCACAGACATTGTGAACTTAAATCTTTCTTGCACCACATTACAGCTGCCATATTTGGAATTGTTTGTGTGAGCTGGTGCTAACTTTACTTCATGTGCACAATGAAAAACATTGTCTACCAGAACTATGACAGATGTGCTTGTTGTGACAGTTCTGCAACATTCACTGAAACCAAAAAGTGAATGTGGTGATCACAGCCTTGTTGTCACTGGATTTTTGAAATACTTAAAGATCCTACATTTTTATTCAAGTTTCCAATAGAAAACATACCGCAACTAGTTTTGTTCAGTCTCTGAGACATCTGCTACTTCCTCAGTAGGTGGTGGAGGTGATTGGAATTTCATCTGGGGAGCTCACAGCACAGCATTTCTATTCAGAACAAGTTCTAGCAGGGTTGTTGTCCTTGGATGAAAGTCAAAACCTTGCCTAGTGGAACCAAACTTATTTCCTTAATCTTGAGTGTTTTAGTTGCCTACCCTTAGCCTAACTTTAGCTATGGTATAATTACCCGACCAGACTGTAATCATAATTTATTTGTCATAATCATGATTTACATACCATAATTGTCATGTACAGATATTGTTAGATACTAATTGTCGAAGAAATCATCGAGTCCAGTTGAGATGTTTGCTGTGGTGGTGTGTTTATTAGGAAGCACGCCGGCACGCTGGTGAACTGACGGTCACAGAGGGTATCTGATCCAGTGAGCTGACCATGAGTAATCCACTATTCTCCAATATTGACTTTTTGTCTGACAACCTGCAATAATGCAACCGATAAGCAGCTGGGTGTCATCGTCACAGTATAACGTAGGTTTTCGGATACAAATTTGTGTCCTTTGGGCCCAAACTGAGTTGTCATCATTATAACAGCCTCAGGGATAACTTTGTTCAGAGCCACAGAAGACAGAGTGAGTACACAGAGTACAGGAGTCTTCTTTGCTTCTTGATCATCCTCTCGAGTCCCTTTGCCTCTGCTATTATATCCATAGAGGCTGCTGAGCCTAGCTAAGTTACCCACTTGCCAAGGTCGTTTTTTGGCATGGCACCGGCTCTGCTCCCCCTTCTGCTTATAGGTACAGAGTACAGAGTGAGAATGACAGATACCTGATTCACCCAGTTACATGTCAGTGTAACATCAACAGGATGTTCACATATATAGAAGATTCAAGCCCATTTAAGTCTTAAACTGATACATCAGCAATGATCAAGTGAATCCCACTGAAGACAAACTCGTGAGATGCATGTCTCGGTGGTTCATGTATTTTTCCCCTTTGCTCACTCAGGAAGAAGCCTTGTTATCAGTGTTCCAGTGAAATACTCCTGAGGGCTGCTGAGGGATGCCTTTGTGTAAGATTTTGTGGCCCTCTTGGTTAACATTACAGCCCATACCCATCATAGTTGTGCAATATGAAGTGCAGGAGCATTTGGACTCACTCAAGTTAGAACAAGTTGTCTTTATTTGGCAGACTGTTCAGTCGCTATGTTATGATTGGCTATGTTTGTGTATGTGTGTGTGCACTTGTGTATGTGTTTAGTCCTGTCGGGGCACAATGGTATGTCTTAGACATGAGTGCTGTGTGCATTACACAATAAGGCAGAATGTGATGATGCAGCACTCACACGGGAATTGATGGACCCGCCCCTAACTTGAGGTGACTGCCTGAGCTCAGAGGAATGATTTGTGCCTTTCCTGTCTGTCAAGCTGCCACATGGGAGTCAGAGACAGCAGAGTCACAAACAGCAGATGCTGACAAGCCAGAGACATACAATCACACCCCAGACTCAAACACTCACTAAAAAACAACAATGTAATTGCCAAATCAACAATCTAACCAGAGAACAGTTTTGTGCATCACAAAACTTACAATCTAATGACATCCCAGAGACAGAGATAACTGTTTTTGTCATTCCAGATCCACATATGGAAACAGATGACTCAACATCTGGACCATATTAGGTCCAGTTTTGATGGATTTTACAGGCTATGTTGGTGTCTTCAATATGTTGTTTTTATGGTTTTCCTTGTCACTCCTGCTGTGTCCGCAGTTAGGGCTGCAACTTAAAGTATTTGTCTCTTTTGTAACTCAGAGTTCCATTAAGTGTTGCTGGGAAGACTGACAAGTTAATGAGATGATGACAAGACCTCATGACACATGACTCTAAATGCTTTCAGCTTGATAGATCCAGTTTAAGACAAGTTTTAGTTGGATGGTGTCGAAGAAGTCATTGAGTCCAGTTGAGAAGTTTGCTGTGGTGGTGTATTTATTAGGAAGTATGCCGGCACACTGGTGAACTGACGGTCACAGAGAGTATCTGGCTATAGCCAGAATGAAAATGAGAGTGCATTGATTGATTGAATTTTTATTAATTTTCCTTTTGCAGATCATAAATTATACTGATAAATGGCTATGATATCAAAATGAAGCTGCATAAACCAATTAGCATTGATGGTGTGTAAAAGAGAATGGCGGAGAAGTATTAAAAGTAAAAGCTCCTTAGTTGATCGGTCCACCTGTCAGTCTGATCCAGTTGCCACAGTGATTTTTTGGTTTTAAGAGAAGGCGCATATGAATAATGTTATTTTTTAAATCCAGCATCAAGTAATAACAAGTTACCCAGGATTGTCTCTGCACGAAGGCTGTTCGGAACACAGCAGCCCTTTTTGCAGAGTGGGTTGGGTCGCCTGGGCACGCCTCTCCGTCAGAACGCGGATGTTTGTGGATGTTATAAAGCCGACCTGAGTGCACACAACCTGCAGCAGCGTCAACTCCTTCTATCCCGGCGTCTGGCTTCTGTCCTCTCCTCATCAGGTAAGAGAAACTGTTCATAATCCATAAACTGCATGTCTGTATTTGTTTTTTTGCAAAATGTTATAGACTAGGCTATTGCTATTACTTATTTAACTGTTTGATAAAGTAGTTATTAATATTATCAGTGTGATCAGTGGGATAAATAAAGTAAAATCTAAGTATAATCTATTATTTAAGTATTCGAGTGGATGCACGCTCACATTGGAGGCTGAATTCTCTGATTCTGCATCAAAGGAAGCAAATCGTTTGGACAATGTGTGTTTAAAATGCATTTAAATATTCAGGACAAAGCGAATAAACTTTTTGTCCCAAAGCAGCCAACACTCACAGGGCAGTAATTACAAACTGTACAGATAGGGCCTGCGTGTTTTTTGTCTTTGGCTGTGGGGAGTGGCACTCCTTTCTCAATAATACTCTGCATCGCAGTTTGGCAGTAAGAGGACACTCCCTGGTACATCAGGTGATTTTTCACCACTTTATATCAACACACTTCTGAGAATCACAATGTACCTGCAGTACAGGTTAAGCAACAAGATGCAGAGAAAATACAACGGAGCACAAAGTCTGTGTTATTAGAAAAAGAGAACTTTTAACGGAAATGTAATAAAGCAACCCAATGCACTATGATGAGATGACTGCTTTAATGATATAAACTGTTTATTTTGCTGTTGAGATTTTTAACATCATGGCTGAGTGTGGATGATTGCATAGAAAGTGAGACCATTTTATGCACCCATGTGAAAAACTTTTAAAGTATATTTATAGTTCTGGTTATTAAATTCCTTATTAAGTTTACTGTTATGGTAACTGAAGTTTATTGTTAAACTGTATATGTGTGTTTGATCACCTCATTTGACCTCATTGCAAAATATTTGAAAGAATATCGGCTGATATATCGATATCAGTTTTTGACATTTTGATGACCAGAAGAAAAATATGGCGTGATGCTGTGTTGAATGAATACTTACGTAGGGAAAATATTAATGCTTAATTTTAATGCCTATTCTCTCACCTTTATTTACTAATATGCAGAACCACTGATCTCTCCGAACATGATGAGAACTGTTACTTGACTTCAAGAATCCTTTGCTTGTTTTTTTTTCACAACTAAAGATAATCCGTTAATAATCACATAAGACAACAGAAAGCTCTGAATCCCCACATTTAAGGAGCTAGTTTAAGAATGTTTAAAGAACAACTGATCTGAGTTTTCTTTTGATCAAAAAATGATCCATTTATAATTCATCTATTTATCTATTTATAATTAATCATAATTCATTTGCTGTGTGATGGGTTACTTGTTAATGCAAGTGTGTCTCCTCTCAGGCCCTGAGCACTATGGCACACCACAAAGAGTTTGACAATGCAGGGTCAAAGCCTGGCCTGCAGGTGTGGCGGGTGGAGAAAATGGATTTGGTCCCTGTCCCTCGTGAACTTCATGGAGAGTTTTACTCTGGAGACTCTTACTTAGTGCTCTACACCGGCCCTGGTCCTTCTTACAACGTTCACTCATGGCTTGGTATTGGGTTTAGATTCTCTGCTGACACCATAAATCAAACCTGTTATCGAAAATACATCTGTTATATTTTTATCTGTTGTACCACAGGGAAAGATGCTAGCGTGACTGAGAAAGGGTCTGCTGCCATCTTTATGATTCAGCTGGATGACTTCCTGGGTGGAGCCCCGAGACAGTTCACTGAGTTTCAATTTGAAGAGTCAGTCGCCTTCATGAGCCTCTTCAAGTCTGGTGTTAATTACAAGGTAAAAAAACCCAAAACAAAACTATATATATATATATATATATATATATATATATATATATATATGGAGAGAGAGAGAAGCCTTAAATGTAAATGTAGATGTAAAGCTAGAGGTGTTTTGTTTAATTCTCTGAGCAGAACTTGTCACAGTGTTATTTTGGAAACGTTGTGGTTCGTTGCTCCCTCGGGTTTTCTGCAGAAGGTTTCCGTGGAGAGTTTGAACCAGCAAACAAGCCAAGCAGAAACCTGCTCTCTAATGCCAAAACACAGAATGGCTGCAGGTGTCATGAGATGTATGCCACTGAAAAAACAGACTTTAGAGACATGGAAAATATAATTCAATTTAAATAAAAATTAAAACACTAATTAATTAATTAATACCACTCTTATGCTTTTGTATGCAAAATATGAAGAATGGATTAGCAGAAAGACTGGAATAAACAGCTGACCTGGTTAATTGTCTTTTTTTCAGTGTTGTACAAACACACTATGGTGTTAATTAGTGTGTGAGAGTGGTATCATCTAACTCTAACTATACATGTCAAACTGTTCCTTTAATATTAATCTTTACACCCATGATTAGCAGGCTGTCCTTTGAAATCAATATACAGTTATATGTTATGGTTCTAATGTTTTATTATTTATTGTCTTGACACTCCTCCCGCTAAAGCCAGGTGGAGTAGCCTCAGGCTTTAAACATGTGGTGACCAATGACATCAGCACCCAACGCCTGCTGCATGTTAAAGGTCGTCGGCAGATCAGAGCCAGTGAGGTGGGATTGTCCTGGTCGAGCTTCAACAATGGAGACTGCTTCATCATTGACTTGGGCAAGGTGATCAAGAAGAGGGACTAAAAACCTAAGATATGTTGGAATATAAAATGACATGCTTCATGTGCTTTTCATCATAACTTTATTCCCATCTTTTCCCCTCTGCTATGCTAGACTATCTACCACTGGTCTGGCAGTAAGAGTAATCTCTTTGAACGCTTGAAAACCACTGAGCTGGCCATTGCTATCCGTGACAACGAGAAAAAAGGCCGTGCTACTCTAGAATTGATTGTTGAAGGCTCTGAGCCTGAAGAAGTCATTAAAGTGAGTTTTTGTTTTTTAGATGAGGAAACGTCTGTGCTAACGAATTTATCAGGCACATTTGTCTACTAAGAAAGATGCAAGTGCAATGTTAGAGCATGTGTGTTTATTTATAGGTGCTTGGACCCAAGCCTGACCTGCCATCAGCAAGCAGTGATGATGCCTCCGCTGATAAGACAAACAAGAACATTGCATCTCTTTATTTGGTAAATATACACAAATATTCAGCTGTTAAGTGAATACATGTCATAGTATCTGAAAAGACCAGATGATAAATGTTTTGTTCATCTCTCTATTTTCTAGGTTTCTGATGCTGCTGGCTCCATGAAGACAACTTTGGTGGCTGATAAAAACCCATTCAAACAAGACATGCTCTCCCAGGATGAATGCTACATCTTGGACAATGGAGCAAACAATAAGATATTTGTCTGGAAAGGTATTAAAACATGACATATATCCACTCCTGCAACTTCATGTTCTTTGCATACATGTTCTTTGTGTATTTATCAAATCTCCAACTGGGAAAATATGAGTTTGAATTGTCTAATCACTGCACCACACTACAAATTGCAGGGAAGAATGCAAATGCAGATGAGCGCAAGGCAGCATTTTCTGCTGCAAACAAGTTCATCCAAGACAAGAATTACCCCCCAAATACTCAGGTAATGTGGCCATGCAGTGGTCGTCTGCAGCCAGAACCCCCCCCTTCCTATCTCTGCTTCCTATTTTTGTATATGCTTGCTCCTCTTGTATCTTTCTGACACAAACAGGTCAGGGTAATGCCAGCAGGAGGTGAGACCACCATTTTCAAGCAGTTCTTCTTCAACTGGTTGGACAAAGATGAGACCACAGGCCCAAGTCAGGCCTACATCATCGGTAGCATTGCCCGTGTGGAGCAGATTCCCTTTGACGCTTCCAAACTCCACAGCGACACTTCCATGGCTGCCCAGCATGGCATGGTGGATGATGGCTCCGGGAAAGTCCAGGTAAAGTTTCTAGTCTAAACACACTCATGCTGTTCAATCATTTCTTCATATTTTAACATTGATGTGACAATGGTGGTCTGTAGATCTGGCGTGTGGAAGGAGGTGATAAAGTAGCTGTGGACCCATCCACCTATGGACAGTTCTTTGGAGGTGACTGTTACCTGGTGCTGTACTCCTACAATGATGGAGGCAAAGAAAAGCATGTCATCTACACCTGGTGAGACTGGACTTACAACCCCATTCCAAAAACATTACATTTATAGCTTAAAAAATGTGAATGTAAATCATTGCAGGGTATATATAATTATTTATATAATTATATAATTATTGCTTTTGCAGGAGCCACAGAAAATTAGCCTTTCTGGCTAACTGTGGCATATTTTCAGAAATGTCATTAATATGCATTGTCCCTGTCATCTTAAGTATTTAAGGTATAAACCATAGATCAATATGGTCCACCAACCCTCCCACCGCTTTCCATTCCATAACTTGACAGTTACCTATCGCTGATTCATCTTATTATTATATAATTGTATTATATTTATATATAAAATAAAGAAATTAATAATGATTGACATACTCACAAAGTTAGATCTACTGTAAAGGAATTGTGAATACTGATGTTATGTTTTAGCATAGATAATTACTTTTTGGTGGGGGGTATTTGTTTAAATTGTGAAAACATTTATATCAAATCAAGGATAAGCAGGGGTGGACTGGCCGTCTGCATGATCTAGAAAATCACAGAACGGCTGGCGGCACACCACCAAGGGTGGACTGGCCTACGGGGGTACCGGGAGTTTCCCCGCTGGATCAGTGGGCCGGCCCGGTACGGCGTGGTGCTGCAATTTTCAGTGCTGATGCGCTGAAAAACTTGCCCACAAAAAACCCTTTTAACAGGGAAAAAAGGTGGAAGAAACCTCAGGAAGAGCCACAGAGGAGGGATCCCTCTCCCAGGACGGACAGACGTGCAATAGATGTCACGTGTACAGAACAAATCAACACAAACATATTGTACAATTACAATAAATGATAAAATTACAATGAATTACAATAAATGATAGAATTTCTTTGTGGTCTTTGTGGTCAAAATGATAAAGGGGAACATAAACATCATGGCAATCCATCCAATAGGTGTAGCTCTTTATTAATCCCTCTTGGGGAAATTCCATTTTAATAAATTAAATTCAAATTTAATTAACATCTGAAGACTGCAGTTAATTCAGTTCTGCATACCCAGCTGACATGCAGTGAACATGAGGCTTTGTGAACTCCTGGAACAACTTTTCTGTCTTTAGGCAAGGGCAGATGTGCACTAAGGATGAACTGACTGCTTCAGCCTTTCTCACTGTCACCCTGGACGATTCGATGAATGGAGTAGCTACCCAGGTAAGATATTTACCATGAGAACAGATCTTTCTTTAAAGAAATATTTTGTTAAAGTTCATATACTGCTTTGTCTCGGCAGGTTCGTGTCACCCAGGGCCAAGAACCCCCTCATCTTGTGAGCCTGTTTAAGGACAAGCCTCTGGTCATCCACCTGGGTGGGACATGCCGCACGGGTGGCGAGACCAAGCCTGCCAGCACACGACTCTTCCATATCCGCCTAAGCTCCACCAAAGCAACACGAGCTGTTGAGGTCAGCTTTGTTTATTACAATGACTGTGCATGAACTGTTGGTTATAATGAACAATTCACACCATCCTCCCTCTATTTGTGTCTCACCAACTCAGGTGCAGCCTACTGCCTCTTCCCTCAACACGAATGACGTGTTTGTGCTGAAGACACCTGACTCCCTGTTCCTGTGGAAGGGAAAGGGAGGAACTCCAGAGGAAATGACTGCAGCAAAGTATGTTGCTGACCTGCTCGGAGGAACTGTCACTGAGGTGGAGGAGACCAAAGAGCCAGGTGAGTGCTAAAAAACAGCTTTGTTTTATGCAAGATAACAGAGTCAAATATTTTCTGTGTAAAATTGGGGTCTTCTTCTTCTTGTCAGCTGTTTTTTGGGCAGCACTGGGTGGGAAAGGAGACTACCAGACCTCCAAGTCCCTACAGAAAACGATCAAGGCCCCACGACTATTTGCCTGCTCCAACAAGACTGGCAGGCTGATCGTGAGTATTTTTCTAATTTTTTTTGTTTTGTTTTGTTTGACTGTTTATATATAGCCACTTTATAATCATCTATTCCTCAAAATCTAGGCGGAAGAGGTTCCTGGTGAGTTCACACAGATAGATCTGGCATCTGATGATGTCATGGTCCTGGACGTGTGGGATCAGGTATGTCACCTTCACTTTGAATGAAACGATTCAGTCTCACTTCTTGTAGATTATTTTTATTGCCACCTTATCCCTTAAACCCTTGTCGTGATTCCTCCCTCCAGATCTTCATTTGGGTTGGAAAGGATGCCAATGAGACAGAGAAGGCTGGATCACCCAAGATCGGTAGGAGGAAAGGAGCTGTAGGAGATGAGGAGAAATTGCATGAGATAATTTATTCACAAACATATCCTTGTGTTTTATTTTCCTTTCAGCCCAAGACTATGTGGATTCTGACCCTTCTGGCCGCAGCGGTGTTGCCATCACCACCATTAAGCAGGGGGCGGAGCCATCCTCGTTCACTGGCTGGTTCCACGCCTGGGACCCTAAGTTGTGGGACAAAAATCTTTTGGAGTGTATTCAAGCCCGTATCAAAAAGCAGTAAAAAACATATCTCAACCTGTAAGCTACTGTAAGTTTGGAATTTAAAGGTCTGTATGTGAAATAAGAAAAATACAGACAGAATTTTATAATCCACACTCACAGTATCTTCCATATATTCAAACCTTTGCTGGTAATTTTTATGGAATTTTCCTTTAAACTTGTTTTTGCTCTGTCTTATGCATTAAAATGATGAACTGTTTATGATCCAGTGGAAAAGCATGATACACTATCAGTTCAGTGTCATAGATGACATACCACCATTTTAACCTTAACAAATTTATTTCTGTTTGTGACAAAAAGAATGTACATTTTTACGTAGAATTACGTAGACTAGTGTGCAAAGACAGATTTAGTATGTGAATCTTTGTGATTGAATTTGGAATTTGAATAAAAATGTTACCCTTTTCCCCAAATAGATTTTGTCTGATGTGCTTTTTCTTTTTTCTCTTTTTTCATCATAATTTTCACATCTCACAATTCACTGCAACAATACAATTGTTTTCATGAGCATAAATCCTCCCCATGTGTACTTCATGCTTGATAGTAATCTTCAGGTCATGTGTACAAGGCCTCTGCTGAGTTGCAGAGCTGTGGATTAAAAAGCGGGCTTTAAAAGTGCCTTCACGCCATCTATTTCATCCACTACTATCCCCACTCTTTTGTTCTCTTCCATTATCCACTGCCTCAGCTACAAGACAAACACTGACTAGGCACAATGACACAGAAGGTGGTACTCATTACAGGCTGCTCCTCTGGAATTGGCCTTGCCTTGGCTGTCCGCATCGCAAAAGATGAGAAGAAAAGGTTTATGGGTAAAGTTGCCGCATTTCTTTTTTAAAGCTTTTATTTGCTTTTTTTAAATTAGCTTTTATTTTTATTTGCAAATGAGGAGTAGGATAATCAAAAGAGTGGAAGGAAAGAAACTTAGAAGGACTATAATTTAAAAGCAAAGAGACTAAATGACTGCAGCTGCACAGATCTGCCATCTGAGCATGCTTCTGTTAGCAGGTATTGGTTCAAAAATAGAGTGAGTTTTAGAGAGAGTTTTTCTCTTGGGACACAGAATGTTTCATGTTTCTGGATCAAAGTAATATTTTGAAATATTATTTAGGGTGGTGTTGCAATTCCTTTCAAGCGGAGTATCCATTGACAATTTTAGTAAAGTTAGAGAGGCCCTTAACTTTGGTAATGACAAATAATAATGGTAAGTTTATCTACTCATACTACTGGTTTGTTATATTGTTGCAAAAAGTGTTAGAGAAACTGAAGGAGTGCTAGTGAACATTACTCATCCTTCAAAGTTATGTGCTTACTGTTATTTGTACATATAAGAATATATGCATATGTAATCCATCATTTGGCAAGAAACTTCATTGATTTCCATTATTAATAAATAATCTATATAGATTATCTAACACAAACAAAACAGTTACCGGCATGTTACTGTCATGAAGAAACCATACCATCTTAGCAATGCAATTGCAATTTGAGTTTAATAGTTGAGAGACAAAATTAAGAGAAATCATCTGTTGTCCCTTGTTAGACTTTCATTAGCATGTCTGCACCCAAGTCAAATTTGTAGTTGTTGTTGTTGCAGTCTATGCCACCATGAGGAACCTAAGTAAGTGTGAGCCACTGGTTGAGGCAGCGGGTCGAACTCTGGGCAGGACTTTGGAGATCAAACAGTTGGATGTTTGTGATGAGGCCTCCATCAAAGCCTGTGTGGACAGCCTGCCTGAGCGCAGGGTGGACATTCTTAGTAAGCCCACATTTGGTTCAATGCAATCAGAAATCCTACAAGTACAGCTATGCATATTTCTCATACATGAACAATCATTAATAACATTCTCGCTATGTCTCTCTCTCACAGTAAGTAATGCTGGAATGGGTCTAATTGGACCCATTGAGTGTCACTCTATTGATGAGATGAAGACTGTTATGGACACCAATTTCTTTGGGTTTGTGCGGTTGCTGAAGGAAGTCCTACCTGACATGAAAAGGAGGAAAAGGGGCCACATTGTCGTTATCAGCAGTGTCATGGGCATTCAGGGTGAGGACGGTCACATCTGTACATCATGAAAGTTAGCAGTGAAAAAACGCTGTCTTAACAGTATTTCACTCTCTTCTGTTTTTCAGGAATTTTATTCAATGACATCTACGCAGCATCCAAATTTGCACTGGAAGGCTTTTGTGAAAGTTTAGCAGTACAAGCCCTGTCGTTTAAGCTCAAGTGAGATACATTTTTTTAAAGCTGCTTCTGCACATTTTATTCCTTTTATGAGATTCACATTATGCACACAAAGCTCAGTAAGAGAAACATCACTGCAAGTCCTAACACACCATCAACCAATAACTGAATATTAAAGGGAATAGCTCTGCAGGGTGGTGTCAGATAGGAGAAGAGGAACAGGAGCATGTACCTACAACACACAAAATGTTCCATTAGAGCAAGAAAAGTAACATTCACTAGCAGCTAGTTTTTAACTTGTGCTGCCCTTCAGTTTCCTACTGAGAGTGATCTGATGATGATCATGTATTTGTCTTCTCTTCCCTCTGCAGTATCACCCTCATAGAGCCTGGGCCGGTAATAACAGAATTTGAACGTAAAGTATATGATGAAGGCTTGAAGACTGATCTGAACAAAGCTGACAGTGTAACTGCTGACATGTTCACAAACATCTACTTGAAGAACTACAAACAAATTTTTGAAACGTTTGGGCAGACTGCTGAGGATATAGCTGAGGTATTGAACTGTTCATCATCAACATTCTTCACATCATCATGCAGTGTTTTGACTTTAAAGTCCTGCAATCAATGGAATGAAATTAATGAAAACGTTTGTTCTGTGTTTTTTTCTCCTAGCATACTTTGAAGATCATCACCATGAAGAATCCCCCTTTCCGTCATCAGACCAACGCAGTTTACACCCCTATGACCACACTCAAATATGCTGACCCTGAAGGTGACCTCCCAATTGACACATTTTACAAAATGTTGTTTGAGCATGACAAAGTCTTCAACGCCAGCCTGAACTTCCTCAAACTTCTGCGCTGGAGAAGTCAAAAGAGTTTTACCTTGGAAAAAGACAACACCAACAAATAAAGGCTATGGCTTATCTATCTTTTTTTTTTGGTTAGATACATTCATCAATTGTAATTACCCTGTATTTTATTTTTAGCTGTAGGACTGATGAAACACTGAAACAATGATTATTGCAAACAAATAAAAATGATGAAGCCATAAATAATTGCCAATCCTTTTAACGTGTGTCTGTGAGCTGCTGCTTAACATACATATTGATGCACATTCAGCACTACCTTTCTTAACATGTTAATCCTCAAAGCCCTATATTACACAATATGTAAGGACTGTAGTAAGCAAAACTATGAAGGGCAAGGACAAAGGCAACGCATCAGATAAAGCACTCAGATAGTCCATCATTATACTGCCTTCCCCCAAATCCAGACCCCAACCCAAGAGGACGTCTCCATCAACAGTGTTGTGCTGATTTATCAAGGGATTGTAACATCTAGTCCTAGTAAACATGCTAAACATACTAATGAAATCCAGTTGAGTTTTTGGGGATTCAGATGTTTACTCTGAGCTTTCTACCACAAGGACTGGCTGAGAACTATTTTCATAAAAAAAATATTTATGAATAAAGGCAGAGAACATAAAACAACAGAATAAAGTAAAACAGATATATTCGAATAGAAATGGAAAACTGTAATTCACTTATTGAACAGTGGGTGGCAGTAAACACTAGCTAGACCACTCAAACGAGATTGGTGACACCATATCCGGCTTTTCGTTTGACGTGGTGTCCGGACAAATTTAAGCTAATGTTGCCCAGAATATAAAATTATAAATGAATTGTTAGCAGCTTTAAGATTTTTTTGACATGCGTGGTTCATTTGGTCGATGCAAGAAAGAGTAACCTGTAGTGTTGCAGCGAGTTTTTTTCCACTCGTCGTCTCTACCCAGCCAAATATTCAGTCACTTCAGGCAGGGGCAGTTCATTGTTAGCTTAGCTTTAGCCATGCTCTCTGGGTTGCGGCTCGCTTGTGACGGGGACCAACGCTACTAGCTTGGCAGCTAGCTGTTTAACCACAATTTTCCAGTATTAACGCGTCGAATTGTTTCATTTGTGCTTTGGCGTTCTTTGGGCCTTTACTTTTCTGTCACATTCCGTGTGTCAGCGACGGTCTGCATGAGCAGCACCTCGTTTTAACGCCTAAAATTCGCTCCTAGCTTAGTTAGCAAGATAGCCAGCCGGCTAACTTTGAGGAAACGTCTTTTTTTTTTTTGAAGACATAAGTTGGTGATGACGTTGTCCTGATTCGGGGACTAAACGTTAACTCCGTTAACCGAAGAAGGCCTGACATACTTTGACCACTCAAGTCAAGACTGGGAGCTTTAATTTCTTTTTTGTTTGTGATCATTTGCCTGCCACGATGGCTTCTTCCTCTGGAAACGACGACGACCTCACTATCCCCAGAGCAGCTATCAACAAGATGATTAAAGAAACTCTCCCCAACGTACGAGTGGCTAACGACGCCAGGGAGCTTGTGGTGAACTGCTGCACAGAGTTCATACACCTCATATCTTCAGAAGCCAATGAAATATGCAACAAGTCCGACAAGAAGACCATCTCTCCTGAGCATGTCATCAATGGTGAGTCCTGGTCCATGTTTGTCTTTGCTCACTGAGGATACAGAGGGATGCAGGAGACTGTGTGTCTGCCTCCCTGCCCTCCATCAGCATTTCAACCACAGAGAGTAATTATTTCGCTTTCACCTCTTGTTTTCTCACCACAGCCCTCGAGAGCCTTGGTTTCGCATCTTACATCACTGAGGTGAAAGACGTGCTGCAGGAGTGTAAAACTGTAGCCCTGAAGAGGAGGAAGGCGAGCTCTCGACTGGAGAACCTGGGAATCCCGGAGGAAGAGCTCCTCAGACAACAGCAGGAACTGTTTGCCAAGGTATGACGTGAAAAAAGTTACTAACCGACCTACAGTTGTCACTGTCACTGTACCTCCAGTGTAGAGGGAGGACTGTAAGCTACTGTGGTTGAATGCAATGTGAGCATTCACTTGAGATGCTGACAGAGTTCATACCCACCCCGTCCCACACTTTTGACCAGTCACTGTGAAGATCTCAACTAGTTTATTGTCCCTACATAGGTCACATTCATTCATTCAGTCATTTATGTGTTTCTCTTGGACATCCATGCCCCACTTGCAGTATCTCTTTGTGGGGCCTGCAACACAGTCAATGATTTCATGCAATCTGATGTGTGTGTGTACGATAATGTTGGGACTAACACATGAGTAGTATTGTAACATGTAGTATTTAGTAAGATTACACTCTCAGTGTGTCTAAATTGGGGGGGTGGTGATCAAATATCAAATAAACTGCTAGCAGTACTTTGCTAATCAATAACCCTTCTTGCATTACATCATAATAATCAGCCTCAGTCATGTACCACAAAAAACATGTTCATTTTCTAATGAATAATAGCTTCATATCTTTCATGAGTCAGACATTGTTGCTCAGCTCTAATTTAATGTCAGACATTACCACCATCGTCCTTATGTAATCGATTAATAAGCTCTTCACTCACCCGTGTCTCTGCAGGCTCGTCAGCAGCAGGCGGAGCTTGCCCAGCAGGAGTGGCTACAGATGCAGCAGGCCGCCCAACAGGCACAGATGGCAGCAGCATCCGCCAGCGCCGCCCAGCAAGCCGGCTCCTCTCAGGACGAAGACGAAGAGGACGACATGTGATCCCAGAAATTTCATTTCGACTTTTTATCTGAATCTCCTTCCTGGGACAGCATTGGTGCACAAATCTCCCAGCGCTGTGATCAGACAGAGACATGAGACGTGTTTTGACCGCTGGATAATGCACATTGGAATGGACAGTGAAGAGAAAGAGGGTCACACGTTCAGACACCAGTACCTGAAAAATGATTTGGATTGAGAGGGTGTTAATAAAGTTTTTGATTAATCTCTTCTTCCCCATTTTTTTCCCTCAGTTGCTTCTGTTTAATTATGTCTTGACATTTTGTTGTGAGTAATTTGTAGAGTTCTGGATGTGCTGTGGACACACTGAAGGCAGACGCTGCCTGGAATTTGTCAGTGAATTTTGGTGATGATGCAGTAAATGTTCGCTCCTTCAGGTACTGCACCAGAAAGCTTACTCCTGTTGTCCGTTGTTCTGGATTACTTTTGGTGGTTGAGGAGAGCCCACTCCAGAACTATTTTTGTGTTTGACGGCCATTTTTACTGAGACTGTTTCTTCCCCCCCAATCCTGGTATATAGGAACAGTTTAGGGGTCGTAAATATTGGAATATTCTTTTGTTAAGTAGAGAACTAAATGGACATTTTGTTTAATTTGAGCTCAGTCAGATACTTTATGTTGCATTTTCTTTCTACCTTGAACCATCCACAGTATTGCTAAACAGCCACACCTTTCACAAATGGAATATTTTTGTCTCATAGAACCAAAGATCGAGGACAGACAGACGGATGTTTTTAAAGGTGTAGGTGCTACTGTGATTCTCGTTGCTGACTCCAGGTCAGTGTAAACAATGTTAAGGAATATTATTAACCTAAGACTTTGTAAAAGACGCTTTGATATCCAGGCTGAATTTGTTATTTCCCTTCTTGGGGTGCAGTATCAAAACATTTGCATTGTGGCTGTGGTCAATCCTCAGTGTAAAGATAAGTAACCCAGTTGTGACACATTCACTTGCCTATGCTACAAAGTTGTATTCTTTAAGCAATAAAGGAGTCATGTTTTATAAATGATTGTTTTGTGTGTATATGTGTGTGTATGTTTTTTATTATTTTTCTTGTGAATTTAAACACACCATGGCTTCACCCCTCTCCCCCTGCACTCACTCAGCCTGACAATGATTTCTGACTCTCAGGAGAGTCAGATGTGTGTGAGTAGGAAGACGAGCAACAGAGGAGCTCTTGACCTGCTGAGACAGCACACTCTTGAGTGTCGCTTTCTCAAATTATAGAAACTAAAATGTCAGGAGCAATCATAGAGAACGGGAACACTAAGAAAGTGGTTTTCTTTGGATTCTTTATTCTTGTTTTTCAAGTTCTTGATGAGTCCGTGGTTTCAGTACATGCTGGCTGTTCTACAGTTTGACCTTGCTTTTAAAATGATTAATCAGATTGGTCAGAGGTGTGTCTTTGTCATGTGTGTTGTATGGGTCCATACTAATCTTGTTCTCGCTGTGTCTTACAAACTGATTCATGTCCCTGTTTTTGTAGAAGATGATATTGTCACTATTGATGCTGGCCTGGCACACAGGGATGATTTGATATCCGAGTGGACCGCAAAGTTTCACTCAGTGGAGCAAAGGCCACTCAGGTGCATCTTAGCAGTCCCTAAGGGAAACCTGCATGACTGCATTTACTACATGCAAATAAATTCTGATCAAATGTCTGCTTAGTATCCTGTAACAGTCCATGCTTTTGCAGAGATATGAAAATGAAGGCTGCTTTTATCACTGTGACCCTGTACCATTCATGGAACTGGGAAGTGTGGCCCATATTTTTTTTGATTAACCTTTGCTTGCCAGTGAATGACACGATTAACGTCGGCATCGGAACAATAAAGGACATCCAAATAGTGGTGACATTAATTCTTAAAATTCGACTTCCCTTATATGTTTAGATTTTATTAAATCCCAAAGCCTACAACAATAACAACAACAACAATAATAATAATAATAATCATCACAATCATAATCATAATGATTGAACTGATGTTTTTATTTTATGTCACATTTTATTTCCTATGAGGTGTATTTTGTAAAGCTAGTTTGTTTCTAGTTGGCTAGCTGTCATTTAGCTAGTGTGACATAATAACTAACATAGCTAGAGGTGAGAAAGTAAAATTAAAATATGAGATTACACAATCAAATTCACTGGGAAAATGTTATGAAATGAAAAAGATTTCCATAATAAAAAATAAACACCAGTAAAAACTGATAAAAACAATGAATATAATGAGTTGATTTTGACTAATTTCTCATTTAGTTTTGCTTCATACATGTTTTGCACTTGTATTCTTTTTCTAAATTTGATATTGAGCCTTTGGGCTTCCGTACAGTCCCTACATCTGTACAGGCTTTTAGATATTTTATTGCAGATACACCGTCATCTTCTTTAAAAGGCAGAATGCTCCATAATTAAGAATAAAGAGCCAGACTCTTTAGTCACTTAATGCAAACTTACAGCCACAGGTAGACCTTGAGTCATACTTTTAAGAGGTACCCAGTGCTTCAGGGTGGGACAAGAGCTGCGGAAATGAAAAATGCTTGAGCTTAAGTGCATAACTGGCTTAAAGAACCAGGTCCTACAGCACAAGTAACTTGTCTTTCAAGAGCAAATGTAAGTCAGTATATTGTGTATTTGCCTTGTAGGGTGATCCTTGCTCTGGGTATCTCTATGACGTTCCTGAACGTGCCACTGGAGTGGCTCTCATTGGGCTTTGGGTGGACATGGATGCTGCTGTTTGAAGATGTTCTGCAGGGCATCGTCTCCACACTCTTCTGTTTTTGGATCATCTTCTGCAGTGAACACCTCATGGTTTGCACCTTTGACTTGTTCCTTACTCCACTTTTCTCCATACTTTCATGCAAGTTGTGGAAAATTTCTTTCAAAAACAAATCCTTTAGGAACAAAGTCAGAGGAATCGACTCTCAGCGTACTGGTGGCAGGTTGGTCTGGTGGTGTTTCGCATATCTGTTCTCCTTATATTTGACCTGAGTAAAAGGTAATGACACGGCAACTTTTGATGGATGTTGTGTTATGTTTATATCTGTCTTTAAATATAAATATGCTTTATCTCTGAGAAAGGGGGGGGGGTCATTTTACCAACCCTTTCTACAGTGTCTGGGCATCTGAAATAGGAACAAAGGTGACAGTATCCTTCAGTTATTTATACTGATATTAAAGTCTGATTTTGCCTTGTAAGAAGCTACTTTAATTTACTTTTCTTTGACTGTCGTCACAGATTAGTTTCATTACTGTGGCAGGAATTTCTTCTCCCTGTGTTGCATGGTGTATTCAGGAACATTAGTGGGAAAATCCAACTTCCTCCAATGTCCGAGGCTAGGAGACTGCATTATAAGGTTTGATTTCTTTATTTTAATATCACAAATAAAAAGTCAAACATTAGCAGGTGAAACTATATCCTGGCTGTTTTTACATTCTTGCTGGTTTTAGCAGGGTATAATCTTCAGGTTCAAGTTTTTTCAAGTCAAGTGCTGGTCACTGTAACGTGTGGAGCCGTGACTGTCCTCTTCTTCATCTTAAATCAAGTAAGCTTTACCTCTCTAATGATCAACATGGAAGTTGATCTTAACATGTTTGAGCTCTTAAAAATGTAAACATTTAAAATGTTCTTGTTTTTACAGGTCAGTGAAGGTCACTGGCACTGGGGAGACTACACTCTCCAAATCCACAGTGCTCACAGGGATCTACGGCATGTGGAGTCTACAGACAGGTGTGGAACCACTTCACAGTTCTCAAGGAGAAAAACAAACAAATGAAAGGAGACATTTACTTGGAGTTGGTTTGTCTAAGATTATATTCACTGTTAACAGATGTGCCGGAGAAGTCAGAAAGCCAAGAGAGTGGGCTGGCATGTGGAGAGCGGGGGCTGATGGAGACCTACAAGATCACTGGGAAAGTTGCTGAGGACTGCCAGGCTTATAATGTAGTACAGAAAACCTGTTTGTTGTTTTGTGGAGTTATTATAATAAAACAATAGCTTTAACCACATTGTAAACACTGTAGAGTGTAAAATGTAGAGTGTGTAGAATAATAAATTTGAATTAGCAGTGAAATTATTTGAAAGGTTATATACGCTAAGCGTATATAAGATAAACGGGGCAATTTCCCAGAACACCAGGGGCCCCAAAAGCCTCATGATCACTATGTGGCGATTGAACTGTGGTGAACTTGGCTAATTTATACTTTGTTTAATTATAGCTCACAATTAACTTACATACCAATGAGCAATAAGTTGGACAATGTAGGGTGAAATATGAAAGGTTGAAGAATAAAGGTGAAATGTCGGAAATTTTTCTATTGATACATACACCCCTACATTACATTTAAGTGAGCTAGTTGCTCACTCACTGACCATTGTCCATAGAGGCTGCTGAGCCTGGTTATGTTGCCCATTTGCCCAGCTCAGGTTCTGGCATGACACTGGCTCTCCATCAGGATTTCCTCCAATGCTGGGTCTGAAACCTTTTCTGGTGGACCAAACTACCTGTAGTACACTAATATTCGCCTGGTGCACAGAGCTCACAGTGTTTCGAGCTAACAGCAGCTACAGGTGGTAGACGTTTATTTATTTTACTTGTTTTGTTTACTTTACCATGACTATGTTTTCATTTGTGTATGTTAATCTGAAAATAGGAATCATGTTTTTATCACTTTAGAACAAGCCTTTTATATCTACAGTGGGAGCAGGTCCTCTTATGTGGATGTTGAACTACAGACAACTACAAAGGATGGATAAACAGACTAGAGCTGGGACCTTTTCTGTTTTTCATAAGTTTCACAGCCACGGTAGTTTACCCTACATGCTTCGAACAGGAGTGTGAGATGAGCGGTATTCAGTTGGTTGTAATGTGCAACTTAACCACTAGATACCACCAAATCCTACACACTGAAACTTTAATGGAATGGAGTCATCATTAATGCTATTGGCGACCTGTGCTTGTCCTGCTTTGACATATAAACGGTCTATATATCTGTTATCTGTTATAGTTACAGCATCTTGAAACTATTTGTTTGAGTCTTGATTCTAGTTGTCATTGAAATGAGATGCATATCATGCATGCATATCAAAAAGCATATCACTGCAGCCAGGGTAACATCATGTTACCCTGGCTGCAGTGATATGCTTTTTATCTATCCTAAACATGCGTCCATCCATAGAGACTTCGTATAACACACTGCCCTGTGTGTGTTTAGAGCACATATGACATGCATGTAGTAAATATAAAACATTATCAGGTATGTGATTCACTCATAAGATGAGTTAGTAGTAGTATATGAATTGATGTCGGCAGGGGGCGCTGTTTCCTATCCAAACAGGATCCAGAGAAGAGTCCCAGCCCAGCAGCTGAGCAGCCGCCAGCAGCAGATGACTGTCCGCGTCCCTGTGCTTCACATTAGCGGCTCACTGTTTATTTTGTGCGTGGTGAAACTTTTCGTTCGACGCAGTCAGAATCCACGTTTTGGATGACAGCAGCTGCGCCCGCGTTATTTCATGGCTCGACTTTGAAGAGAACAACAACTCCTGTCTGGATCCGAGAGGCCAGGTAAATATCAGCACAGAGATTACATGTACAATCTTTTCAACAACTGTAAGATGACATGACAGTGGACAGTAATAATGCTGTGGGGAAATAACAGCAGCTGGTATAAACTATGGCCTCCAGTCGATCAGCATAATCCAGACAGAAAAGTTAATGCACCACACCAGTGAGTGTTCTCATCAGGTCGACGTGTTACCTGTTTGATTAGAAGAGTTCCAGTCTGTGTGCTTTAAATGTTGATAAAGTCCACTCTGTCCTGTGTGCTTGGTGAACAGGATAACACGAGTGAGCGACAGTAGTGACAGATGGTCACATAGAAAGAGGAGTGAAGGCCTGCTTCTTACTAACATGTTGTGGAAGTGTATTTCTGAGAAGGATGTTAGAGTCTCTGGAAAAGTCAGCTGGATTTAAAAACAGGTTTCTCATTAAATGATTGCATTTATTCTAAGGCCTACCTGTTGTCGTGCTTTCTCTGATTCAAAAGTTTAGTGAAAAGACTTGAACTTACTTGTAGAATAATCATGGAAACTTAAACACATCAGAGCTGCAGTGGGAGTTTTCGTATGGTCTGTTGGAGTACCATAATGAGAATGACTGACCAAACCATGACATGACCACCTCCACTTCAGGTTACAAGTATGCATCAGCTGAAATGTGTGGTGCTGGTCTAAGAAACATTGATTGATTACATTAATTGACAGTACATTGTTGCAACTATTTTGTATATAAACTATTTTATGGATTTACAGTTACCATTCTCTGTCTGAGATGCAAAGGGAGTATCTGGAGGTTTTGAGCTGCTGATTGGACCATTTTAAAGACTGTGACAGGTATTTTCGAAGATTTTTTTGATGTGTTAAAGACCGAGCGAGTAATCGATTTGCTGAGAAATGAAAATGAAACTATTAGATCCTCTTCTAGCACTACCAACAACTGAACATATTAAATCTACCCCCCTCTACAACTGCCACTTGATTCTATGTGAGTACTTATTGCTGCACTAACATGTCCTTGTCACACCATACCTTGATTGTTTCTCTTTTTGTAAGTGTCAGAGTGAAAGAGAGTAAAAGTGTCAGCTAAATGACTAAATGTAAATGCAATGTAGATGGCTGCCACTGATATATGACGAGCAACATTCCAACTAGAGACAAGGCAAAACTACATGAATTATTAAGGCGTCCATGCAGCTGTAACTAAAATGAAATCTGTTTTAGTGTTGTCTGAGACATATTTCTAAATGTTATCGTGTCACTATGCACCTGATTCTGCTGTTCTGGCTTCTGGAGACGTGATCTTCCACACTGACAAGAACAGTTTATGAGACTTCCAGGCGTACCCATGACATTATCATCATTATCATAATAATGATTTTTACCGTTTGAACCAACGTGACCTCGTGCTTACTTACACAGGTAGAAATTACAATAGAAGGAGCCACAAGTAGTAACTAGAGAGTCAACCATCTGATTTTCTTCTTTTTTCAGGAAGAGGTTCTCAGATATTAATTACCTTACCACGTGAACAGAAAGTTTTCACTAAACGGTGAAACAAGATGCAAATAGTCTGTTTTTGTAAAACAGCACAAAAACTCAAAGGCTTGTTGTTCCTATGATGACCTGAGTCTGTCAGTACTGTTGTAATTTATGTATTATATTTATAGTATATTGTAGAATTTAACATTTTTAGTCACTTGAACATCAAATCTTTGCTGCATTATGGCATGTTTAAAACAGTATTGAGTTTAGTGAAATCAAATAATGTGCCGTAGAGCAGAAAAAGAGAGGAAGGGAGTGTTTTTAAAGGCATACCAGAATGTTTTTTTTGTTTTTTGTTTCAGTTTGTGGGAGATTTATCTTTTCACTAACATGGCTTCTGGCCATTGACTCTACCTGAGTGGGTTTCTGGTGCTGACGTGGGTTTGGCTGTGTTGCCTGGTTACACCACAGTCACCGGTGCTGACCTTAGCGAGGTTTAATCTCGTGAGAGTGCCCCTCCACCCCCACCCCCTTCCCCCCTCTATCCCTCGACTCAAATTCCATGCTCGGCCTCCGGGGAGCTCGCCTGTGCGTCACTGCTCTTGTCACAAAGACCTTCAGAGAATGGTGAAGCTGCCGTCAGCCATCAGCCTCGGGCCCTGTTAGTTCACGGCAATATGTGAAATATGCTCTGCCGCTTTGACACACGGCAGAGCTCTCAGCCTCCTCAGTGATGAGGGTGTTACACATTCACACAGGATGAGTAGATATGTCACAAATACGAGGCTGCATGAAACTCGAAGCATTAGCTGCTAATCAACAAGTGATGAAGGCTTTCACAATAGATGGTATGAGTTATACTGGTTCCTCCTTTTTAAACGGATAGTATATTTGTATGCATACTAGTGTCCCTGTTATGTCTTTAATCATATTCAGGATGGAACAATAAGTTCTCTTCTTCTTCTTCTCTTCTTCATCTTGTAGTCTTGCAGACTGAAATGCATTAGAATTAAGTGATTCTTCCTAAATACATTATTGCCATGGTAACCCAGGTGAGGAGAAAGTCAAAATTCATCATTCATTTCTATTTATTTATGTGGTTCCCATCTATACTTCCCATAGATCCATGAAAGTTTGTTCATTTGAGGGAAAAAAATCAAGGCCCTTAAAGTTTTTGAAATAGACATATATAGACATGGGTCATTGAAAGTGCATGGATTTATTTTATGCAAGCATAGAAGTTATTTTGATATTTTTGCCTGCCTTCACTGTGACACAGTGCCACTCCTTTTAATTGTATGTGAGCTTTACTATAAAAATTCTCAGCACTGTGACAGTAATTAACCTTGATCCATGTCTGAGACTATGACACGTTGGGTCCTTGAAATTGAGGAAACTGGGCCTGGAAAGTCCTTTAAACATCCTTGAATTTGCTGTTTAAGAAGGTGTGGAGAACTTGACGTAGACATTTCTTATGTTGGTACAACATCTGAAATGGATGTACCTGGTTGGGGAGAATATGCAGGCAGGGACATTCCTACATTTTTGTGGGGATAAAAGCAGAGATCTGTGTGATCTCTGTGTGAGTGCTGCCATGGCAACCTGGCTGTAGCATAGATGAAATTAGCCTTCTGTAGTTCTCAACATTGATGCTACTGGATTAGCAGATGGCACAGACACACAAACATTCTGCTAGCTGATACTTTATTCTTACTGCCTATTCTTACATCGGAGTGGCAGAGAAGTGATTGATCTAAGTTGATCTCAGAATTATTACTGTCTGAATTAAGAGAATAATGAAAAGCTTTTAAGAGCTTTTTAATTTTATGAATGAACTTTCATTGAACCCCTGGGACTAACTGGAAACTCTGGAACCATTATAGTCTAAACGTTTCTAAAATGTTTATACTGTAATCAAATAGTGTAAGCAGAAAGTGCTGCCTCACTGTTGCTCTTCCTGTCCTCTGTGGCAGGATGTCCTTGCAGCTATCAGGTCAGCGCCCCAGAGTGACAAACAGGCCCAAGTTACAGTAGCCAGGTCACCGCCTAATGTCATCCTGTGCATGATCGCACTGACACTGTGGGACCTGTCATCTTCCTGCAGTGGGATATTTATAGGACATGTGCTTTGTCCGGTCCCACATGATATGCAGCGCAACTGACACAATTACACAAAGCAACTCCGGGTCCCTGTGGTGCATCTGTGCAGCATCAGGGGAACGAGTCCTCCTAATAAAGCCATTGTCATTAAATTTAATTATCTTCTCTTTATGCCCTCCTCAAGTTGAATGGTTCCTGTGGGTGAGATATGCACTCATGAGTAATTGGCTAGTTGGGCTGCACTATGGATATCTCTCAGTGTATTTTAATTAAGCTCCACATATTGAATACATGTGACTCCTATAGATCAAAAAATTCAAAATCATATACAATCAATACATATACTTTACTTTTTTCACCATGACAATAGGATATATGAGTTACAATAGCACATTGAAAGATTTATTTTAAGCAAGCACAAGCCGCGTAGATACCAATATTATAAACACACTATCATGTTTTCCCCTGATATTGTCATAATGACTGAATGAATAATAACTAGAAGGATGTACTGTAACTCATTAGCTAGTGAGGAAGCAGAACAGAAATCTTTGATGACACTCATATCTGCACTGTGTGTGACCTTTTAGATGTAAGTATGTGTTGTTGTATGCGCAGCATTCCGTCATAAATACTCATTGTGCGAAGCTTTAAAATGATGTCACATTCTTTATTATACGCTGTTTAGTTCTCGTTAGGCTTCATTGTTGTTTATCCTGACCTGAAACGCACAGCAAACCCTCCATCAACACCACCACCCTGCACTGATCCCGGACATGCTGGTCAATTATAAACTAGACGAGGAAGTAAGAGATTGCTAAGCAACCAGAACAGGGCAGATAATAAAACATCTCTGGTTTAGCATTGTACAAAAACAGACCTCAGTGTGACAGTTTATTCCGCTGATGATTTCTGCATGTGATGATTTCATTTGTAGATCAGTAACTTGTTTTTCATCCCTTTGTCATCAGTGGTTATTAAGCTGTGGGGTGGAGTGGTGGATGACACGAAAATATAGATGGAAACTATGCCGAATGAACATACAGCTTTGATAAATGGCCAGTATCAAGGAACCTGTCATGACTTCCTGGCCCTGAGGTCTTCAAGTGTTTCTTTGAACTCTCTGTGCTCTCTAGTTCACGCCACCAAACCCCGCCTAGATGTGTTGTATGGCGACACAGAGTCTTCATTACAAAGTACTGGCCATCTAACTGGGTTCATTGGAATATGGTAATGAGTGCAAATGGAGCAGAAGCTAGATTATCTTCACCCACAACAGATTTGTCATGTCTGTACTCAGCATTTTCCCTAAACGTTGAGGAAATGTTTGTGAAGTGTACTGGTATTCCATCACACTGTGGGGGCTGAAACTCTGACAGTTTGGTTTCTATTCAGTGTTTTCTGACACCCACCACTGTTCCACCCTCACATGCACCGGAAAATCTGACTCCCTGGTGCTGAAAACCTCATATTTCACTGTTTGTTTTGCTGTCATGGCCAGGTATTCATTGAAACTTCTGTGCTTTTCTTTCCAGATTTATGCAGGTCACACAGACTGGGACTCTGATACATGCTCTTTGAGATCTTTTCCCGCACAGGTCAGTATCTCTGTCAGTAGACTGGCTCCCATTTGTGTCAGCTGTTGCTACCAGCGTCCCCAGTCTGTAACTGAGAGAAGGATCAGATAGCAAACATTGCTTCAGCAGTCAATCCATTATTAATCACATACAGTCCCCATGAGTCTTTCATATCTATTTAGACTTTATGAGCAGCCTGTGAGGTGCTGCCCTCTGGTGATCAAAGCAGAGTTTACACTGCTGATGGAAATGGCAACAAGTGGGTTATTACATTTTGACATAGTTCGCACATTTTCAAAGTCATACTGGGAGGAAAATAAGACACCAACAAACTGCTGAAATTTCTTCTATTATTCAAAATGAGAAATCTAAGGAAGCCCTGAGAGGCAAGTGAGAAAAACAAATCTGTTGATTGAAGGTTCTCAGTCATCCTGGTCATCTTTCTTCAAAAAGGTTCATTCTGACTGACCGGTGGGGAGATCCGAGTATTTAGTCTAGGCAGGATCGGACACCTGTAGACATAGTGGAAGCAACCGCCGGGTCTACGATCCAGAACTGAAGAAGCTTTTTGGATGAGAGGCGAAACTTCTTCACTCATCACCCCAGATTGAACCCTTCTTGAAGAAATCTGGTGATCCTTTTTGTAAGTCTGAAAGTGTTAAACTAGTAACAGTGATGCTTCATATTAGACAAAATAAAACGACCCTGTTTCACAGACGGATTAAAGTCATAAACACAAAAGAGAAAAACAATGAACAACAATGGGGATTTAGCTTCTGTGCTCTTTTCTGTCATGTGGAGTACTACTCATTGGTTGCATTATGGAAAATGTATTATCTCTTGTTTTTGACCACCGTATTTGGAAGATGTTAGAGCACACAATTAAAAGGTCATAACAACAAAACTTTATTTTGCTAAATGTTTCTGTTTGTAGATTCCGTAGAAGTCGTGCTGATCAAACATCTTAGCTAGTAACTCCATTTAAGGTTCAAATATTTTTCTCACATTTAAATTCATAGGTTTCCATTTTCAGCCCTCAAGTTGATAATTGATTGATCATTGGAAATTTGCAACCACTTTGCCTAACCCTCCCCTTCCTAGTGTGAAGGAGTAACTATGATGGCTGGGACAAACATGAAAGCCTTAATATAATCTGAACAGGTGAGTTGTATATAAATTCCCCCTCAGTGCAGTTGTCATGAGCGGGGAAATTAGCTATAGAGATCAAAACTGTTTTTTGTACCAGGCTGTAAACATGTTTATTTCTGCTGTGAATGTTGGACATTTTAATATAGGCATTTATGCAGGTTGAAATGTCCTGTAGCCAGCCTCAAGTGGCCGATCGAGGTATTGCAGTTTTTGGCACTTCCACATTGGCTTCCCTTTCCAGGTTTACACTTGGTTCTTCAAATCCTTCTTAACTCTGTCCATCAGTAGGCGAAGATGCACACACACTGAAGTAACTCACTCCTGTGCTCATGCATTTTCTCCACATGGTGGCAGTATCAGGCAGTCCTTGATCTTCATGCCACAGGTTTAAGACAAGCCTTCATCATTGTAATGCACTACCCACTGACTTTGAGATGAAATCCAAAAATGTCTTTCTTTGTCCTTATTTGGTCAGAGCTGTAACGGTCAGTCTTGTACAGAATATCATCTGCATGAATGGCTCATCTCTGCATTGTATTGCATTGTGTCATAAACAACTGTACATGTGTTAATGAAGAACACAGAGTTTTTCATGCAGAGGATTTCCTGCACGTATAAGTGTACAACACAACAAAACGTCTTCCCATAGAGGGAATGTGGACTAGATTGTAGTGGATTTATGAGGACAGCTTTGAGCTCTGTTTAATAGATCAAGAAAATAACTATATTTAAATATATATTACATTCTGAATACTTCTTCCATTTTTGAATAAAATAGGTCAGTCACTCAACAACATGCAAGGAACAGGCTTGCTTGCATGAACATCAATTATTAAACGTGAGAGTCGATATGCAGATGTTGAACAAAGACTCCTTTTGCCAGTGTACAGGTGTGTTATTAAGTGGCTGCAGGATGTCGGCCTATTGTGCACAGCTGGCAGAAACAGAAACCTGCTCTGTGTTAATGGACCCAGCGCTGCTTACCAGTGGTCAGTAGCTTCTATTTGGTGGCAAATAATCAATCCTCCCAACATCTGTTTGTAATGATCGTTACACAACAACAAAGTCCCAGGTAGGATGCTTAATGGTGTCAGGCTGAATGAAAGTTTGGGCTCTGTGCAACTTGAGCTTTTGAGTGCCATGGCGTGTGTTTATATGTGTAGGAGGAGGTTTACACGTTTACTGCATTATTGTTGCACCCAAGGGAGATCCCAGGCCTCTTCAGGCATGTTCTCCATCCTGTTTCATAAGCATCTGCTCATATATGGGCATCTTCCTTCCCTCTGCTCGGTTGCACTGTGTCCGCTTCCTGAACAACCACCACCCCTTACACTCACTCCAAATATGCCCCCCCCCCCATCTTTCTCTCTCTCTCTCTCTCTCACACACACACACACACACACACACTCCTACACTCCTACTCATGTTGGTTAGCTATGGGCAGAGGCGGGAGTGTCTCTTCCCTGTGCAGGAAGTAATGTGGTTAATACTCATTTGATCACCGGTTCCAATGGCTTGCATCCATGACCAGCAAGCCAGCACTGGTTGTGCATTTGCCTGTGTTTTTTACCATCTGCAGGCTTCATCTCTAAACCATGTATGAGGAAAATAGCTCGTACCATGGCACTTGAAGCTGTATGTTTACTTCGTGCCACATGTGTCACACTTCAGCTTTTTTTTTTCTTGGAAGTGGAAAAAAAAGGAAGAGTAAGAGACAGAACACATCCAAATCCTTTTGTTCCCATGTGCGATGCTCTTGGCAGCTTTCTTATGTTCCCAGGAACTGCAATGTAGTCTGCACTGCTTGCAAAAATAAATCTTGAACTTTCAGAGATTTACATTCAGTTACTTATGTGTAACTCTAGGAATTCTAACCAGGACCGGTGTGCACTGGGTGGCCTCCGAGTGCTCTGGATGCATGCGGATACCACTCGAGATTAGCTGTCCTATCTGCACAGTTATAATGTAGACACATGTTGGCTTTGAAGTAGGACAAACAGCCTCGTCAAGTTTTTGCCAGAGGCCACAGAAAGTGAAGTATCCCCAGTGTGCAGCTGGGATCCTTCAGCCACTGAGCTCCAATCTTTTTTTTCTTATTCACCTGGGAAAATATTTACAATGTAAGCCACATGCTATAGATTCATACTAAAAATGTATGGGCTTATTAGTAGAGGAACATATCCCATGTGATGCTTCATGTGAAGAAAACCGAATGTCCGTTCGAGCCAGTGTTGTGCCTACACAAAACCATTAGCGTGAATGAATTATTACTGCAGTTTCAGATGTGTAATTATCAGCCCCCCCCGCCTCTCCCCCTCTTTGCCCCTTCCTCCTTGTTGTCTCCTCGTGACATATTATCAGCCCACTCAACAACTAGGTCACTGCAGATCTGTTTCCATGGATAGAATTTTCACACAACTGCCTGCCAGGTGCTGACTTCACTTCTGTTGCGAGGAGGGTTACATATATGCACTGTTTTTAGCTGTGATAGCATCATGTCTCTGGTCGGTCCAGTACTTAATACCTGAAATATCTCTCCAACTATCAGATGGATTAAGATAAAAATTTTGTGCAGCTGTTTGCGCCCCCCAGACAATGTATCCTAATGACTTTGTTGATCTGCCGACTTTTCCTCTAGTGCCAACATCGGGTCAGAATTTCAGTCTGTCTAATACTTTGGTTTACAGCCAGATTCCTGCAAAACTTAAGACATTACCTCAGCTTTACTTCATTGTTAGTGTTGATTAGTTAATGCTAGCGTGCTTTAAAGTTAAACTAAAAATAGTAAACATTATACTTGCTAAACATTAGCATTGCCTTTGTGAGCATGTTAGCATGCTGACAGGAGCATTTACCCCAGAGTTCAGCCTCACAGAGCCACTAGCATGGGTCCTGATGCACAGGAAGGTCTTTGGGAGGAAAGTGCTTCTTCATAGCAATGGTACGTCTGCTGTTAAAAACCCTGTAATCATGACTGCGGGGTCTCGACAATAAACAGTCCACACAGCTTGCTTTATCTGCCTATGTGCGGTTGTGTCCACTTTGAGACACTCCTGTGCCACGTGTCTGCCAGACAAGAATTCCATCCCTGATCTTTGCTGCTGGAGCCGTCCAGGGAATGTCGGCCCCCAGTTAACAAACATAAGGGTCTGGCAGTAAAGACAGGAAGACCAAGTAGCAGTTGGGATGTCACCCTGCCCAGAAAATCTGCCCAGCCACTGGTTACATGCCTGGGATTCTTTTCTACAAGCTGCTCTTTCCTGCTTTGATTTTTTTTCTTTAAAACGTTTCCTCCACCAGACAGTGGCAAAGGAAATATTTTCCAGTCCAGAAATAAGTTGCTTTTAATTGCATTGCCTTGCGAGTGTACACTTGGTGGTCTGTGCTGCTGTAAGAATGCGCCTTTGATTGATGTTCATTAGAGGCGAAACAGGGTGGTATGCTGCTCGGCATTGCAGCCGCGTTCCATTGGAGTTACACTGTTCTGAAAACAAACCGCTGCAACCGGCCCGCACATACTTTCCCTGTGAGATCCTCGTCGGTGCTTTGAATGAATACAGCATTATAATGCTCCAAAATGCATGACTGAAAAAGGCTCAGTCATCATTTCACATCTCTGCATTCACTATATGAATATCACATTGTGCAGGTCATTGTTGACTTTGGTTTGGGGAGCTAAGATGTGGAGTCATTTTGGACAATGAGCAGGTAATCATTGCATTCAACTGTGCACGTCTGCCCTTTTAAGGAACAGGTCTGTTGAAGTCTCTGTGACCTCATGACAGCAAAAGTGTTCTCAGTCATGTAAATGATTTACTGCAGTGTGATAATGTGTTTACCTTTCATTGTCAAATCCTGTTCTGGCTGTTCGGTTTTACCTCCCAACCCAGCAGGTCAGGTCACTTGAGAAACAGAGGCAGAACAGTTGACACTAAAATCCTGCAAGAAATCCTGTGACTGGATTTCATGGATTGTGGTGGTTGGTAAGCATGTAGGCGTTGACGTGCAGCTTTCCTCCTTTGCAAATGCGAATTTCTTTCATGTCATAACAACTGTCAGCATCATGTGTTTGCACTCGTGCTAGTGAGCAGCCTGCATTTATGAGCTAAACATGTGCCTGTATGCTTGCATGAATGCACTCCATAATGACCTTTGTCTTTGGACGGGTTTTATATAATAATATCACAGCCTGTTGATGGTGGAATGAAATCTCTGCACAGCAGTCCTTCAAGAAAGTCAGATTCTCCATCAGGAACTCTTGTTCTGCAGAATCTGACGGACTCTTCTTGCTTTGCCTTGTCACATGATATCTTTGTCCACCTGACTGAGAAACTCTCTTACTCTTTGTTCCCTAAAAATGAAACTTAGAGCCCCAGTTGTGGAACAAGTACTGACATTTTCAATCATCAAATCTTCATTGGCATCATCAAATAACAATGTGAAAGTTGTCTCATTGTGGGGTAATGTACCAACAGAGAATTGTCACCTGAGCCTGCAGCTCCCCTCGGCTCTGCAGGGATTTATAGTTGGGTTCAGATTCATTGTTTAGCTGCCGGGCTGCAACTTTACTGTTCTGGTTCCCTCTCGCAAAGCAGCATCTCTGGCGGCGGCAGCAGCTGCTCTTGAAACTCTAAAAAAAACCCACTGTACCTGCTCTGCAGCAAATAGCAGACAAAACATAGTGGATCACTCAGCAGCTTGAGAGACAGCGATTTCCCTCAGGAGTTTGGAGAGACCAAAATAGGGGATAAACAAAAGAGAAACATGATATGTGACAAATGATGGATGGAAACTTTCATACATTATTGTTTCATTATTATTGCAGCATTTAAATATTGCGGCTGCTGGTGGAGCACTTTATTATTCTATTTGTCTGCAGCCTTGCTAGTGGCTCTGTGAGGCTACACTTTGACATTTGAGCTAAGTGCTAATGTCAACATGCTAACATGCTCGCAAAGACAATGCTAAGACACGGATGTTCAGCACTTATAACGTTCCCCATTTTCACTGTCGTATAGGCAGAGGATGCTGTTAGCACAGCGGTAATGCATCATATTTTGTGGTCTCTCCACAAAATATCTCTTAATATACAAATTAACAGTTAAATATAGCAGTAATATAAAACTACAAAAATTTCAAAAGAAATTTTGAGTGTGCCTGACTCTGGCCCCGTCGCCCCCATGCTTTATTATTGACACTGCTCAGTAAATTCAGTATTAATACAACAAGCTGTGTCATCATTGCCTTTTTAATGGGCTCTTATTTTGAAGGGACTCTTATTTTGAAAGACTTTTGTCTTGTCTGTGTGTGTGTGTGTGTGTGTGTGTGTGGTCTTGTGTCTGTTAATGAGAGAGTTTTACAAAGTCTTTTATTTTGAAGGTACTCTTATTTTTAAAGACTTTTGTCTTGTCTGTGTGTGTTGTGTATGCATGTGTGCTTCGTCTCTGTCTAGAGAGAGAGAGAGAGAGAGAGAGAGAGAGAGAGAGAAGGATAAAATGGAAGGAGAAGGATAAAATGACCAACATGTAGTCTTGATAGTCATTGATATCATACAGAGACTTTAACAAAGTTAGTCAAAGGCAGGCTTGAGGTTGCCAAGCAACCAGGGTCAGCTGCAGGTCAGAGTAATTAGTTGCAGGTGCGCACATGCAGTCTGTGTCTCACTGAGAGACACAGAAAGTCTCTGAATGAAGCCCCTCGAAGGTGGCCAAAAACAGCCTATAAGGTGTGCCGCAAACCAAAAACTGACGGTTGGCTTCCTCGTCCTGTCGACCAGTTCCTTGCCGATTTTCAGGCGAAAATTGTTTAAACTTTGGCCGGGGTCGTCAGGTAAAGAGCATGCACTCCCAGCTCTTCTGGAAATTTCTCATCTCAAATTAACATGGGAGTACATTGGGCAGGAGATGGGTGTTGCTGCCACATCTTTGTGTCTCCCGCCAAAACTATACATCTGACAGCTTTATGACAGTGAATATGAGTGAGACGACAAATTTTCCTCCGTTTCTAGCTATAAATGATTTCTGTAGCTTGACATTTGTGGCTGTAATCGCAGTTTACAAATTTATTTTTCGACAAATTTTTCTCTCTCTCTCCACTCTAGCGATGACATCACTCACTCTAGCTCTCGAAAATTCTCGCAATACACACCCATTCATTTTTTTGGAGTGGGTTTTGGCGTTTTTTTGGCAAAACCGTTACTCTTAGACTTTTAGAAAATACATTGCCCGTGTCGCCCGGCCGAGACGGTCATTTTGACACCTTGTTTGTGTATGTGTGACAAAAATTGCGGGACAAGAAGCACCGCAAAAAACGGCATAAGAATAATAAGAATACGCGTGGTGGATAACATATAGTGTGCTCTTTCAGGCACACTCAATTAAGTGGTGTGTTTTAATCTTAAAGGTAAAAGCACACTGTGCCATAAAACATACAACTGTTAATCAGACCGACTGAACTTTGTGAAATTCATACATTAAAAAAAAAATTCTCCTGAAACAAGTGATTGCATTCAGCAGGAGAGCTCAGACTTTCCCGTGTACTCACTCTAAAAATGTGCACTTTGCCTGCAGTGACCCCTGTGCACAGCTGGGTGAGGTGGATGTTTGGGATTCCTTCTCGGTTAATAATACCTATTTCATTGCCATGTATCTCTCAGCTCACTGTGTATGCAAACTCTGGTAATTATGTGTAGGGCCAAAGGGCGGATTACTACGCGTCAAGACTGCAGGCTTGCTATCAGGTGGCTTCCAGACAGTGAGATGTCATGAGACAAAAGCTGCATGCCTCCCTAAAAGGACACTTTGGACATGGTGTCCACCCCAGCACCTCTTACGTACACAGCCCTCTCTTCTCTTGCCTCCCCCACAACGGCTCATTATGTACAGTTCAGTGCTCACTCAGCTCTGGGGTGCTCCAAAGTTCACAGGAAGGAGGAGAAGGAAGGGTGGGTGGGTGTGGGGTGGAGAGAGGAGTCATTCCTGTTCCTGAGGTCAGAAGGCAGTGTTTTTTTGCCCTCCCCTTATTCTCTCTCTCTCTCTCTCTCTCTCTGTCTTTTGTTCGTCATGATAAGCAGTCAGGTGGCAGCAGCGAAAAAGACCACTATCACCACGACTACCACCACCACCTTCCTTCAGTGGTGCTCATGTGCTGATTAGATCAACTACACAAACCACAAGTCCACTTTCACTTTCTGTCCATTCAGTCTGATTCTGTTCACGCAGTATGTGTACGCTTCAAACTCTGTCATGTCACAGCTCTTTAGATACTTTTTGATCTGTTCATTAGAGCCTTGCTGCATCCATCTTATCTAAATATAACTGAGTACTAATTAAAATGTATGCATTGCTTCTTGTGGCATTTTCAATTCAATTAATTCAATTCAATTTTATTTTTATAGTGCCAAACCATAACAAAAGTTATGTGATTTCCATACAGAGCAGGTCTAGACCGTACTCTTTAATTTTTTTTTTTTTTTAATTCTGAGAGCGCAGTGTTCCAGTGGGGTAGTAAGGTACTATGAGCTCCTAAAGATATGATAAGTCCTAAGAAACCTATTGGAGCAGCCTGATAATGCAATCTAGAAGTAACAAATGCGAAGACTAGCTTTTCTGCATCTGCTTGAGACAGGATGTGCCTGATCTGAATATCTGATTGTCAGCAGGTTTACTCTTTATTTTATCTTTACACCATATGTTGGATGAGGTGGATTTCTCATATAAATCCTAAATATCAGATTTAGGTGATAATCCTGCAATATAACTTTAGGCTGTGCAGCATTCAATGTGTCAAAAATCTATGTTAAATGAAATGAGCTCATGCAGTATGTGAGAGTGAACATCTATTACCAATACAGGATTAGAATTACATTCTTTTATTTGGATGACTGTTTTAAACACATTTAAACTGCATGACATTCAGACCATTTGATGATGAATCATATTTTATACAGAAAGAAATAAAAAAACAATAAAAGAAAAGTGATGGCTGTGTGCATGCGCATGTGTGTGTGTGCGTGCGCGCGCGCGTGTGTGCGTGTGTGTGTGCGCAGGTATGTCTGTTTTTTAGACATGTGAGTAAAGGGAAGTGGGGAAAAGGTGAGAGGCCTCTGTGATAGTAACGGCGTGAAAATGTCAGCTTTATGTGTAACTCTAAGTCTGCTGATGTTTATCCTCAAGCAACGGACCGTGTCAGAAAAGTGCCGTGGCCTCTTGGATTGACATGTCATTCAGTTCTCCATGCCCTCCACACAGCTCTGTTTGCATCCAACATTACTAGATTTGAAGCTTGATGTGAAGCAAGCAGAACACGACCAGCATGTTGCAGTTAAAGGTGGAATGAGAGGAATTCTCTGCAGCCTGTTTTACATTCCCACGTAGTCCCAAATACAAAGGGCTTATTTTCATGCACAGAGTGCACCTTGTTTTGTGAAATGCACCGATTTCTGTTATTTTCATGAATGACTGGGTGGTGCATTTAGTTAAGAGTGTAAATGCTGGATTATTGTAACAATGAGAGCTGTGACTTGGTTGTTTGGTGCTGTGTGAGAGCGGCGGGCTAAAGGTGGTGTGAGAATGAGGGGCTGTGGGTTTACTGAATTCCTATCCGGTGAGTGGAGCATTGGTTTCTGTCTAGACAAAGCTCAGTTGTCGGGGAGACCCATGCAGATCCAGGACTGCCCCGGGCTCCAGGAAGTATTGGTGGGAGAGAGTAGGCTTTTTTTCTCTCTCCCTGCTCACTTTTCCCTCCTTGGGGGATTTCAACGAATGCAGTGAACTGCTGAGAGCGGGCTTTTTTTGTTGGTGGTGGGAGTTTTTCTCCCATGATAGGGTGGAGACAGCTTGGTACATTTGTGTTGAGATTTCAACGGGCATAAAATTCTCACTGCTTTCATGTCTCCCACTCAGCAGGAAATAGCAGCCTTGCCCACCTTGAACACAAACCAGTCACAGCCACAGATACACACACACAGGATACAATTTAGTATCCATCAAATCTGCGACTTGTTACCTGACAGCAAACCACAAAAACAGTTCTCGAGCTGTCTGTTCATGGAGCCACTCTGTATGGCTCTATTGTCTTTGAGTGACTGTATACAGCAAGATAAGGCAAAGACAGGCGGCGTGATGGCTCCCACAGCATCGGATCAGGGAGCAGACAGGGCTGACTAAGGGCTCATTAACTGTTACACTCAGCTGTGCCCTGAGGGCTCTTTCTTGGAGCTGTGTGTGCCATTCCACTGGAGCCGAGACAGTTTCTTCTCTTCAGAAGATTTGCAGTGATGACAGCGGAGTTATTAGGTGTTTCCAATATCTAAGTGGAGATAATACAGTGTGGAAAAAGACTGAAATAACACCGCAGACCCTGCTCTGAAGTTCTGAATTGAATAAGGGTCTGGAAAGTGTGAACCTGTTTAGAATGCGGGGTCCAGATTATGCCAGCCTCCATTTGGAATTAGCCGAAGTTTAGTTGGGACGTTATTCTTTCATAGAATGACAGATTGTTTGCCAGGAAGTTAAGATTGACAGTAAATGATATGCCAATATTCCAACCAAAACCGTCTCATGGGTAGCTTTGAATGTTGTGAATGCTTTAAATGCATGGAGGACAAAAGGTGTTCTCACTTTAAAAAATATTGTTGGACCAGATGGTTTCATGTTCCAGAATCTTAAAATGAATCCACCTAATTCTTCTTTCCTGCAAATGTCACACTGCATCACATGCTTATGGATGGCTGAGAGATTTATCTTTATCTGGACAGTCTGGAGGTCATTTATAGAATATTTACAACACTGTTTGTCTGTACATTTTATAACAGATCATCTACAAATTATATGTAAAAATTCATGAACAAACCTGGACCAAGATGTTTTTTGTGTCTAAACCAAACCAAACCAAACCACCAAAGCCTTAGAACATTGATGTAACATCAGAACAGTTCAATTGTTGAATCTCAACAGGTACAGTGTTGAAATGTTATAAATATTCTACACAAATACTATAAACTATTAGGGATGCACCAAATGTGAAATTCTGGGCCAATACCGATACCGATGTTTAAAACAGCTTGGCTGATGCCGATGTTTGTTACATGTATTGCAAACTGCATAACATGGATCTTTCTCGAGGCGTCCCAGAAGCGTCTCTACGCTCGGCTACACGCTGAATACGCATCTGTTTTGTTTTTGACACGAGCAGCACACGTCAGTCTACATAGAGCACCTCGAGCGGGTGGAAGCCAGACACAGAAAAAACATAGAGAATCCGGTGGATTTTCAAAATAAAATACCCCGTGCAAACTGCTGGTCGTAAAAACAGACAAAAACTAAGTAGCTTACGTAGCATATTTACACATGTAGAAGCATATTTAGAAGAATATACACCGGGAAAATGGCCAAATCTGAGCAAGCAGGGCGGCATTTAGCTCAGTTGGTAGAGCAGCCACCCCATAAAGAAGGCTCAGTCCTTGCTGCGGAAGCCCAGGGTTCGAATCTGACACGTGGCTCTTTCCCGCATGTTATTCCCATCTCTCTCTCTCCCCACATTCCTGTCACTCTTCAGCTGTCTCTGTCAAATAAAACTTGAAAAAAAAATCTAAGCAAGTAAACAAAGTCTGGTGGGCTAAATACTCGCTTCTGAAATGCTCCTGGTAGGATTTGAAGTCATGTGCATGACAGACCAAAACCGTGGAGCGTACAGGATGTGCCAGAGACATGTGCAGTGGGGTTTTGAAAAAACAAAAAAAAACAGGATTTACATGCGACATGTAAATCAACATATAATCATCAGCCACTGCCATTGGTGAATGTCATCTTTACTGGCCAATGGCCGATGACAGTTAAGGAGGCCGATGTTCAGCCGATAGCGATGCTCAGCCGATGCATCGGTGCATCCCTATAAACTATGTGTAGACAGCCTATACAAATAAAGTGTTACTGGCAAACAGTGTTGGGTATAGTTACTTTGGAAAGTAGTTAATTAGATTACAACGTTGCCACCAATTAAAAGTAATCTGTTACGTTACCTATGAATAAAAGTAACATGTTAAAGTACTCATGCGTTATCAAAAATTAAAAGCTGTTTGCAGCGCCTCGCACATGCTGCAACTTAACTGACACAGACACACAGCCTCCTTTAAATGCACCGAGAAGTCCTGACAATGAATAACGTCAGTCATCCATCCAAATTAACTCTGCAGGATAACAATAACAGGAAAGACAGTCAGCTTGGATACAAGATGTTTTTTTTAATTGAAAGTGGAATGTTTTGTGGTCGACAGAAGCTTTTCACCAACGCAGAGTGCATTTTACCGTTATGTCGTTCTTGTCCTTTTCACTGGCAAATTGAAAATAATGTGCGTACTTCCACGATTCAAAACCGTAGGTCAGCAGGGCTGCGCCTCCGTTGACACATCCGCAGGTGGCACAGTACTGTCTGACAAAAAGCAGGCTGCAGTCGGAATGTTTCTTTTCTTATCCGGAGAAATTCTTAAAGTAACGGATTACTTTGTTAAAAAAATAACAAAGTTACTGATTGCTTAATGCACAAAACTAATGCGTTACGTTACATGTTACACGAAAAAAGTAATTAGAGTACTCTAACGTGTCTCATTTAGTTCTAATTGCAAGTCAGGAACTCCTGTAGGTAAAAGGTTTCTGGAATCATTTGTAAAACTTGTTCCACTCCTTGCACTCCGTTCCCTTGCTATACGTATTATAGCACGTAAGTGTTGTTACTAAATGATTTTGGAATGCTGCCTGTCACAAAAATGACAATGACTAATCAGACTGTGGCAATGACAGTATAAAGAATGGACAGCGCATGAGTGACATCACCCATAGATTTCCAAAACACCTTTTTGAAACTTCTTCTTCCTCTTCCGCCTCCGGGCTAATCTAGAAATTGCCAAAGACATGTTTATTTCTGCTGTGATGTTGGGCATTTTAATATGTGCACTTAAGGAAGTTGAAATGTTCTGTAGCCAGCATTAAGTGGACGCTCGAGCAATTACAATTTTTTGACTTCATTACTCAGCCATGGAAGTTAGCGCTTGTGTGGCAGATACAGCTCTGTGAGGCTGTCCTTAGGCACAATGGTGCATTGAGCTAAATGCTAACATGCTAATGTTTAACAGGTATGTTTAGCATTGTCATTCTCCTAGTTTAACATGCTAAGATTTCCTAGTTATCACTGAACACAATGTAGAGCAGGGGCTGATGTTAATGTTGTAATTTGTGTACAAATGGAAATTTTGGTGCTAAATGAGATGCCATAAGTAATTACAGTCCATCCTGAGGGGGACATAAATCTGTGTAAAGAATTCATGGGAATGCGTGCAATAGTTGTCTAGACTCACTGAAATTATGAAAAATTAGGATACATGACTGTGCAAGAAAGCTCTGGACATCGTGCATCATCCATCAAGTAGAACTTTGACCTGCTAGAGGTGAAGTCAGGAGATCATCACAGACATTAGGATACATCCTCCTCTTCTTATTTTGTGTAAAACAGCAAAACTATTTCAGTGATCACAGTAAACAGGTCTAGCATGAGCTCTTTTGATTACACTTGCTCAAAGTGATTGTTCACATGCAATAGGTTTGCATGATCACCCGCGCCCACATTCATCTGTATGACAGCATTTCTTTATTAATAGAAGCAGCTGGTGGCACAATGCACTGCATCTGGCCCTCCAGATTTAGTTCCAGACATGGCGGGGCATTTTCTTTGTGTCAGCTTTTCATTTCTGCTCTCTGAGTGTCAAATCAAAGCAATATCTCCTAAAGCAATCATTTTTTTTGGAAAACAATCAAAGCGGAGGAGGGAAGGAACTCTGAGCACATGCATGATGATGTGTAGTAAGAGAGAGCAGCACCTGGTTTAGGGCTTTTTAGCTGCTTTTCTTTCTATTCACTTCCAAACGCATGAAAGAAAAGTCGCCAGGACTTCAAAGAGAGCTCTAATCCGTGGATGTTATTCACTGTACCTCACTGCAGGGTGTGTAGGAAGGCCCATAGATGAACTTATTTCTCAGGGAATCAGAAGCACATTACTCAAAGCTTTGAACTTTTAAACAGCCTGTGTCAGTCACACGCTCAAAGGAACCAGTTTTTCTGCACGTGGGGCCCAGGTGGGACGGGGTGGACAGAAACCAGAGCGAGAATCTGTTGTCCCAAAGGTGACCTCACCTAAGGCAAAGGTTGTTGCATGCCGCTGCAGAGCTCTGGTGAAAGGTGTACGGTCGAGAGAGAAACTCACAGGCTGTGACTCAGCGGCTTGGAACCTTCACTCCCATTTTAGTCTGCAGCGTAAACACCGACGCCTCCTGTGTTTCTTTTCATGTGTTCACACAGCAGGTCTTCAAAGCTTGTTGGACGGCACCCTTGACGCCTTTAAAAATCTCATCAAAGCTCATAATCAATGATGTTCTTGCGCAGACTGGATTGTCGTAGCATTAGTCATACAAGTCGTCTCCTCCAAAACTCAGAAGCGTCACTGTGTGTTTGTTTCTCTCTGGGAGGCCTCTGTCTCTTTCCTCTGCACGCCTGACTGGACAGTCTGGCTCCCAGATAGCATCAGGCTGTCTGAGATTAGTGCTCATGAGGGCGCAGTTAAACTTGTAAAAGCTCTGGACTCCTGTCCCGGTGCCTCTGTTCTTACACAATGCCAAACAGCAATTGTGAGTGTGGCACAATACTGATAGCCTGTCTGCATTGTCACCGTGCCTCTCAAATGTGCCTAAGCCTCAGAGCTTATTGTAGAGGCAGTCACAGATCCTGGTCCAGGAGCAGACCGTGGAGCCTGCCAGTGTTGTTGCCAGGCAGTTTAGCAGTGCAGCAGGCTGATAATGGAGCTGCTCAGTGTCCCGAAGCACACAACATTTTTGGAACTGGACAGCTGATAACTAATCATTGAGACTGCAGCGCTCTGTCTGCCTTCTGTTTATCACACACTGAATAACACCTCTAATCTGCGAGAGAAAGGTACTTCGGTCTGTTTGTGTTGTAAATGTACTACTACTGGTTTGATGAGGGGAGACGTGTCAGATGCATAATAGTGGAACACAGTTCGTTTCATTTATGGAAATTCCTAGCTTTTTGCAATGCTGTCTTAGAACACTCACATGCACATTTGTACAACAATGCATTCTAATATAATCTGACAGAATTATGTAAAATGTCAGAATCAGACTTAAGGAGGATGTTTTCAGATGGTTTTTGTCAGTCTACTAAACAGCAGGAAATTTGAGGACCTAGAAGCTGGAACATTTAAGAATTGTTGTTTGTTGATAAATTCTCTGTTGATTGATCCATTTTGTTACACTGTAATAACTGTAATAGGTTTACACGCTGTGGTCATCTCGTGACCGTAGAATACTGTAACCCCCTCCTGACGGGACACCCAGCCTGCATAGTGAAACCTCTCCAGATGATCCAGATGCACCTGGTCCACACTCAACCCAAAAAGGTCATGTCACCCCGTTGCTCATCGAGCTCCACTTGCTACCTGTAGCAGCACACATTAAATTCATATCACTAATGCTCGCCTACAAAGTAAACTCCTGTTCCGCACCCACCTACTTGAATGCTTTTGTGCAGGAATATGTTACCTCACATCCGCTGCTCTTCTCCAATGAACGACACCTGGCTCTGTCGCCGTACGCTCAGGGCAATCCAAACTTTTCTCTTCTATTGTTCCCCGTTGGTGGAATGTGCTACCAGTTCCGTCTACCTTCAAAAAACTCCTAAAGACCTCCAGCTCTTCAGAGAGGACCTCCTCTTCTGGCACTTCCAACTGGACCTTGATTCTATGCGAGCAATAGTAATAGTTACTGCTGCACTGACTTTGTCCTGTCCTTGTCGCACTGTACCTTGATTGGATAAAAGTGTCAGATAAATGACTTAAATATAAATGTGAAATGTGGGTAGTGCTGAAATTATTTTGAATAATTCAACAGTTTTGTCAGATATATTACAGCATTGCATCAGCAGCAATATTTTATAAGTGAGTTTGCATACATATGGTGATGTGTACTGAAGATTATTGGCAGTATCACCATACAGACGCAGACACAGAGTGTTGTCCCACTGATCAGCACGCAAATGCACATTTAGTCCTGTCATGCTGTTGATTTGAATCCAGTGTAAGTAAGTTTTGGTGTATTTATGCAGGCAGCACATCCAAGACCTGTGTCAAGTTACACACCACAGGGCAAACCTTACTGTCATAAACGCTGCAGAAGGACCCTGCAGGCACTGTGGGAGCCCACCTGAGTAAAGCCCAGCAGCCACATCAAAGAAATCACCCTGCTGTAAGACTTCAAATATGTTTTTATCAATGCTCTCAGTGTGCCACATGTTTACGTTCAACGCACATAAGTATGCTGGATGCAGGCATGCACACCACAGCTGAAAGCATTGCAGACATTCTTTTGGCTGGACGGATTTTAAGGGCTACAAAAAAAAAAAAAAATACAAAAATACAAAAAAGCACACACCCTGCAGTGACAAACTTCCCCACTTGTTTGTGTTTTTTTTTTTTTACAGTAATTCACACATTTGTTCTTTGTTCTAATATAAAATCATATGGCAATTAGTCAATAGCTTAAAATATATTTTCATGCTTTCCTCATGCTTCAGTGTTCAGTGGGAATATGCTTGTTTACTTTCTTGCTGAGAGTTTGATGAGAAGATTGATGATGGACTCCCATGTCTATTGGCTACATCCAGGAGACAGTTAGCTTAGCTTTGCAGACCGGAAAAAAGGGGTGGACAGCTAACCTGCCTCATAACTCCTCTTAAAACCACAGCTTGTTTTTTTGTTGGAATTTAACAAATGAGCTAAATTGTGTTAACTTGTGAGCTTCAGAACAGCTGGTAGGCAGATTTAACCTCTGGATAGAGCTGCACTCACTTCTCTCTGCTTCCAGTCTTTGTGGTAAACTAAACAGCTGTGCATAGTTATCATCGATCTCAGCAAGTTATGTATGCTGATGACTCGACTTTGTTCTGTGCTAACACCATGGAGCTGAATCTCTGTGAGCTGCAAACCACTATTAAATGGATGAGAGTGAACCAATTAGTACTGATCTCAAAACTAAACATGCATTTAGTGAAGGGAATATTACAGCTGACATCACTGCACTTAACTTGTCTATAGAGGTGATATCATTTGATCAGGTAGACCAAATCACCAGCCAGGTTCCCTGGCTGTCTAGTGTTATGACAGCATAACTGACCTGAGCCAGCCCTAGCTATAAGCTCTATCAAAAAGTAAAGTCTTAAGTCTAGTCTTAAGGTTTGAAGGGAAGGGAAGGTTTGATATTGGTCTGTAATTGGCTAAATCCTCTGGATCTAGAGTGGGCTTTTTGCCTTTCCAAGCTTTATTAGATAGAGACAGCTGAAGAGTGACAGGAAATATGGGGAGAGAGAGATGGAGAACGACATGCGGGAAAGGGCCACAGGTCGGGACTCAAACCCGGGCCAGCTGCAGCGAGCCTTCACATACGGGGCAGCCGCTCTACCGACTGAGCTAAGTGCTGCCCTGAGAATGGACTTTTTAAGAAGAGGTTTAATTACAGCTACTTTAAAGGAGTCAAGAGTTGTCTGTAATGAGCCTGCAGTACTATACACAGGATGATCTATTCGTGAGGGGCTAAAGGAAGCAGACAAGTCCTCTGCTACATTGAGACATGGCATTGAATACAATACTGAAGGAATCACTTCCTTAAATTTGGCTACAGCACTGTCAGATAAACATCTGCTGTAGGAGTTTCTGCAAAAAGGCTTATAGTCCAGTAATATGAACTCAGAGGTTATTAAAAAATGGTCAGATAGAAGAGGATTCTGTGGAAAGACTATTAGATGATCAATTTCGATGCCATATGAAAGAACAAGATCAAGATTGCGGTTCAGACAATGAGTCGGTTTATTTACACTCTGACAGAAGCCAATTGAATCTAATAAAGAGATAAACGCAGTACTAAGACTATCATTGTAGTTGTCCACATGAATATTAAAATCACCTACAATAATTACTTTATCTGTTTTAAGGATCAAGCCTGATGCAAAAATTCAGAGTAAGGGCCAGGAGCTCGATATACTGTAACAAATAGAATTGGCTGTAATGTTTTCCAAGTTGGGTGAGTGAGGCTAAGGACAAGACTTTCAAATGAATTATAATTTAGTTTAGGTTTAGGACTGTGGAGATGTTGATTTCGACTGTGGCTCACAGGTAGAGCTTTGAGTGGTCAGAAGACTAGAAAAGTGTTATATAAGTACAGTCCATTTACCATTAATTAAGTTTTTATGATCTTCCGTCATGATTGACGTTATTGGGTCAAATCTGAAATCACTGTACTGTCATTTGCAGTACAAATGAGCAACATCTAAAAGAACTTAAGACTCCACAGAACAGAGCAGCCAGATTAGTTCTTCATTGTGTGTGAGATGCATCATGGGTAACTAGGAGCTTAATTAGTACATTGTCTTTTGTTTTTCATCCAAAATGTCATTTGGAATTATACACCACACTTACTATTTTTTCTTGTCATGTGTGTAATACACATCAAATGTGGACCGATCACCAACAGTCCACAGACAAATTATATGATTACAACTTCACCTCATTAACATCAGACAGACAAAAAGTCACAAAAACTAGTGGTGATTCTGTTGTTGTTCTGTTGTTTGGTTATTGCTATTTTGGAACATTTTATATTCTTTTTCTTTTCGTTTGGCTTGTTTTGCCTTTGTTGTGATGTTGTGTTGTTAAAGAGTTTTTATTGATTATTTTGGTGTGAACTTCAGAAAGACTAGCGACTACTCTGTGGAAGCTAAAAGAGCTCCAGCTAATAATAATATATTAATTGAACTATTCCTTTAATTTGTAATATTCCATTAGAAACCACACAGACATTTTCCATAGCAATGGCTACAATCTGCTAAATGTGTGCTGTATATCTATAAATACTAATGGAACCTTCATGAGGCCCATTAAAATTAGATATAGTTTGTAAGAATGTTATAACCCCTCAGAAGCAGCAGGGTTACTATAAAACTGGCCACCACATTTATATTAAACAGAGGATTACTTGAATTCAGCACATTTGAGGCTCAGGACCTCACTGGATCAGGCAGCTCCTTGAGAAGAGCTGCACAGCAGAGCCTGTGTGTGCCCACACCAAGGGGGGACGAACCAATCCTGATGCAAGTGCGCCTTCTAAACTCGTTCACCTCGACTGCTACTGCAGAAGACATGCCACATCTGGCATCGCTGGCCTGAGGGGAAGAGTCTCCACAGGCACCAAATCTGCTATTAGTGGAAAATGCTGTGGCAGCTTTATTTCTATGGATCAACTTTTTAACCTCTCCGTCTCACTCTTTTATTCTCGATCATCAGTTTGGGTAAAAGATGCAACATGAACACAAGTATATTAACAACAACTTGAAATCAGTGTTAATAGGCTACAATCGCACAAAGCCAAACGGGTTGTTTAATTGCGGCTTTTACCGTCCTGATTCAGCAGGACAGGTATAGATGAATGCACAAACCTTTGCTGCATGCATTATGGTTGCATTTCTCCTGGGCTAAATGCAATGCAGCAATAGTGTACAAACAAGATGGAGAAGAAGACTTCAGAAGAAAAAAAAAAACACAGACACTAGTTTTCAAATGCAAAAATCTAGACATGTAACTGTCTTGCACTGATGTATAAGCAATGTGAGTGCTGTCAGGTTACCGCATTAGTGCTACTTTCAAAGCAACAATAGAGCAGTAAAACAGAAAACACTTAGCCTTGTTAAAGTCCTTTACAGCTCATTATGTCTTGAGTGCCTCCTCCCAAACTTATAGAGCTCTGTAGTAGCTGCTGGCGTCACACATCATCTCTGCAGATGTCATGGGGTGAGGGGAGGTGAAGACCAACTCCCCTGTGATGCAGGTCTACCTTTTCCTGCGTCCACTCATGCCTGGCCGGTGCAGCTGAGCGCTTAAAAACTACAGCTGTGTTGACAAGAGAGCCATGAGTGTTAAGTGTTGAGTTCCCTGGAACAATGAGCACACAGGTCAAGCAAGCAAAAACTATGCGAGAGCAGCTTGTGTGGAAAAAAAAAGTGCAATTGTGGTTTTAATATCATGCTTTCTGTAGAAAAGCTTCAAATGGTCCCTTAGCACCTATGTTTTCTGTTTCCCTGGTTACTGGCCTGTGTGTGTAGCTTCTATTTTTAGGCTTCCACCCCACATTTTATCATTTATACTTTAGAGGGTAACTGGCGATGCTGCTTCCTGTGGAGGAAGCAGAAGGGAGTGTGTGGGGGGATTAAAGGGATGCATGGTCATGTCTCCCCTCTGTAGTCGATTCTGTAGTCCATGTTTCATCTCCCTTCCGTTTCAGTGTGTCCCCCTCCTCTGTAATATCCTGTACCAAAGCACAGAGCAAACATTAACCACACCACATGTCAGAGATTATTTTTGCCAGTCCTGCAGAGCCACATTCTGGTATGTTTTCTTTATTTGTTCAAGGAACAAGAGCTTTAAGTTATCAGTGCTGCACAATTGTTGGGTACACAGAGAAATTCTCATTTATTGCTCAACAGCACATGCACAACGATCTACTGTAAACTGAACACACAGTGTTCTTCTTGCATTAGAAACTGTTCCTGATTCTACAAAACATGTTTGTGCAAAAGACTTTGTAGCCTCTCCTTCAAGTAGTTCAGGGACTGATGTAATTAGCTGGTAAGAGCAAACCATTATATCCTGGAAGTGGGAATTGTGAAACAGGATTCCGTTAGGTTGGGCCACAGCTTCTACGCACATTGAGTCAATTACATATTAAGTCAACTGTCACTTCTTGGAAGTTGCACAGACATCAAACATTTGTAACATTTAGTAACCTCACTTGTTGTCATTTCTGCAATATTGTGCAATGCTGCTCATTCATTAAACAAAGTGCTGCAACCTAGGATTTTCATTGAAGTGATTTTCAAAGTTATGCTTTGTCTTTAGTGCCAATAAGAAAATATTAGCATGCTGCAGGTGTTACAATGGCCAATTAAACTGCTAAACACCAGCATGTTTGAACTCTCATTGCATGTTAACATGCACACACATGAACACAGCTCTGTGCCAAAGTACCTCGTAGACCTGCTAGCATGGCTGTTGTGTTCATAGTTTAAAGTTAAAGAGTTTTGATTATAGTTTTAAGGTTTGTAATAAGCATGGAAATATTGCATGTAAAAGTGTCATAGCTCTACTGTTACATAAGAGATTTCCCTTATGGCAATGGAATCCTACAATCTTTGCATAACTCACAATTTTCCTTTACAAACTACAGTCTATAGGTTATATATGATAACACAATGAGTTAGTTTAATGCTAACGTTACAAAGAGACTGCTGTGGCTGCTGGTGCCAAATCAAGCCTTCAGACTATCAGTTATGGGATGCCACAAGGGTCTATCACTAGCCTGTAACTATTTACATTTTATGCATTAATAACATCATTCTTTCCATTTACTACTTAAAAACCCATTGTTATGCTGATGACACAATTTTGTATGTTCCTGGTCCTGTTCCTACCTTTTATTTAAGCTATGAGTTAAACTTAATTGTTAATATTTCATACTCCTCATTGCTCTCTATATCACTAAACTGATAATAATTGACAGAAATAATTATGAAACAATTATGATATGCATTTATAAAGCTGTACATTTAAATCTTGCACACTACCTCAAATCTCTATTCTGGTAAATATCTCATAACTGCATTATAAATTATAATATGATCAGAATTGATACTATGCACATATGAAGTCAGATGATTTGCAAACAATTTTCAAGCTAGATAAATACAGAGATCTCTATCTAAATAAAATTACTAGTTACCAATATGATACAGATTTCTTGACTTTGTATGAAGGCAGCCTCTGCAGTATTTTTTAGCAGCAGCCTGGCCTTTGTGCGTCTCTAATCCCACAGGAATATCTTGTCACCAGGAATCATTTGAATAGATTTATTACATTTTATGCAAATACCAACTGCATTTCTACACTAATTAATGTCAGTATAGTAAGTACATTATTTTCTACCTATTCCAGGTTTGAGCACAGCTGTCCCAAAACTGCGATGTCATCAAAAATGCAGAGCTCCAGTAGCATAGCTCAGGCCAGGAGGACGGTGCAGCAGCTGAGGATCGAGGCCAGCATTGAGAGGATAAGGGTACCTTTATATTCATGGTCATTCACACCACTCTAAGTGTTCTACTTTTACAGCATGTATGCCAAGGTAGATGAGTGTATGGGCTGATTTCTTTGCAGGTATCCAAGGCTTCATCAGACCTGATGCGCTACTGTGGAGAACATGCCAAGAATGATCCGCTGCTCATGGGCATCCCCGCTTCAGAGAATCCTTTCAAAGACAAGAAGCCTTGCACTGTTTTGTAAGAGAACACCTGAACTCTAGCTGCTTTCCTTTTGATTCTTATGTGGGAAAAAAGCTGATAGTAATACTGTCCCAAAGTTATTTTAAGGCCAGTGTATCCTCCCCCTAACCTTTTCCAAGGAATACCTTGCAATCAGATAACAGATACACCAAAGAACAGGCAGAAGTCTGAAGCTGTGGCCTTGGATCAAAGCTTTAGCTTAAACAAAGATGAGTTTAGCTCATGTAAAGCTTCAGTCATGACTTTTATTTTTCTGTATTCACTTTGTCCTGAAAGAAGAGTTCCTCACTCATTTTTACAGTATTCATAAACAAGTCTCCCCTCAAGCATTGGTCCATTCTGATTTAGCCTCTTAGCTTTCACCTGTGTCGACGTGTGTGTGAGAAGAATAAGTGATAATAACTTTAAATCCACATTAGCTTTATTGGATGCTGCAGCAAACACACAGTACCTGTACGATAACCTGGGGAGCTAACAACACCGAGCAGCAACACACTGTGTGTGTGTATTCAGTCTGGTTTGTCTGATGAGGTTCATACAGAATGGGCTACATCCTCCCCTTTTAGTTAGTGCTTCTATAAGGAAACAAACACATGTGGTTGCACATCAACATACAAATGATGTCTAAGATGGCTGCTTTAACTGGAGGCATTTCTATAGCCAATACAGACCAGCAGTAGTTTCAATAACAACCTGAACACAAACTTAACCATCCAATTTATACTTTCATATTGTAGAATGATCACTTCCTGTATGAATAACATGACAACAAACATCAAATGGGTCAAGTGCATCAATGGTAACTGTGAATAATTCAATTAGAGAGCGATGGAGGGCAAAAACTCTTTTCCAAAGTTTTTTTTTTTTTTTCAGAACAGACCCTTTACAACAAAATGGAACAAATTTTCCCCCTGTCTTTGTTTTCTTATATGAACACAACAGTTAGAGTCCAATGTACATCTCTGTCCCTCTTTTGAAGGTAGTCTCTGGTCTGTGGGCTGTTAATACCCAGAGTTCATTGTCCATCCTTTGGGTTTGGCTTACAAATTTAACCTGCTCGTGTCACATATGGTGTGTTAGTGTGTGTTACCTTGGCAGAAGAGCAAGCTACAGGTCTCTGCTACGCACTGGTAGAGTGTCTGCAGCATCTGATTGGATGATGTAGGAGCGTGGTTCTTTGCACACTTCCTTCACGATCCCCAAGCAGTCATGTCCCTTGGTTGTCTGCATTCTGATGACTTGTCCTTCTGCCAGTGGCTGCAGCGGGTGACTGGAAGCGCTGTAGTACTGCTTTTGGATGAGTCTTTTCTTTTGGTGCTGGGCAGTGACCTGCTTTGTGTTCTTTGGAGCTGGTGCTCATCTGTTGCTGACAGGAAGAGTTGCACAGTTGCTGAAGATGCATTATGAAGGAGGTCGATTTCATACCACCCTGAGTATGAGTCTACCAGCAACATATATTGTTGTCCATGCCACTTGAGCACATCGGTAGCAACTGTGGACCAGGACAAAACTGGAACTAGGCGTGGCTGTAGGGGTTCTTTCTGTTGGTGTGCCCAGGTGCTATTGCAGACATGACAGCAGCTTCTCTGTGATCTCTCTGTTCATTGTTGGCCAAAAGACTGTCATCGTCGCCCTGCACTTGGTCGACTCCAAACCTGGGTGACCTCTGTGCATGATATCAATGTAGGGAGCCAGCAGGGAGTGTGGAATGACTGTTCTGTGACCCTTAACGACAATACCATCCCCATTGCCAGCTCGTCTCTATAGTGGAAGAAAGGACGAATAGGGAGGGGAAGCTGGCGCTCTTTGTCAGGCCAACCATGTTGAATGACAGTGCTGAGGGTTTGTAAGACTTGGTCTTGTGCTGTGTGGGCCCGTAGCTCCTCTAGCCTGGCAGTTGAAATGTAGCTGACAGACATTACTTCAAATGTGTCATTTGTAACTGATGCTTGGGAAACACTCATGTCTGGGGATGTGCTTACCCTTTTTGTAGACCAGTGTGATGACGTAGGCTTGTAACTGCAGCAGCATTCTTTGCAGTCATGCGGGAGCTGTGTGGATCCGCTTCTTTAAGATTGTGACGAGAGGTTGGTGGTCAGTTTCGACGACCGTTGCCTTCCCATAGAGATAGTCTTTGAACTTGGTGAATACAAACACTACCACCAACAGCTCCATCTCAACCTGAGCCTAACAGGTTTCTGTGTCTGTGAGTGTTTGAGACACATAAGCTACCGGCCTCTCATCCTGTAGCCATGCCGCTCTGAGGCCATAGCATGATGCATCACAGGTCAGTGTGACTGCTTTTCTCACATCGTAGTAGGATAGACAGGAGGGCTGGATAGGCATGATTTGAGGTGGTCGAACGCTTGCTGGTGCTGTGGAAGCTAACTCCATGCAGTATCTCTGTGTGTGAGCTGTCTCTGAGGCACTGCAAGCTCACTGAGTTTTGGGATAAATTTCCCAAGATAGTTCACCATACCGAGGAATCGCTGTATGGCGGGGACGTCCTCAGCGACTGGCATTTTTGCGAACGCTTCTGTCTTTGTGGGATCAGCCTTCAGCCCCTCTTTGTGAACACATGACCTAGGTGCAGACCTGGTCAATTCGAAACCTGCACTTGAGAGGGTTTAGTCTGAGTCCTATCTCTCGTGCTCGGTCGAGCACCATTTTTAAATTGGCATCACAACCCCTGACGATGATGTCATCTACTATGATGGCAGCTGCTCCATTGAGCGTTGGAAAATTGACTTGCTGAACTTATGCTAAATGGCATGCGGAGGAATCGGTAGCAACCAAAGGGTGTGCTGAATGTGGTGAGCATGGATGACTTGTGTGTTTTATCTGCCAGAATGAGCTCTTTGCATCAAGCAGTGCTGCAGAGAACAGTGCTGCACCTGACATATGGGTGGCAACTTCTTCTACACTACGCATCGGGTAGTGGGGTCTCTTTAAGGCAGTGTTAAGATCTTTAGGGTTAATGCACAACCTTATTTCCTGTTTGTCCTTTTTGTGTGCAACGACCATGCACAAAACCCAGTCTGTGGGCTCGGACACTGTGGTTATGACACCTTTGTGTGTCATGCTGTCAAGCTCTGCTTTGACTCATGCTTGCATCGTCAAGGGGATGCAGTGTGCTGACGACAGGCTGTGCAGCCGGATGCAGGGTCATGGAGTATGTGATCGGGAGTACTCCAAGCTCGTCACTGAACACGTCTTTGTACTGATCAAAAATGTCTTTGGTGAAATCATCATTGGTTTCTGTGTTGATCTGATGTGGGTTCAATGTGACAAGTCCCAGGCGCACACATGCACAAAATCCCAGCAGTGGTACCACATCATGCTCCACCAGAAAAAAAGGAAGCATGTGTTGCTGTCCATCTAGACAACAAGGAAGTGTGACTAAACCAGCAGTCTGTATTCTGCTGCCTCTGTAAGCCACTAAGTTGGTGGTTTTGCTGCATTTCACTATCTGCCCCTTTGATAGTTGTTCAAAAGTGTCATTTGATATTACATTGCATTTCGCTCCTCTGCCTACTTTCATCTCGACGGGCGTGTTCTGGCAATGTAACAAATCCTTCATCTCGTTCCTCCGCCCAAGGATTGACAGTGTCCACACACACATCAATTAACTCCATGCTGTCCACATAGAAAGTGTCATCAGCTGCACTGTATTCTGGCTCTTCTAGCTCTAACTGGTGCACTGATTGCCTGTATTGGTTTCTCTTCTCTCATATATATTCATTTCATGAGCTTGACCATGTGGGGTGGATTTGCAGAATTTCCTTTAATGATTTTTTGCAGTTCCCACACACTATACTGTCACAAACCAGTTCATCTGTCAGGTCTCCAAAATGACAATTCTTTGCCTTAATCTTCAAGTCACTGATGAAAGACTTGAAAGTGGAAAGTGGAATTTGTGTCTCTCCACGGTTTTGTTGTTTTGAGGGTTGCATATTTCCCGAAATATAGATATACAAAACACCAGAATGGGTTACAAACTTACTTTCATCAGGCTTGCTTCAGACAGTTGAAGTTTGCGTGCTACTGATAATGAGCACCAGAAATAATGATAACCTGTCAGTCGATGGAAAACTGCTGTTGATGCTTGATATTTTGTTGTGTAGTCACAGAAATAAAAACTGCTAGTGCTAGTGGATGTAGTGTAGTTCACTTACAGTGTAGACCCAGAATTTTAGGATAAATTGACACTGAATTGTAGTTTTCTGTAACTTTCCTTTGAGCTAGTTGTATTTCAGCCATACGACAAATGTTCAACGTCTTCAATTCAACTACAATTGAATCCAATGCAAAGCTGAACTGAAGTTTTCAGAAAATGAACCAGAACGCGAATTGTCAAAATAGTCTAGATGTCTCTCTCTTTTTAAACTCTATTAATTTGTATTTGCCTTAAAAATGTATGTAAAATTTGTCCAACTCCAATTCTTAATGTAAAAGTCCCAGTATGAGCATTTGACATTACTGTACATTACATACATCCTTTTACATTAAGAATTCCTTGAATTAACATATTTAAAGAAATATTAATTATGAGCCCATCATTGCTATAAAAGGACTTTGTGCCATCTACCTAGTCAAGGTCATGATTAGACCTTCAGTGCCCTGTGTATATATATATACACACACATTTTGCTAGCAGCTTTCTGTTTTCTGTCTGCAAGAGCTGAGGCTTCCTACTATTCAGGCACTTTGACAAACCTGTAAACACCAAAAGACTGTTATACTCTTGAGTTTGAAACATTCCATGTTCACAACTGCTCTGAAACTGACTTTGATTTTCTTATGTGGACGTGTGACTGACAGTGTGTCTTTATGTATCTTGCATGTTGGTTCTCATGCAAACAAAAGCAACTAATTTTGCAATTTTACTAGCCAGGGGCTTAAAAATTAAGTGATCCAGCTTCAACCTCTCAACTACCTTTTAGTCACACAAGTGCTGTTGTCTAATACTGTGAATAACATAATAAGGCCCTTAGGTGAAGGGGGTATATCTTACTTTAGGTTGTTAACTCCATGTGACAACATATTTCAAAATCATGTCCATAAATATTGTAGTGCATTCTATATGTTTATGCTTGCTTTTAACTGTTTAATGTACTTTGTAGGACTGTACTGTTCAACTTTGAATTTCTGTTTTGTGACATTAATTCATTTTTTTTTTTAATTAAAGCTGAATGTCTTGTTTGGGTTAATGGTGTATTTGATTGATTTTTTTTTATTTTAATTTTTATTAGGCAAACAGTGTTTGAATGTAGGTACCAAATAACTGTTCTGCCTTTACCTGTTTGTGGTAAATGCAAATAAACGTATGGAAGTCATTATTATTCCTATTTTTTTCAATTATGTAAGATAAAAGAACAAAACTAAACCTTACAGCGGTTACAGCAGGTTACAATCTTAGAATACATGATTAGTTTACATTCTGTGGATTCCAAAATTATTTGGTTATGCTTGTGTTTGATTCATGCTTTTATTAGTTTATATGTGAAGAAGTAATTTGTGTAAATGAAAGTTGCAATGATTAATGTTTTAATATTAACAACAGGTCAAATGGCTATGTGTAACATAAGAGTGGTCATTCTCAGTGACAACTGTTATCACAACTGTGCAGTCCCTCTAAGCTCTATGGTGCTCTTTAGTGTCTTTCAGCTCATTGTTTTGTTTTTATGGCCCACAGTTTCACTGTTGAGGTTCACTCTCAGCAGAAAGAAGAAAACTCTTTTATCTATAACAGCTTTGAAAACATCCACACACCAGATACCAAAGTTAGTGACTAGCTGGTAACACTGTGTAGCATCTAAAGATGTCTCATGAATTTGTGACCAAAACAGAGCTTTCCAAAGAAAAGTGGAATGTATTTGTATTTACATTTTTATCTATATGAAATGGAGTGCCATCAGAGGATCCCATGTGAGGTTAGTACAGTTTTGTCTTCTTGTTCCCATGTGACAGTAAGCATTACTGGTGAGACCAGCAGCTGTTCTCATCAGTGGTTTCACTTCCTGTGGGTGTTCACGTGGGAAAAACTAGACACTCAACCTGCTACTTGCATTACATTACATTCTTTGCATGACTTTGTCTTTAAGATGTATTAACTAACTCTGTTTATAGTTTATATGTGTTTGTAGTTACTCAGCACTTGTAATGTCAATACAGACTGCATTTTTGGTAGTAAATCCATGGCCAAAATTACCTCATTAGACTAAACTACTTTGACCTCATTTGCACTTATTATCACAGGTCGCCATGTTCAAACAAGGTGACAAGTGTCTCTAGTATCAGGTCAGGAGTACATAAACATTTGTGTCTGCTCTAATTTCTCTTGAAGGTGCTTCTGTGCCCCTGAGCCATGACCAGCCTGTTATGCAATAATCCCTGAGCTGCCCTTTCTGTCCGTTCTCACTCTCCTCAGGTGTGATGTTACATCCACAATCAGGTCAGGCCATATTTGTTGGCCCACATTGATGCAACCCCCATTTGAGTCAGATGATGGATAGCAGAGGCTTTGTAGTAGCGTTGTTTGCAGTGATTGTGTTACCTGTCAGTGCAGTGGAGAAGCTCCAGGATAAGCCAACAATCCAGTATCTCCAATATCTCATCTACTTTTAAGTAGCCCCTCATTGTGTGACAGGAGGGTTCTGGTCGAGGGGGGAAAAGAAGCGGCTCTCTCTTTTAATGATCAAATTCACTTTCGGGTGTAACTTTACACTTATACTGCCCTGGTATTTCTGGTATTATTGTTCCGCTTTCCAGGGTAAAATCTCAGGCCTTGGTGGTTTTTGTGTTTAATCTAGAAGTAGAGGCACAGTATGCAGTTAGAGTGGAGTGCAGGGCTGCATGTGTTACCCTCTCTGCACTCTTAATCACATTTACAAACTGCACTCTTTAGCTTCAGTCAATTTAACGCAACGCAAACCCTTTGGCAACTCTGGCACACCTAGTCTTCCAGTCAGTCCTGCATTTTGACCCAGTTTTTTTTTCTTCCCATCTGCTACCTACCACCTGATAAGACCACCAGAGAGGATTATTGTGCTCTCAGTTACACCAACTGCATGCTGACACCTCTGCAGAACGTCAGCCTCTCTGTTTATGCTGCCTGTTAATTACAAGTGCTACTATTGTCAGCGGTGAGGGGGGACGCCTCTATTCATGGGGCTATTTTTTGCCATGAAGCTAAAGTACTGTACAGCTCTAGCAATGGAGACCTGAATAGTCCTGACTCATGCATCCATTGTCTTGTGACCCTCTGTGTAAAAGGCTTTGTCCCTCCCCATTCTATGCAAGCACCAATAATTTCTGGCTCTCTTTTCACACAGTCTGGAATGAGTCTTCAACAACTTTTTTCCACTTCTTGCCTCTCTGCTATTTTTAAACCAGTCAGCAGTAAATTTAGCTCTGATGGCATAGATGCATGAGCCTGTGAAGAATGAGCTGTCGCAATGACTGCCATCCCACTCACAGTTTTGTACTACAATGGGAATTCTCCTCCCATCAGTGTAACCAGATCCTCAAAATGTGCAAAGGGTCACATTTTACTCGAGTTCCCATGCAGGAGTAATGCTGATTTCAAGGAATTGAATGCCAGCAGCAGATTTAGCACAGAACAGGCTGTTATTTAAGGTTGGAAATGACAATGTCTGACTCGATGCCCAAGTACAAAAAAAAAAAAAAGAAGATGATAATCATTTTAACAGACTACTGAAAAGAAAACATAATGTTGCTTTTGGTACAAGCTGCAGAAAAGGTCAAGTAAACCTACTCAGTTACATGTCAGGACAAAATCCAAACCCTGTGAGGAAACATGCTGAGCTTCATATATTATGTGGGCACGAGAGGCATGCACCGTTCTTCAGGACACCGTGTGACTTCCCACAAGCACACTAAACCTGTAGTACCTGGAAATCATCGAGGCAACCCTGTCAGCTTTGGCTTTTTTTGTTTATTTCATTCATATTAACAAAGCAGAAGTCCATGAACTGTGCACAATAAATATAATTCATTAAATTAAGAACACATAAAAATCAGTTAGTGGACAAGTCTAAACATTGCATTGCCCTTAAAAAAAAAAACAATAATAAAAATAATAATAATAATAATAATAATCTGAAAACTTTCCCTTTTGAGTTAAATACTATTAAATAAATGTGCTATTAAAGAAATGCTTAGAATTGGTCAAATTTCCATGAGGAGTTCTTTGAGCTGAGAGCTCCGACTGGTCCACTCCAGCGTGGTCCAGTTCTTGGAATCTTGTCAACTGAGGCTCTCTGTCTGCTTCCTCCTCAGTCCTGCGCTTGTGCTTGCCACCACGTGTGCTTGTCCACTCACATGATTCAGTTTCCTGTAAAGGCTTCTTTCTCGGCAGAGAAAGGCGCAGTCATACGTTGGAAATCCTGGAACCCAGACTGCTGAGTCACACTTCTTGGCCCACAAGTTCACCCCGACCTGGTAAATTTGTTGGAACGTTTGGCTTCCTTGTGTTCCTTTTTTTTTTCTTCTTTCTGCCCCTCCCGTCTCTCTCTGTCTCTCTCTGGGGCATTTTCCAAAGAAGTCCAACAGACATTAACACAGGCCCTGTGCAGTTACTTTTCCCCCAAATGCACACAATACATTCGTATTCCAAGCTGTTTCATCGGTCAGGTAGGTTGATAACAGGCACCCACTGATCCAGACAGCGACTGTCTCTGCAGAATCTGTTCACTTTGCTCAGTGCGGGGTCCTTCCACTGTGACGACTGAGGATTCTGCAGAGGAAGGGACAGAACAGTTACAATCTGCAGATTTATGAAATGTGCAAACAAGCAGTCTGAAGCAGTCCAATGACCTCGGTACTGAAGCTGACACCGGCTCAGTCAGACTGAAAGGAAGTGAGCAATATACAGCAGCACTATTAGCGGGCAGACATGAGTAATGACACTTACAGTAACTAGAACACAGTGCAGGTCCATGGGCTCCCCTCCAGGCTTTACTCCTCCGAGGATTTCTGCCAGACGCCTCATGTTGCTGACGCGCAGGATGTTGATGTCGTTCTCGCAGCAGAATGCCTGGATTAAGGTGAAGTGGATCTGGAGAGCCACATCCTCCTCTTCATCTGTGGCCAGCAGACATAACACCACATTATCTGGATCCCTAAGGGCAGCACCGACAAGAAAGAGTTAGGTGAGAGTAAGGTGACAGGAAGTAAAGCTCACATTTATCCTTACATAGATATACTAGAACCGACTACAGCAGTCATGTGAGGATTGACTTACGCATTTAGTGACTTTGCTGCCTCATAGACTCCAACAGTGATGCAACCCTGAGGTAATGCAGAGCTCAGGACCTCCTCTAGTGCTTTGGCCACCGTTTCCATCCTGAGGAGACACACATTGATACACTTCATGAGAAAAGGTGCCAACAAGACACAAGACACACACACACATACATCACTGGCCAGGAGATTTATGTCCACTAATGTTATTCTCATGACGTGGATGAGAACTAATGATGTAACGTTGCATGCGCAATACACACTGCAACGTTTCCCAAGAAGACACGACAATGTGAACACGTCTGACAAACACGCAGCAAACACGCACGTCTGCTCTGACACAGTGAGCACGTAGCATTGAAGCTAGCTAACAACTAGCACATATGAAGCATACAGCTTGACGTTAGCAGTGATGGAGTTACTGTATGAGACCGAAAGGACAGTCAGAGCAGACAGTGTTAGAGAAACCTCACTCGACACAGTGGTTTTAAATTTCATTTAGCATTTTGATAAACTTCTTGCACGCAGGAGTCTTAGAGACAGCACCGGTCGTGGATGTTCACGTCAAAAACTAGCAAATAACAAAAAGCAAAAATAAAATGCAAAGAGTGAAAGAGCACGAGCGTCACTCACCTTTCTGAAGAGTTCTCTCCACTGTTTTCTTCAAAAGTCATATTGCACATCCGAGCGGTTTGGTGTTGTACAATAGCCAGAGTGAAAGCTGCGTACGTCTGCGTGCTGCTGCGCCTCTCACGGTGTGTATGTCCACTGGCTCCGCCGCCTCCTGTAGTACAAAGTCTCTGCTGCTCATCTGCATAGACCCAGCCCCGATGGTCACGTGGTCACACAGCGCTCACGTCCATCTCGTCTTTGTGAGTGCAGCGACACCCCGTGGCGGGAACTTACTACTACATTACTACCAAACAAAAGCTGTCATTTGTATTTAATTTACATTGGAAATAAATGCATCCCTCAGCCTGTACACACCAGACGTCATACACTGACAGCTGTCACCTCCAGAAGTCCTCTGGTGATACAACCATATATATATAATTACTCCATGAATGTTCCTCCAAGAAAGGAACGTACAAGAGAAAATGTATGCAAAAGAAAACAGGAAAACAAATACATAAAGGATATAAGTACGTTGTTAAAAAGTGGATATTCAACATGAATATGAATTCTGCATTGGCTGAATTCCATTTAGCTGCTTCAGTTTTAGAGTCATGTGTTGTTCATGCTGGCTCACTGTCACACTGTGACTTAATGAAACATTCAAATCTTTCATGATAGTACCACCTGTACTCCCCTAAAGTCCCAAACTCGACCCACTGTGCACTTTAGAGAGTTACTGTACTGTACTACTGCAAAAACATTGTTCTTTCACGCACTGGTACGTTGGTCGCATGAGTTTATTTTGAAGTTTGTCATCTGTGAATAAACTGATTATTGCACTCAAGTTGGACTCGTGATTGACAGCTGATAGAATCAACTGATATTAACTCAGACATACCAATGAGTAGGCTACTTATTGCAGCAGTCTTTGTGTAGATTTGGTACGGCGGCTGGTTGAATTTGGTGATATCACTGCAATTATTTCTGCCACTCTTCAATCTCCTGCCACGCTCTTATTCTTCGGCACATTTGTAAATATGGCTTTAATGACGTCCTTTAAAGAGTTCACTGACTCAGCAAGTCTTTTCTCCTCGGGCAGGTCGATACTGTGGTATACATATAGACCATAATTTAAAACAAACAAACAAACAAAAATAAACGTTTTAGATTTAAGGAAGAACGGCAGTGGCTTATGTGCTGTCCGATTCTCTTCAGTTCTTCAGGGACTGACACTAAATAAAAATATAAGAGCCATGAAGTGAAGTGTGTTGATGTGATGATGTTTCAGTATAGTCTCGTAAAACACGTTAGAGCGCCTCTGGTGGGAACCTCGCGTAAGTTACGGTTCCCGCCGGAGGACGAAACATTCCGCTTGGAAGTTGTCCCAACTGACTTGGGATCAGTTTCCGCGGGCCATCGTTTCCACTCCCATCACAATAATACCTGACCGGAGACCAGCTCACTAAACCCCCTCACTGACGGTCTTCTCTGCATCTTCCTACCGGCAACGTGGCAAGACTGAACACTTTGTAGAACTTTTTTCCCCGCTTGTAACCTATAATCAGAGGACACGGCTCGTCCTGGCGGACTGTCACACTGAAGTCTGATTTTGTTTAATTGTATTTTATTATTTTTTTTTTTGAAGTATCCTGAAGATGGACGGGATTTCCTCTTTTCCAGCTCCGCAGCTGTCAGACTGCTCAGGGCGTGCTCCACTGTTTACTGTCAGCTCACTGAGAGCTCACAGGCTGGGACAATGCAAACAGAGCGGACAAGAAGGATTATTATTCATAATGTATTCATAAAATGTATGACTTTGATTTCTTTCTTTTATTTCATAAGATAGACTTGTTAGCGCTGGTTCCTGTGCTGTAATAACTTTGTTATACAGGTCACTGTATCCTGTGAACTTTATCCTCTTGTTATCATGTTGACTTGTTATCAGCTCATGTTGTGACTTTCCTGTGAAATGTGGCAGTCGCGGATGCACTTTGACTGCGTCTGGCATGTCTGAGCTGTGATATTCCAAACCTGCACACCTTATTTTGGCGGATTTTACTTCAGAATAAGGAATAAGAACTTCACATCACTACAACAGGTGATCAAGTAGGCTGATCTTGTGTTAAGGGGTCAACATGGATCAAAGAGGTCACCCCAGAGGCCACCACTCTCACAGAACCAAGGACAGTGAGGACTACTACAAGTATTCTCAGCAGGACAGGGACCAGACCTACCCACCATCAAACCCCAGAGAGAGGGACAGGCACTGGGCTCACCATGATGCCCGCTACAGGACTCATTTCACCAGCCCTCCCACCAGACCAGAGCAGTATTCTTACAGCATGCAGCAGTATCCTTATTACCATGGCCCTCCGGAATACCAAAGACCTCAGTCCAGGTGTGTACATCGTGTCACAACTAAATATTAGGAGCAAGTTCATCATTTTACTGTAAGTGTATCATGAAGTGCAAGACAAACACAAAAGTTATAGCACTTCATAGTATGGTGCATATCTTGGGACAGTGTGGCGGTGCGAAAGCCCAGGTTCAAGCACCTAACCTGCTGAGTTGAATGCATGCTGGGATACTCACCAGACCACAGTCACAAGAAAGAAGACAGAAAGTTGAGCACTCAGTTAAAACCTCTAGATTTTAGATTCTATAGATTCTATAGATCCTATCTTCAGGATGAGAGAGTAAACAGATGAACACAATGCACAGTTAAACCAAAGGTCTTTTATTTTCCAGGCATGGGTATGACTATCAGCCTCACAGCCACTGGGACTACAGAGACAACTATGGTTATTATGACCCTGACTACTATAGAGGACAGCATGGACAACAAGGTAAAGTGATACAAAACAGCTGTGTGAGACAACAAAGATTGTGTGCTCTATGCTCTATGTCTTGGTAAAAATGAATGAGAGATGATACTTATGTCACTCTGGTCATAAAGATGCTGAACAGTGGGGTCCCCAAGACTCCTGGAGGACAGACCGTTACCATGACAGATCACACAAGCAGGAACATTCAGGGAGCTCCTACAGTGAGGAGTACAGGTGAGCTGTGAGATTCAGCTTCTATTAAAGTCAACCACTGAGAGGAGAAAGCTGATCACATCTTATGTGATCCACACTGCTCAAAGAAGATGACGAGACTAGCTAAACTAGCTGTATCAAGTCTGAGAAAGACCATGACTTTGAGGGGTTGAAACTGTGTCAAGACTAGGACCTGACAGTAGATAACTGAGGTAGCTAATGTTCATCAGATCTCTTTGGGGGAGGCTGTCAGTAAGTGTTGCATAGCAAAATGTAGACACTGCTGTGTGTTTTCTTTTGGATTCTGTTTTGCAGATGAACTATTTGTGGTTTAGGATTTTGATGTGTCATCTGTTTAACGTTTATGTTACAGAAGATTTAGCTAAGACAGCCACCTCTTCTTCTCCTGTTACATCCACTCACTTTCCTGTGTGAAAGTCTTAAAACCAAGACTGCCACACTGACAGAAACCTTGCTGCTGTTTATAACAATGATCATAGTCTTTCTCTTAACAAACTGCTTCCGGGACTACAGATCATATCAGTGTGCTAGGCAGGCCCCTAATTTTTGTCTTATGGAATCCCCTCTGAGCATTTTTTTCATTTTTAGTCAATAATTGAACTGGGATTACTATAATTTAATCAATTGAATTAAATTTAAATGAATTTACTCAGGGCGGTGGTGCAGTGTTTAGCACTGTCGCCTCACAGCATGAACCTGGTTCAAATGGCCTTTCTGTGTGAACTGCATGTTCTCTCCATGTCTGTGCTGGCTCTCTCCGGGTACTCCAGCTTTCTCCCACAGTCCAAAGACATGAACCTGAACAGGTTAAGTGGGGATTTTAATCTTCATTTTAAAGTGATGTGAATGGTTGTTTGTCTCTGTATGCCCCGTGATGAGCTGGTGACTTGTCCAGGGTGTACCTCGCCTCTGGCTGTAAGTCAGCTGGGACAGGCTCCAGCTCCACCATGACCCTGATGAGGATAAAATGGATAGATTAATTTATTACTTTTAATCAAAATACCAACCTTATATCTTCTCTTCTTGTTCCATCTTCCAAATCTTCCTTCAAAGTGTAATGTGTAGTGTAAGTGTAAATGTAAAAGTTTGAATATTCAATTCCTCATTTTACTTGAGAGCCTACTCAAAGACCGCTGTTGGTCCCCGAACCCCAGTTTGAAGACTTAAACTTAGACTTAGACTTAGATGCACTTTATTGATTGCTTTGGGATGACTCCCTCAAGGAAATTGAATTTCCAGTAGCATACAGTGAAAAACAATACACTATAAGATAAACAATAGACTCTTAGATTAATATAAATATATAACATAAACAGTAGACAATAAACTCTTAACAGTAAAACTCTTATCTAAATATATAAAGTAAACAGTAAACAGTAAAACTCTGCGCTAGAGGATTTTATCCTGGCAAGACAAAGTTGTTCCTCAGTGATGATCCACAGTCCAGGCTGTGTCATGTGTGGAAGCTATCAAACTGTATTTCTCTGAAAATGCAATATTCTGTTGCTTTAATACTTTCAGGTCTGACAAAGGGAGAGACAGTTCCCAGAATTACCTCAATGACTACGAGGACAATCCCTCCAGAGAGAATGAGGAGGTTTCCTCTTATTACCTGGGGACATTAGAAAGCTCCAAAAACTCAGGTTTATCCTCCAGCAGCTATGAACTGAGTCAGTACATCAATGGAGCTGAACACAGTGAGCTTGTTCACACATCTGACACAGGTGAGTGCACACTTGAAGCTCTTTTTCTCACAGGTCCAGCTTCTCTCAGTGTTTGAATCATGAATCATGTTCTTTTGTGCTTCCTCAGAGCATGGTTCTGCACATCAGATATCAGCAACTCTCAAGTACTCAATCCCTCATGCGACTGTCAGCTTCGGGCCTGCAGGCCAGCTGATACGGGTCACTCCTGGCTTGTCCACACGGGAGAACGTCAGCCAGTTGGAAATCCACAGTTTGGAGGCAGGTTCAACACAAGCCTGTGCTGATAACGTTATTAGATTTTCTTCTTTTTAAACACCAGTACTGTTTTCCTGAATAAGACAGGAGATTTTTGTCTCTGACCCACAGGTCATACTGAGTGCTACAAAGGAACAGCAGGAGATGAGAACATTCCCAGGACCTCTGACCAGGTATTTATCATTTGTTGTGCAATTCTTAACTGAAAACCTTCTCTTATCATGTCACCTCAGCTGCCCGGTCATGCCACTTTGCACTTCACAACATAGGAAAAATCAGGCCTTACTTGATTCAGCACGCTACCCAACTACTAATACAGGCAGCGGTCATCTTGTGACTTGATTACTGTACCACCCTCCTTACGGGCCCCCCAGCCTGCACTCTCCAGATGATCCAGAACATGACGGCACGCAATCACCCTAAAAGGTCACATGTCACATGACATGTGCTCATCGAGCTCCACTGGCTACCTGTAACAGCCCACATTAAATTGGCATCACTAATGCTCGCCTACAAAGTAGTCTCCAGTTCTGCACCCACCTACTTGAACGTCCAGGCATATGTTACCTCATGTCCGTTGCACTCCTCCAATGTACGACGCCTGGCTCTGCCACCCGTTCTCTCAAAGCAATCCAGACTCTTCTCGTCTGTTCTTGGTGGAATGAACTACCAGCTCCTACCTGATCAGGGGCGTCCCTCTCTACCTTTAAAAACCTCCTGAAGACCCAGCTCTTATAAGCTCTTACTTATTGCTGCACTAACATGTCCTAGTCGCACTGTACCATGATTGCTTCCCTTTTTTGTAAATTATAGATAAAAGTGTCAGCTAAATGACTAAATGTAAATATAAATAAAATGAAAATGATCAGCACTAAATCATCTGATTAAAATAATTTTATGCAATTTAGTCACAGTCAGAACACTGATTATTATTATTTTTGTGGGACGTGTAAAGCTTAGAATTCAATGTTTGAATCTTCTGTGTATTTGATGCTTTTTGAAGGGAGGATTTGCACAAAGTAGATGCTATAGAATTTGCCCACCAGAGGGCGGGCGTCTGCATGAGCGGTGACAAGCTGCATGATAAGAGTTCTGCTGCCCTCTTGTGGAATCTACTGATACTGCTCTGCAGGCAGAACGGAGTGAGTGAATCATTGTGTGGATCATGATTTGACCTAACATGAAAACTTTACTCATCATGTTTTTTTTAATGATATGATTGTCACTAAGTTTCAATTGTTTCAGCAAATCGTTGGCTCAGATATTGCAGAGCTGCTAATGCAGGGCTCACATTCAGATGGAAGCTGGGAGTCAGAAACTCCCACACTCATTGACTTCAGTGACAGCACGACTGCTGAAGCACCACCTCGCAAAGAAGATGATGACCTGCTCACAGGAAACTGGAGCAGCTTCAGCTCTGAGACCTCCGTGAAGGCTTTGCAGAGCTACACCAAACTGCTGCTGGCTGGAAGAAAGAAGGTTTCTACCTTTTAAACTCTATCAGACCACAAATGTATTTGATATTTATTTTATTTATGGATGTCTGTGTGGGATATCTTTGGCTTCCTCTTACAGTCCAAACACATGAACCTTAACAGGTTAACTGGTCACTCTAAATTGGTTGTACGTGTGAATGTGAGTGTGAGTGGTTGTTTGTCTCTATGTGCCCTGTGATGAGCTGGTGACTTGTCCAGGGTGTACCCCGCCTCTCAGCATCAAGATCAGTCAGCTGGGATAGACTCCAGCCACCATGACCCTGATGAGGATAAGTGGTTACAGATAGTGGATGGATTTATTTTATTTAAAAGCCCTTCGTTATGGAGAAAATTGAATTAACATTGTTAATACTGATGCCTTAATGTGTAAACAGCATTTTGCTGTTGTAGCTGGCCGAGAAGGAGATAGTTCTAATTATTTTATCTAGTTAAAAACTGCTGTTCTCTAGTCTTCACTTTTCTTTCGACCTTCAATTTAAAGAAAACTGTCTCAGAAATTTAGACTGAAAAAGGCATTCCACTTTGCTGGAACTGCTGACAATGTATTATGAATATAAATATGTAATTATATTGTTCTATAGTGCTTTATGTGTAAAATACTGACCTGAAAAGTCACCAGTAGCTGACAAATAAATGTTGTAGGGTAAAACATACAATGTTTTCCTCTGAAATGTGGCAAAATAAATGAAACAATGTATTCTTTAACTGAGTGACCTAAAGCTTTTCGTTACATCCTCATACTAATTGCCATGGATGTCGTTCTGTACTGCCATCTGAGTGTTGTTTCCATATCCTTTCCAGGAGGCCTTGGAGTCAGCCATGAGCAGTGGCCTGTGGGGGCATGCGTTTTTTCTGGCCAGCAAAATGGACAGCAGGTCTTACACCACTGTACTGAACAGGTGAGACAGGCAATGTCATCTGAGACATGACAGCTGCAAGAAATCAACATACAACCGCACATGCAAGTGGTAATTTGTGAAGAAATGCTCCCTCTGACTAAACTTAGACACTTGCCTGCTTTAAACTTCAGTGTCACACTTAAAAGAAAATGTGGCCAGTATTTATGTCACTTGTATTTTGAGTATCTCCTTAGCTTCCTGTGTGTGAGAGTTTAAGTCAAGCCCCCCAGCTGAGCTGTGAGGTGACTTTGGTTTTGTGGTTGCACCAGGCATTGAACATTGGCTCAAAAAGCATATTGCACATACACAAAAAAAAAGAAAAAAACAGCCGTAAAACAGTGAAGACATTTTTCTGACAAACTTCAAACATTCAAAATTCAATCCTTTATTCCAACAGCATACAAAGTCTAGAGGATCTGTATAGTGAAACTACTTGATCCCATCCCACTGTAGAAGGACACTAGCGTTATGAGCAACATCAGTGAGAAACTTTCGTTGGAATGTTTGAAGTATACATTTCTCCTCAGTTCTTCAGTGATTTTAGACATGTGGATGGCAATGTCAGGTGATCAAGTTGTCACTTGGTCAGTTGCTATGAAAGTTTGTACAAACATTCATGGATTCATGGCCCAGACGATGAATCCTATCCTATCTTTCGCTAGCACTACTGTGAAATTAACTTTGTGATTTTGAGTGAAATGTCCACTCACACCCATCAACGTTCTCTTCACAGGATCCCTAGACTTTTCATACAGTGCCATCATCAGACCAAAACCAAGTTTATCCAAATACCATTGGTTAAATCCCCATCAGCCTCAGCTGTAGTATGTATCTAATGCTAATTAGCAAATGCTATAATGCTAACATGCTAAGCTAAAATGGTGAACATGGTAAACATTATTCCAACTAAAATTAGCGTGTTAGCATTGTGCCTTGTGCCTAGCCTTGTGAGCATATTTATCCTGACGATAGCGTTTTTATAGTGCTGCTAACTGTTTGATATGTGATATATGCATATCCTTTTAATGAACACATTTGTGATAAGGAATAGAATAGAATAAAATAAATTTCAGTTAATGAACTGATGCAATATTTGGCTGCAGCCAGAACTAAAGAAAGAAGACCTACAGATGCATATATTTGTGCACCAAGGCAACTCTTTGCAAGTCCTGTGGCTTTCCTCCAATCCTGTGTCCAAAAATAAAGTCCCTTATTTAGTATTCGAAGGTAATGAACTAAACATTCCATATCTTTGCATGAGGCAATAGATGTGATCTAGTGTAAGTATCTCTGATATTCCCAACATGTCATTAGCAATGTAATGGAACTGCAATATGGTCAATTGTGAAAGGTGGGAAAGTCATTATTAATAAAGCAATAATTAATATTTCTTTGAGCTCCTGTCATGACATTATTTCCATGAGTTTATCTTGGCTTCTGAGTTATTTATAATTTATGTCGGGTAGTCTTACAGTACAGAAGAGATCATTAACACCAGCGTGTAGAGTGTAAATAATCTGTCTTGACCTACACTGAACTCAATTAATGCATTTTAATCTCTGTGTCAGTTACAGAGAACTAGTTCATTTTAAACAGGACAACTTTGCTGAGTGTGTATTCTGACAAATATTTCTACTATATCACTAAACTACAGCTTCTAAACTATTTATCATGTTGCCCAATGGATACTTTACAGACTATTTTGGTGTCACCAGTATGTCCTATGCTCCATATCATGTCCTCTTATGACACTAGAGGAATGTCCTGGGGGAAGTTTTGGCGGATCGCCACTCTGATTTTGATTTGTAATTGACAGGAGTGGCAGAATTTGAGCTATCAGCATGGTGTGTCTCTTCTGTACAGAGCAGCAGCAGGGATGTTCTGTAAATGTGACAGTAGCTCTGTTGCTAGCGTGTAATGAATGCTCTGTTAAGACATGCAGTGATTAAAAAAAAGCTCTTTTGGCAGGTTTACAGGAGAGCTAACGGCCAGTGATCCCCTCCAGACGATCTTCCAGCTGCTGTCTGGGAGAGTCCCTGCCGTCACTGTGGTAAAACATCCACAACATAAACTCTTCATACGTGAATCGTCACAGTTTCAGTTATTGTAGCCTGTATATTATCAGCCAATAAGAGCTTTGATAGTGATGTTCTGTGCACAGTGCTATGGAAACGAAAAATGGGGAGACTGGAGGCCCCATCTGGCTGTCATGCTCTCCAATGAGACGGGTGATCCTACTGTCCAACAGAAGTCCATCGTGACCATGGGAGACACTCTCGGTATGGACACACTGACAGGTTGTAATGCTGTTTCTGTGCAGATACATGATACTGATTGTTTTTGCATTGCTCTTCCACGTGCAGCCTCCAAAGGCCTCTTACATGCCGCCCACGTGTGCTATCTGACAGCCGGCATTCCCTTTGGGGTGTTCACGCAGAAGACAGAGAGACTGGTGCTGCTCGGCAGCAGCCACAGGTGAGCTGCGCCTGCTCCTTGATGCCATTCATCAGTTTAATTGCCGTCTATTTGTCATAATTTTGATGGAGGTGTACAACAGGGCAAAAGGTATGACACTCCTTATTCAATCTATTGTTATACTTATGTTTGTTTGAGCTACTGTGTTGTGGTTTTCTGAAATTATTTTGCTTCTCTTTGGTTTGGTGTATCCTCTCCTCTCCTGCAGGCAACCCTTTGAGTGCTTTGCTACAAACTCTGCCATCCAGTGCACTGAGTTGTATGAGTACTGCCAAACACTTGGGGGCAGAAGCTTTTCAATACCATCCTTTCAGGTAGTACACCAGATCTCACTGATTACTACAAACAGTTTTGTGATGTGATACAGTTCTTACTCTTACTCGTTACTTACTCATCACAGACTTACTTAAAGGTCCATTGTGTCAGATTTGTGGAGTTCTATGGCATATATCTTAACAGAAAGAAACAGAAATAGAAAAAGAGATAGTGTATAATCATCCGAAAATAAGAATGCAAACATTTTTGGGAGAGTATGAGGGCGGGGTTACAATGCCACTAAATCCTATACATTGATCTTTTAAATAAATGTGAAGTGCATGTGATGCTGAGTGTTGGTGCATTGTGTTCAGGTGTATAAGTTCCTGTATGCCAGTCGACTGCTGGACTGTGGGCTTGCATCTCAGGCCTTTCATTACTGTGAGGTGGTAGGACAGGCGATCCTCAGGCAGAGGGAGCCTTTCTTTGTGCTGACTGGAGAGGTTATTAAGGTATTCACACACTCCTATACACTTTTTATTATGTGTAATGCGTTTGAGTGCTGTAATCAATCAGTCCTACACAGATAAACTGTATGCATGTTTCCTTTCTGCTGCAGCTGTCAGACAGGCTGAGACACTCTGAGGGTCAGTTCAGTGAAGCAGGGGTTAGCGGAGCCGAGCAGGAACCAGACTGGCTGAAACAGCTCCGTGAGAGGTACCACAGTTTACAGGTGAGTGGTCCAGACGAGTCAAGACCTGGCTGTCACCAAATCTAAGCCAATCAGGCGTGAACAAATCTAAAAACCAGTTCTTCCTTTCTTTCACATCTGGAGTCAGATAACGAAGAATAAATTGTATGGAATACATTAAACTTGTATGAAGTTGATACAAATCTGAACCTCATGTTCATTTTAAACACGACTTATTATGAGTAATGCAAAGTCTGTTAACATTTAAGTTTAATGTATCACTCTTACTCTTACATTTTGTGTCACATCTACAGGTACATAGATACACCAGCTGTTATGTCCTTAGAGGTTAACGTTTAGTGTGTTCAAATTCTTATGTCAACCAAAAAAGCCAAATCTTCCAGCCATACAGTATCTGACAATCCTAGCAGACCATAAATAATATATTCTAAAAATGAAGCTGTGGGTTGCATGAAATCTGGCTGGAGGCCAGTCGTACTTTGGACATCCCTGGAATATACCATTATATTTAAGTATTAGTATCTAAGCTTAGTATTACTTTGCAATAAATATAGCTATAAAGATTGTAGTTATTATAAATGTGTGGTAAAATAGGTGTTTCCTGCTCAAACAAGCCGTGTGAGAGGACATACCTTTCTGCTTGTGCTTGCAAAATCAAAAGTTTCTGTCCATAGATGGTCTCTGCAGAGCCTCCAGGTGTTGTGCTGTATTTGTTATCATTTGTGCACATAAATTTCTGATTGTATTTTGATTTCTTGTTATTTTAAATTAATCTCCAAACTGCTGTTTTAGAGTTGTGGCACCTTTAATAGTTCTATTCAAACACTGTCCCACATTTAAAATAATGAATAGAGGAAGTTTCTGTTTAAAAATCAATTTTGTCTTCAGTTGGCTCTCTTCTTTGCACCAAAACCCTTTTTTAATCCATGCTAGATTCGTGACACTAGATCTGGGAATGTCAGTCTGTCTGTTGGAGTGTTTGTCCAAACTGAAATATCTCAACAACTACAGTACAGACTGTGCCCAGGCGATCCTACTGACATTGGTGATCCACTAATCTGTGCAGTTTATGTATTTATGGTATCCTGTTGATATAACATCATCTGAACAGGACAACTATTAATCACAGACCCACTGATTGACACCTTCTTGATAATATTAAGTGAAGGTCGGTTTATGCCCAGATAGCAAATGAGGAAAAGCAAGTTTTTGGTTGAACAAGGAGTTTGAGCCTTGGCTCAGGTCTGTCTCTGGAAATAACCATGAGGCACACTGCCTTGTTTGTCGGAAGGAAATAAGTGTAGGCTCAATGGGGGCATGCAAAGCGCTAGCCTCAAAGTCGTGATGGGATATGCACAGGAGGGGACAGATGTTTAAAACTGTTTAGATTTACAACTAAAACTAATATCATTTGGTTTATGAGCAAACTCTTGCAAAATTAATGACATTCAGCTGTAGTTTATGTTTAGTATTAATTAGCAAATGTTAATATGCTAACAGGCTAAACTAAGATGATGAACATAGTAAACATCATACTACACTACTGATGTTAGCATTTTGTTCAAAGTACTCACAAGAGCCACTGTAGGCTCTTGTTTGTCCTGTTTAGACACTAGATTGCCTGAATGTGTTATTCTACTCAGATGGGGACTTACGACTGTACTGAAACACAGCAGCCACCTCCTGAGGGAAGTGATTTGGCCCGTGAGGATAGAAAAGTGTGCTCAGGTAAATTGTAATTGTCTCATTACCTCAAATGATGCACTGTGTGACTTGTTTTCCACTAGAGAGCAGCGTCGTCTGCCTCTGCTCTCACATTCATCTGCTAATGAATTCTCTAAAGAATACTGAACATTCTGTGTAATTTTTATTTTTTCTACAGAATCTGACTTGGATGATCCAAGCCGTTCCATCCAGAGTCCAGAGCCTGAACTCCTTTATTACAGAGGCAATGAGGATCAAGACATTTTTGAGCATGGAATTGAAGGAAACACCAAGGATGTGACGGTGCCGTCATGGGATGTTAGCGGCGCTCAGGGCTGGTACAAAACATTCAGCAAACATGCCATGTTCATGCCAAGTGCATAGATGAAAACTCTGACTGCACATGTGATACCCAGTCCTAATGGACCCTGTTATGTCACCGTTCTCTCCCTGTTTTGTTGTCTAGGCCACACGCCAATTACCCAGTGCCAGTAACGGTGCTTTCTGCTCCCCCAGTGCCCACAGCAGCTGTGAGCCAAGACTTCAGTTATCATAACACAGATAGTGCTGAAGTCAGAACTGCCTCGCCACATTGTCCTTTGAGTAATGTGCCTTCAGCAGCAGAGGGTGAGACGGCCTAATATTAGACAACATTCATTCCTTTCTCCATTGAGATATTTACTATGGGGTCTGAAGAGCCTCTGAAATCTGTGTATGATATTTTGATTTCATTGCTCCTACAGGGGTTGGGTTGTCCTCAGGGGCAGGCACAGTGAGTAATGTTTGTAATGTTCTTTGCTGGTGAAATAAGCAAGGAACACAAAGATGTCTACCTTTTTTTTAGATTTATATTGCTTGCTCGAACAAAGATTCAAGAAATGTTTCCAAAAGATCAGCTGATGTGTGTCATGTTTGCCTTTGAAGATGGGGGGTCAAATGTTAGAAGTTGGCATCAATCAGCAGGGACAAAGCCAGCATACCATTCCACAAAGATTAGAGACCTCCGAGCAGAATGAGCTTCCTAAGCAGGTGGGTGGAGCCCCTGTCACATTGATGCCTATAAACCACTTGACGTGTTGTTTGACATGCATCCCGTTTTAATGCAGAGCACCAAGGCGGGATGGTTCAGCGGCTGGTTCAAGTCGAAACCCAAAGATGTTCAGAAGCAGGGAAGCCCAGCTCAGACAGTAAGAGTCAAATAAATATACTTCATATTATTAAGTTATCTTATTAAGTTATCTTTAAGCTTTCAATCTACCTTTATATATATACTGTATATATACACATTCTCATAGGTTTCTCAGGAGCTACCACCTACTACTGGCTTCTGTCCTCCTCCCCCACCTGCCATTGTCTCTCCTGGCATGTTTCCATCTCAGCCTTCCTCCACGGGGATCAATCCCTTCTCAAGGAAAGCAGGTGAATTATGAAATGATTTTTAACGATAGTTCACTTGTCAATGCAGTGTTGATAAATCGTAAGTTATTTTTTGCTTTTGAGATTTCAGCTATGAAAGCCATAAATATATTGCCCAAATAACATAAGGAGAATGTTCCACATTCTCCTTATGTTATTTGGGCTTGCTGAGGTCAGTGACCCTTCTGGCCCTTCTGTTTCCCTTCTGTGTTGCTGCCATTAACACTGTTGGTCACCAAAGTTTCCAATTTCATATTCTGGCTGAAGCAAATTGTTTGCCGCTTGCATTTTTTTAGCACTGAAATTTAAAACATTGGCAGAGTTAGGCTGTCACTGATGACATTTTACCTACATTAAACTGTTTTCTATAAATATCCACGTCTTCTTCATAGGCCAACAGCTTGGGTAGAAACCACTAGCCTAAATCACAGGTAAATGAAGCCACTTAAATATGTATGATAATGATAAATTAATTATAATGATAAAAATCACTTCATCATTTTTTTTACAGTTACATGAGTTACATGAATTATTTTTAAACATTTTGTGTTTGTAGGATCAGTGACCATTGAAACCTGAGTGGGAACATCACACCACCTACTGTACAAGTAACAATACCAGTCATGAGAGCATCACCTGAGCTTGGACGATCACCAGTAACATCCATACCACTCCCCAGTGCCCACATTTCTTTTTTAAGGATGCCCTTTCAAAACCCCCCACTTGCCAACCGTCATGTTCCATCCTGGATACAGAAATACTCTGCATGGGCTAGCTTAGTAACTCGTATTGCAGTGACTGAAACAGCTGAGTTGTGTTTCTTAAAGGCTGACAGCAGGGAACTTAGTGGACACAGGACATATTTGGGGGAAGGGATATGTTAATTGACCCCAATAACCATTTATGTATGAGGGATATGACCTGGAACTGTGGTGTCATCAGACTCTCACAGCTCAGATCACCCATAAATGATTATCTGTGCAAGAGAATCAGCTAAATTTAAAGCAGCAGTTGACAACTTCTCAACTAGCTGGTGTGCTAATGGTATCTGCTTATCAACTCATAACAGAGAATAGTAACTCTGACCACAGCTCACAGCTCTTTATCTATGTTGTATATGCACTCAGATGTTTTTCTGTGAGCCTTCTGTACACTAAATGGCTCACTAGCTAATGCTGGCAGCCACAAACAAGCTTGTTTGTGGCTGCCAGTATTAGCTAGCACAGCTATGATCTACCCATTGTTAATTGATCATCTTAACAGTAGTAAGTAAGTAAGCATGTCATGATCAAGAAGTTGTTGAGCAGACAGTATTACCAGTGTTGCCATCCCTTTTCCAATAAAAATCACTAGTGTTAGCACCATAAGTCGCTAAAAGACACCAGATAACCTCATATGCTTACCCGCAATATGCATGGGAATGAATTACAATATAATATTTGAAGATATTTCCCATATTTTCCGTGATGGGCGTCTGAAATGGAATCTAAATAAGTTATGGCCTAAAAAGTTGCTAAATCTAGCTAGAAAGTTGACAACTAGTTTTTGCTAGTTTCAAAATGGTTTACTTCTACTTAAGTTAAGCACTATACTGTAAGTCTAAGATATAAATCAATCAATCCCATGGCACCATTTTTTAATCATAAAACTTCTATGCAATTAAACATAATTAAACAACAATTAAAAATACATTCATAAAAGAGTTCCACGCTCGTATGTAATTCAATGCTGTGGTCATTTATTAGCCTTACAGAAACCATCGTTAATCTTCGAAGCTGAGTAATTAAAGTTTGTAGCCTGACTTTTCAAGGCTAGTAAATGAATGTACAAAGTGAACAAGAACCAATTATTTGACCATCTGTAAAGTTTATTTTTAATTATATTTAATGTGTATAAATGTGTTCTCTTGTCATGCTGTCAAAGATGGACCGTACCACCTGGTGGGAGGGGGAGGGGATTAGGGAAAGACCTCAGTCCGGCAGACAGCCAACACGTTCAAATCTCCTAGCCAGCAGATTCTCATAGGATCAAATTGTTCATGTCCTGATAATATTTACTATGCCTTCATCTAAGAAAATGACTTTATTAATAGTGTGTAGGCTCCTTAAAATGTATATAAAATGCACAGTAGTATATAATCTTGGAATACATGACTGTATCACCCTGTAACATGTTTTTATGTAATTGATTTTTTTATTTTTTATTTCTGTCATATGGCTTTATGTGCATTATGTATTATGTCAATGTTTTTTGCACCACTGTACCAGCACAAGAAATATATCAATTACGAGTTCAGCAGTCACATACTGAATAAATAGATTACGAAAAAGAAATAGCTGGCATTTCAAATGCAGTCTCTCAGTTAATGTAGAACAAGTGACAACATGGCAGGTGCTGTCTCCTTTTACCATTAGTCTGCAGTTGCCAAGTGTCAGTGGGACACACTGGCTAGGAATTAAGCACACACACACAACCAGGATTACCACTAACTACCGCTTACTGCCAATAACATCGGAGCGTAAAAACATTCCAAATGGACAGATTTATGAAGACATTTTCATATGGCATTTGAAAAATCTAGCCTGTCAAAGTCCTTTAGCTTATCTTTTAAAACTTTGTTAAATTTGATGTCTTTATTATTTGACATGATTCTTCAGAGAGCAGCCATGACTAGTACAAGAATAAAGTCAAATCAAAAGAATCAATCATTTACTTAGAAAATCTTTTATTGAAATGAATCCTCAAACATTTTTTTGAACACTACAGGTTGTTTCCCTTTCATCCACTGCAGCTTGAGCTCCTACTTGCTCAAGTTTGAAAGATCCTCTTCCCAACCAAATATGCTTGTGCGTAACAACATAAAAGGAACCATAGATTAACATTACATGCATACTGAAGTTCAGAAAAAACCCAACACATTCAAAGATTTGTGCTTTGAATGTAATAAGAACATAAACATATCTTCATACACTACATACAGTACATGTAGATTCAAAGATTTTGGGGTCATTATTCACTTGATACTTTGTGTGTCCTATAAGAGATTGTCAGCTAATTACACGGCCACTTCAAAACATCTCCTTTCCTGTTTTCTGGTTGTATGCAGTACAGTAAAATCACATGAAACACAAATGTTCATGATGAAAAGAAACTAAAGGTAAACTGTATCAAACAAAACATCCAGCATGGAAACAGCTGTGCTGCAGAACACGATCATGAATACAAAGCAACATGAGTAAAACACACACAGTAATATATACTTACTGGAATAAATGTTAGAACAATTTTTGTATTTATGGGTCACCTCGTAACGTTTACAATAACTGAGATTATTCTGGGCTTTGTGGTTTATGTTTTGTCAATGCTTCTTTACACTGCTGGAAAAGGATCAATCACCAGTTCACCAGTCACATACTGAATTGATACATTACCAATTATCCTGTGCTCATACACCACGAGTACAAGATAAAGGCGTACTAACTTTACACAGTCTGTCTGCTGGCAAAAAGCAAGCTTCCCTGAACCGTTCAAACTCTGGTCTATTAATATGGTCACATGAATGCCTCAAGAATTGAGACTCAGCTAGAAAAAAGTGCAGCAAACTCACAACAGTTCACCAGACTATAAAATGCACCTGAGAATATAAACACATAGCTTACTTATATTGATTGATGGATTGAAAACGTTAAGCTGTGTCACCATGTGTCAGGACAACATAATGTATCAGCAGCTTCACTTCCTTAATACCAGTTAGCAAAGCTTTAATCTACTATATGTTTGGCTAATGTCTCGATGCTGAAGTTTAGTATTTAATTCTCTGTATATCTATAAATCTATAAATGGTGATGAAGTGATGGGCACTATGAAATGCCAATCATAGTGCCAATCATACTTGAACTGAGTCAGCATGTCCCACCTCAGCCACCAGTTTCAGAATGACCCAGGCATGACTGGTTTTTAGTTATTATTCAATCATCGCCATAAACTACCGGAATTTGCTAAATCCTTTTTACGCCCTAAATAAAGTTGAAATGTTGTGTGTATTATTAATTGCATTTATAGTCTTAATGCCTAAGAATCCTCTTAAATATTATACCATTAAGCGGTCAGCTCAGGTTTCAATGCTGTGCTGGTGGCAATTTTTATCCCATAACATTCTCAAGAGAACCCAGCACCATGGGTAGGGAGGGTGTGTGTGTAACCCGTTTTAAAAGCATAAGGAACAATTATCATAAATACTTACCTCAACATAAATAAACTGGTGCCCTATGACCTTAATTGGATGGATGTATCTGAAACTGAATATATGACGAAATGATCACACTGCAATAAGAGACACAGTTTTGAACTGAGCACATGGTACTGACACAGTGATGGATGTTGGATGATGGACACATTCAGACATTCTTGTCCCTGTGGTTCAACATATGCTGTGCAAGCTTTGCAGCACACTGGAAAGATTTGTCACACTCCACACACACATAGATCCTCCCAGCGCAGGTCTGCTCCTGGTGAAGCTTCAGTGTGGCCAGGTGACTGAAGTTCTTGCTGCAGCCTGTGCAGCTGTGGGGTTTCTCTTTATTGTGGATGTACTGGTGACGGACGAGGCGGGAAGCCATGGCAAACGCCACGCCGCACTCGGTGCACTTGTGGGGTCGCTCTCCGCTGTGAATGGCCTCGTGCTCGGTCAAGTTGGAAGACTTTGTGAAGCACTTGGAACACACCGAGCAGACGTAAGGACGCACTCCCCTGTGAATCTTCTGGTGTTCTGCCATGCGACTGGCCAGAGCAAAGGCCTTCCCGCAGTCAGGACAGGAGAAAGGTCTTTCTCCCAGGTGCTTACGCTCATGTCGTTTCAGAGAGAGGGGTTTATTGAAGGTCTTGCCACAGTGCGTGCATGGGAAGGGCTTGTCGTTGGTGTGCATGTTCCGCTCATGCTTTCGCAGGTCAGAGGAGCGAATGAAATCCTTTCCGCAAGTGTTACAGACGTAGGGCTTCTCACCAGTGTGTGTGCGGATATGCTTGCGGTAATCTGAGGACCAAATGTATGTCTTGACGCAGAAGGGGCAGTGGTATGGTCTCTCACCAGTGTGTAGACGCTTGTGCTGCTGCAGCGTGCCTTGGTGAGAGTAAGCCTTGCCACATATATCACACACATGTGGCTTGAGGCCAGTGTGTGTTTGTAAGTGACTCTGGAGGTTGCAGAACTTCTTAAAAGCCCAGTGGCAGTGTGTGCACTTAAAAGGACGCTGCTCTGTGTCAAGTCCATTGCGTTTTTTCATTGCAACCAGCAGTCGAGGGATCTTGTCGTCTTCAAGCTTTTTAAGCTGTTTCTTAACATTGTGATTATTTACATTCTTCTTTTTGGTCTTATTCCCACCTCCACCTGGAGAATATTCCTCAACATTCAGCTCTTTGAGCTTAGATGCTCTCTGTTTGACTGGCACATCCCTTTGTACCTTTTGGCTCTTGAGGTATTTGGAGCAGTTCCTTTTCCTCTTTTGTGCAGCATCCAAGAGCACTTCATTAGATCCATATATTTTATTGTTGTCAATATATTTAGTGCATTGTAAAAATTCTCGCCCGCTGCAGTCTTGGTCATCATTAAGTCCTGTTTCGTCACCCGGTGAGAGCTCAGCAAACTTCTCCACAAGAGACCATTTAGGCGTTTGAGGGTTCAGATAAAGGATTTCAGCATCACTGTTATCTGAAAGTGAGTTCGTACCTACACAAATACTGCCGAACGAAGAGTCAGCCTTCACACTGTGAGCGCTGATTAAGATCTGTCTGTTTGGGAGGGAAGGAGTGACACAATGCCTTTCTTGATGTTTCCTCTTACTTCTCTTTTCAACAACTTGTCTGTCAGACATCCCTGGGGAGATTTCATCAGCCATGGCCACTTGTGCAGCGAGACATGAAATCATCTGCACCAGTTATAAGCTGTTCAGGGAATTCCTGATGCCTCTTTAAAAAGACCTGAAAACTGAAACACACAGAGCATGTTATCACCGTCCTCATCAAACCACAATGGATCTTATTACAACATCCATTTCTACAATTACATCTACATTTCTATCTGGACATAAATGATCAAATCATATTTGGAGTCATTTCTTCATAGTATTACTGTCACCGCACAGACATGCTGATACATTCAGCAGTATCTTCAATATCCTCCTTGCATAACTTGCACATTGCAGTCATATAACACCCAACTCCCAACGCTCAACACACGTTCCTCCAGATATTTTGCTCCTGTTTCTATAACAATAAATCACACTACCTCCATGGCTTTTAACTTCAAATATTGAAAACATTTTAGTGGCCTACTTACCCTGCGGTCTCTGTACAAGCAGGTGAGGTGTAGCAGATGCCACACACAAGTTATACTAGCCCGGGGTCTAGTATAACTCTGTGGGTGATGTCCAGTGGTGTTAACGGGCGGAGTTTGGCAGCTGAGCAGTCGACTCTGGGTCAGCATCTATCCTGCTAGTCAGCACAGGAATGATATGTTAAGGGCCAGGCTCAGCTTACCTTTCACTGACTTAGCTCACCGCCGTTTGTATATAGCCCGCAGAGGAAGTTACACAGTCAGACTCACAGGCTGAGAACTTCACGTTAAACTGAAGTCAAAGTAAAGACTCAAGTTTTAACCGTTTGTCAGCTGCGAGGTTCTAATGTATTCAGACGTTTATGCTAATATTTCAGTCAAGTACAATAAAATTGAAATTTAAAATCAAGCTTCTAAACAATGTTCATGTTTTGTAAGAATATTTAACTTCTGTTCTTCCGCTGTGTTGTTACATAAACACTCTGGCTGCATTCATATGCAGTATCGCATTGATACTTTAATTGACTTATTAGGTTATGAGGCAATAAATATGCTAAGGAGCAACTACTACTAATTAACATATTCATGCTAGTGACATTCCCATTGGACTGACTGCTTCATGTGTATCCCAAAGTGGGGTACGGGACTCCCCGGGGGTTTGCGAGGCAACAAGGGAGGGTCGCAAGATGATTTTCAGAAATCAAATAAATTTTTAAAACTTTTAGAAGTAGCATATTTTAGCCATGATTTTAACAAAATATTAAAAAAAAAAAAAAAAAAGTAGTTAAATTTAAAATGAAAGCCTTTTTTTGTCCCTTCTGACTCCTGATGTGATTATGACACATTAACGACATTAGCTGCAACAACAACATTAGCCAAGCTCTATTAGCATCATGCTAAACTTTAGAACATGTAACAAGGACAGATCATCTGACATCTGGGGTCCCGCAAATCCCTGGAACCCCTGTCTTAGAAGTTTTTGCTTGCTTGCATATGACACACAATGACAGATTGTCTTCAATTTAACCTTTGAAAAAAAAAAAAAATCCTTTTTTTGATGTGACTTTTTTTGGTGCCAGGGAACCTGGATGCAGGCATGGTGTTCTCAGAATACCATGTGCTGCTCTTATTTTCAGGCGATAAATAAGCTGCAATTCAGTTTTCTGGCAGTAGATGGCCTTTTTTCCCTTTCATATAGGTGATTTAGGAACCATTTCAACAGGTTGAAGCATTTGGTGAGTCCTACAGAGTTACTGAGCATGACATGGTGGTGTATTCTTTAGTATTACTGCTTTTATTGTTAAGAACTGGTTCAACAGTTTTTGGACGTCTCAGTTTTCTTACATTCTTTCTTTTATCCTGAATTTCTGTTGAAATAAAATCCACTAATTATACAAAATCCCTCTGTGCCCTACAGGCCAAGAGAGAGCTGTTTTCTTCCATCAGGACAGTTGCCCTGTCTTTTACACTGTAGAGACAGACATGGTTTGAGCAGCCAGCATGTGTTAAGTAATTGAGAGAATCTCGTGAGACCAATGTCATAATTAAATGGACAGCACTGGTCTGCATTTTCCCAGAGAAGAGCAGACTGAAATTGGACACGCGACAAATCACCTTTACAAAGCTCTGTTTTAAACTCAGATGCACTTTGTTCATCTGCACATATCAAGTTATAATCTCTGTGGAGTTCAGTTTCCCACACAGCCACACCACATTCTAGTGCATTTCCTGATACAAGCTTTCAGAAATATTGAATAATGTCCCTTGTGTTACCTAATGGTTCTATGTGGAAGATATCATAATCCAATTTTGAAACATGTCATGAAAACACAAGACATCAGGACATCAAAAAAAAAAAAAAAAGCAGAATGACCTTTGAGAAAACTACAATATAAGCACAGTTGTAGGTTGGTGAAATAGTTAGGACTGTGACTCTGATGCTGCACACTGTCATAGTTATATAACTGTGTCACTGTGCATATGTGTGTCGTCCATCTGAACTCAGTACTTTTCATGGTCAAAAGATAAGTTATTATTAAAAGGATGCCGCAAGTCCCAGATTTTACCTTCATTTAATCTGCCAGTAATAAGAAATTAAAAAATAAAAATTAATTCAATTGATACTGATCTAAAGCTGACTCATGTCTTTGTATTAACCAGAAGCTGTCACAACAAAGCTCTGATCCATGTCGCATAAGTGTATTTCGTAGTGACGCAATAGATGAACCCGGACGCCAAAGCTGTACTAACAATCAGCTTCAGGAGCATCACCCAGGAAGTCCCTGTTGGGATTAAAAAAATTGTGGTTTGTTAGTTTACTGCGTGTTTGTGTTTCTTCCAAGATCCCCAATAAAGAAAGTGTTTCTCTCTCATGACTCAAGACAAATGTGTACTTGTTTTTTGAGAAATCTGAGTTTCAATGAAATCATTCATTCAAAATAACATCAATGCAGTCTGAACTCGGTATGATTTAGTAATCTGTATAGATCACCAAAAACACAATGCGTATGCTTTGCTAGAAAGTTGGCTGTGTATGAATATTTCATTGATATATATATATATACATATATATATATATATGCTGGAACACTGCTAAGAAAAAGTGCTTAGTCATTCTGGAGGTGGATCTTGAATTTCACTGTGGAGTAGACTCCCCTAACTGAAAACATACCCGGTCTTGGAATTTTCCATGGAACTCCTTTCTCCGGCTGTGGAAATTGTTGGATTTGCTTTGCTATGCATCCAGTTGCATAAGTCATACCCTAGAGGACATCTACCCACATTGTACCTCCTAATGCAGACCTGATGAAGTTATACCATGCAGTCTCTTCATCTTGTATATACTGCCTTCCTGTGACACTGTAACCTCATCTTACTAAAACATTAGATTTTATTTGTTTGCAAATTAAATTTGACATAATTTCCTTTATGTCGTCATGGCAAGTAGGAGTACTAAAAGTGGTCAAAATAAACAATCACATTGGAATTAATATCATGACACACAAGACAATCAGATACTGTTGTATTAATGATCCGACATAATCACACATCACATCACAATAAGCATCAGGCTTTGACCCACTTTCTTTTTCAGTATCCCTCATCAAACACAGAAAGGGGAGAATGAGTACATCCTGTATTCAGCTGTTTGCGTCAGTGATTACCAGCAGATGTGATTACCATCATATCAAATCCAGGGGAATGCTAACAAGCTTGACACTGTCAGTGGCATGCAGAACTGACAACTCTAATGTGCTGTCTTAATATGGCATAAAGAAGTGTTGTACAAAGCACTGCAGAAAAACATGCCTTTACTGGAAGTTAACAGATTAGTGATGTTATTGTTCTGCTCTCCAAGGTGAATCGGGTGTAGTGGAAGGTGATTTCTAACACAGGGTGTTGAACTGAGTGATCATATTTTATGGACTGTTTACCTCTTCAAAATTTCAATGTGGTGTTATGAGTTAAAAGACTGTATGGACTCTGAGCCCTAACATTCATTATCAGGGTACTGATTCTTAATTTAGTGTATTAGAATTAAAAACTGATTTTCCTATTCGACACCAGGAAGCTGGAAGCATGTATTGTGTCTTTTTTGCCCTCAGCCTTTTATTAAAAAGCAATTGGATTGCTTGTGCCTACGGCTGTTTTCACATCTGCGGTTTTCTCATTTTACATGGATTTTCATGCTATGCTCTCATCATGACAGAACTAGATCCAGATCCAAAAGGCAAGACTGAACTTACTGTCATTAAGGTTAAAAGTATTTTAATCCGCTTGGGAAGTTTAACTTGACAAGTACTTGGCTGTGACAAGCATCAGGTCATTAAAGGCTTAGACAGTTATTTTGAGGACATATAATGAATCCATTCATAGACAATCTTTATATTTTCCATCTTTCAGCACCCACTGTGTACAACAACACACACTGTGTGCAGTGTGTTAATTCATGTTTTTCTTTATATATATATATAAAGAAAAACATGAATATGGTGATGTGACCATTTTGTTTACATCGCAAGCTGCACCTTTAAAAGTACACTACCTAACACACAGCCCAATATTTCTAGCTGACTGTCAGCATTTTGAAACTAAATACAGATGAGTTTTTAAACGTGAGCTGGGAGGAAGTTCTGGGATTTGAAGGAGTGTATCTTTAACATTATTTGAACTATATGGGAGTAGGTCTCAATTTGAGCTCACAGTCCAGGCAGCCTGGCTAATAAACTGAGCTTACATTAGCTAACAGCAGCTGTAGTTTGCTGCAGTTTACTTTACTGTCTTTACTGGGAGAACCTAGAACACAAAGTTACAAAGCTTATGGACAGATGAACGGCAGATGCTGTTCACCTGATTACATGTCAGTAGAAAAGTTACACATTTCTTGTATTTTGTTTCACACTTCTACATCTTCTAGATGCATTAAAGTGCATCACAAATGTTGTTTAGAAACATTAAAAATACACACAACACGTTTATCAGACCTTCATCAAAATTACAAATGCTTGCAAAACCAAAGGTTTGATTTAAATCAAACAATAACATCCTACATTTGTCCAAGGCTAGTTTTATCTAGCACAGCAAGGGAAGCTCAGTGTGTGGAGCATGACACAAACATTAACATGGTAACACTTTGGAACACTTAATGTTTTTTTTTTTTGTTTGTTTGTTTTTTTTAAAAAAAGACATATGAATGTTTTTCTGAAAACTCTTGACGAAATCTAGCTGGACCACACTGAGGTCATCTGCTTATTGAGGTGTTTTCATGTTATCCTTTACGTCAGACTCTGTTGGGTTTTGCTCACCCAGTACTTACTTGTTTGACCTCTGTAAAATTCCATTATCTTTGTGGCTGGAGGGTGGGGGTGGTGTTGCCCTAGTGGTTCCTGAAGGTCCTGGTATGGGGGATTGTAAACTGCAGGATGAGGTCTGACAGTGGGGGAGGTGAAAAACGCCATTAGAGGTCTGTGAAAGACAGAGCTGGAAAAAAGAGCCTAGAAAGTCAAATCAGTCATGAAAAAACTTGCTTTGGCTTATATTAAATTAGTATTATTATTATTATACAACCAATTCAGTATGTTGTCCAGAATGATGTTGTTTTGTCATATTTAGACAAACAATGAAAAAAATATCCAAAGATAATTAAAGATGATGCCCTTTGGCTACTTGACTAGCAGACACACGTACTTGACACATATTTTAAGTGTCTAGTCTGGTCATGTCAGCCAAACACAGAAGAGAAAAACAAGTGTAACAAGCTTCAACTCATGTTTACAGCTTCTCATGTTTGCAGTGACTTTTACTTACTATACATGCTCATCAAGCATGAAGCAAACAAATATGATTACATTGATATGGATGCAACACAAAACTCATTAGCACATGCAGAAATGTAAAACTCATGATCAGGTTTGTTTGTGTTGGTAATGTGGTTTTCCTTAACTTTAAACAGCTTTCTGCTGCCCATCTCTGGATTGGCTCTTCTGTTGGTGTAAACTGATATGCTCACACCAGTGTCTCTTTCTTCTTAATTTTTTTTTTTTAATTTTAGAAACATTATTGATCACGTACACGTGAAATTATTTTTCTGCATTTGACCCATCCAGTTGGCATCTGTTGGAACACACATACACAGGATCACACATAGTGGCAGATGCCTAATAAACACAGACTAGAGAAGTGGGCAGCGATTTGCAGCCCCCGGGGTGTGTTGTTGGGGGTTATGGTGCCTTGCTCAGGGGCACCTTGGCTGGTGGACTAACACCCCACCAGCTGTCAGTTCACCTGTCCAATCTTCGAGCAGTCAGAGTGGGGAGAGCCGCCAACCATCAGGTTATTGGACGACCCACTCTTCCAATGAGCCTGTTTATGTTTACATATTTACAGCCTGGTACAAGAAACAGTTTTGGTCTCTATAGCTAATTTCCCCGTTCATGACAACTGTACTGAGGGTGAATTTATATACAACTCACCTGTTCAGATTATATTAAAGCTTAAAGTTATGCAGAATGAACAGCATGGACACTTTGACAGGTAGGTGCCCTTACAGATGGCTTAATAGAGCACCCAGGTGTCATTTGGCCTGCCTCAGGTCCACTGATGATCCACATTTTTGCCCTTTTTTAGATTAGCATGGCAGGTGAAAGAGGGAGAAAATCTAACATGGCGGCAGCCAGCACTGCACATTTTCAGCTTCAAAATTTGGAGATCTATGGGTGACATCACACATTCACTGTCATTGGTTGAATCCCCCCTGAAACGAATGAAATGACACTACTGCTTTTGTCCAATGGGGCCGCCATGATCAACTCAAAATTCCTTGACGATGTTTTAAAGAAATGAGATGCAAATGATTAATCAGAGGTCCTGGTAAGCAGCTGTTTTCCCCACTTCAAGGCTTGTTGCTAAGCTAACTGCTTGTTATCTGTAACTTGATATTTATCATATACGACAGCAATACTGACCTTTTCTTGTAGCTCTAAACTCCAACTATTCTTAAAATGAAGCTACACCAAAGAGACCTGAGTTTAGCTTAGAATCAGGATCAGATTTAGCACAAATAAATGGTGGAAATAGCTAGCTTTGTTCTCTTTAAAGGTTTATTTAATTTGCCAATGTAAAACTAACTAGTTATTATTTTAAGGCAGGTTGTTGGACTATTTCCTGTCTGGGAGCTGTAACTTCCTTGAGTCTTGTCATCACTATTAAGTTGCTGTGGCTGTTTTCCCTTTCCAGTCTTTATGTTAAGCTAAGCCAACCACCTCTTGGTTGTAGCTTCTTATTTATCCCACAGCCACAAAAATGATATTGATTATATATTATATTAATATCTAACTGTCAGTAAAGGAGCAGATAAGGAATTTCCCAAAATGTCAAACTTCTACATGCATTTTCATGTCTATATATATTATCTATATTTATGTATGTATTTATCTATCTCCAGACCACAAGTTTGCATCATGGCATTTTAATGTAGAGAAGTTATTTATCCAATGACCCTCTGAATTGAGATGTCTGCCATGTTTACATGATATTTTGTATGTTAACGTGCACTCAGCTTATTTTTAGGCTTGTCACTTGCTTTTCGGCTCTCTCATGTTTCTTGTCACTGGGTCAGCTGTGGTGCACGTGCAGCAGGACGTGTGCACAAGACATTTTTGTGCTGGTTTAAACTGAATTGAACCATGCTGTGTCCCATTATCCAGCTGGAGAAAGTAAATTTATCAATTGACCAGCCATAGGAAACGTTCAGGACAGTGAGGACAGTTCATAATTGAACTAATTATACAACTGCCATGTGTTTATTTAAAATGCTGATGACGTTAGTCACAATTTGTGGTGGTCTGATCTCTGTCCATACTCCGTCCGGGGTTCTCTAATCTCTCTGTCTCACTGTGCAGCTCTGCTTTCACAGCTGCTCAAGTTTCCAACCATCAGTTCAGCCATGCTGCGGCAGTTTTCACTACATGTCCCAAACCCACCGCAGCGGGGGAGGAACCTCTTGAGGGAGTTAAAGTGCAAGGACAGAAAGAATAGCCAGTCTGTTTTCACCAGTCATAGATGGGCTTAAAGGGCCTCCAAGCAGAACTCAAATCATGTGATGAATTTAGAGCTAATGCAGTCAAGGACTGTTGCTCATCTGCTGTTTGAACTGAAGACATCTGATTTGAAGTCTCGAGTCTGAATGAATTGCAGTTCAGATGGCTCTTTATTTAAAATGAATAGTCTGTGTTGTATGATGAAAATGGAAAAGTGAGATTATGTAGTGTGTCTTAATATGTGATACTACGCTGGCCTTTATGGAAATGATTTTTTAAAAAAGAGCCACAGTTAGTCAGCTGCACTCTTTGTTCTATGCACTATACATGTTCTTGACCTGCCTGTTATTATGTAACAGCCTGGTATAGAGCCCCACCCCCACCTCTCCTCCACACACCAGATTGCCTGAATTTTAGACTCCAGCTACCATGGAAACCAGGCTCTAGGCATAATGGTTTCTTCATGAGACCTCCTCTTTGTCCAGTTTATCCGTCCAGGTTATCATATCTGAAATATCTATGTTTATCCTTGTATTGTTGCCAAAGTGCTTCACGCAGTTATACGGACGGCACAATGAGGTCAGATAACATAGGAGAGGCTGAGAAGGGGCTCAACTTGTAATGCAATCGGAGCATTTCTATAGGTTGCGTAACAATACATATGTAGTACAAAACATACACACATGAGAAAAGGCATTTCAATGTCCGCCTTCTCAGGCATCGCTACAGTATGTGCTGAAAGCCTTAATTAAACTCCTCCAATGTTTCCTTATTTCTTGTTATATCTGTAGTATGTCTGTATGTTTCTTTGTAGGTTGCATTTCCATACAATAACATAATCTGATCTTAGCTTGGAGGAATGATTTAGGAGGCCAATGTAACGTGATTTGGACTTACTTGTTTGGCAGTAAATGCAGAGCCAAATTGAATTAGCTGTGTTCTCAGACTGCTGTCAAATACTTCACTACAAGCAAATACTACTACACGCACTGACTCCAGTTTATTTAAGACCAATGATGCTAAATCAAGAGGACGGAAATACAGAGCTATAGTGTAACATACTATATACTGTATATATTACTGTATAGTAGTATAGTACTGATATACTTTTATATAGAATCTTAAAGGAAAATAAACTTAAATAAAGTTTGCACATTATTGTGATCAAAGCTTATTAATAGATCTTGGTTGCAAAGTTTGTTGGAATTAATGAAGTACTTTATCTAAATGCACTACTGCTACTACTCAGTTCAGTCTGAAATTGCTGCAGAGACTCCACTTTTGTCCCTTTAAGGTAACTGTCCCCAGCCCGCTGGTGTGCAGTCCCTAAATCTGTCCATAGACAACAAACTTGTTCTACGTCATGGTATAATAGTATACAGGAGACTAAAGCACACTGTGAAGCTAACACTAGAGCTGCCAAAGCTTACTTTTTTTGTATACGCAAGTGTACATCAACCAGTATGGTTAATAAGTATACTAGCGCACTGATAGACAGGTAAATAAATAAATATATTTCCATTTATGCATATAGATACATACATACACACACTTATATACAGTAAATGTTTCCTGATGAAATTGAGATGACTATTCCTTTACTGCTACTCGCATTGGGTGGAAGTTCAGTGTCTCACTCAAGGACATAAAAAGATACAGTAAGAGACACAACTTTTACTAAAGAGTCTTTCTAGGCCACACTGTCCCCTTACTGACACCAGTGATCCCAGTTTACGGCCCTTAGACTAAAATAAACTCTCAAACACATCTAGTTGTTCATGTTACACTGAGGATAAATACCCAAAAGCATAAATCACTCAAAGACAAACTTAATTTAAATATAAAATAGAATATTAGTTAATAATAATTAGTTAATAGTGGTACGTTTAACAAATAACTGGCATTGTCTGATTGCCTGAGAGTGTAGTCTAGAGTGCACTAAACAGCTGAGGTCAGGAGAATCCATTTAAATATCTCAAACACTACTGCATGGTTTTAGAAATGACTGGCAGAAATGAAACATATTTTGAATTTGCAGTAAAAATATTATTCAAAAAAGAAGAAAAACAAAAAACAGTGGGGTCCTTTAAAGTGTAAAAAACTTTTTATTTCAATGGGAAAAAATAATTAAAAAACACAGTAATACCCCCTTTAAGTTTGCTGGGTGCACTAACAATGTGTGGAAATAAATTCTCAGTGGCCATCTCATTTCTTTGACAAGGTACTTGGCAAGAAACCACGTTGGGCCTGAATGTGAGGAATGAGTTACCCTCACCAGCCCAGTACATACTGTATATTTACTCTGGTCAACCTGTTACAAGACTTTGTAGTGATTGTTATGAAATGGAGAGGCCCCATATAACATCTACAACATGACAATTCAAGTGAAACTGGAGGCAGTCACGACACTGAACAGTTCAAATAGAAACAACATGGTGGGGACCTTTGAAGGAGAATACAGTGCACAAAACTGAGTATGCATGTGTCTTTTAATGTGATGTTGTAGGTCAATAATCAGGCTCGCACTGAACTGCTAAATAAAGATGTTTTTATGTAATGCTGACAACTATTTACTCTAATTACTAAATGATATTAATTCTGTAAATTTGCTTAAGTAGCTAATGCAGTATGGTGAGTTCTACATTACTCTGTACAACTGTACAAAACGCTATCAGCTCTCAGATGGAAATCCTGTCTTTAAGAACTAGTCCATAGGTTATAGAGACATACTGTACATCATAACAATATACCAGAACAACAGTTACACGCATTATTTCTGCACTGACCTGCCACAAAAGTCCTGAGTGCAGTCAGCAAAGGCTGAGTACTCATGTGGGCGTCGTCACCGCCTTTAGACGTGATAAATATGTCAAAGCTCTTTGACATCATGTTGATTTTGTAGGTAAGGCAGCCACTCGGTTTGTGTTTAAATAAGGAGAGGGATGTGAATGTTGCCTCGTCTTAATTAACCACCATTTGTTAAACATTACAGCACTGTTTCCCTTCCCTTGACGTTCGTCAGGTTTCAGAGATTAATATCAGCTGATAGTCTGGATACGACAGGTTCTGAAAGAATACGACTTAAGGCAAAAAAGGATAAATGGGGGAGTCAACACTAGATGTAAAAATGTTAGATGTTTATTTAAGTGTTTTTTCTTGTGACAATTACAAGTGAAAAAAGACATGCATTCATTAAAATCAAAAACTACAAAAATCTGTATGACTTCATCTATCCACAACATGATAAAAACCAACATTGTGACAGAGACAGGCCAAGACTGCTAAAAACATTCAAATGCCTTTGGGATCCTTTGGGTCAGAGTTACCACCTACAGCAAAACCTGCTGTACTCGGACTGTTAGTACAAGTTAAAACACATTACCACAATATGATTAATAACAAATGATCTTTTACCATGGCATCATGACTAAATGCAAAAAGGCAGTGTTTGAAAAGTGTTAAAAAAAAAAGAAAGAAAAAAACAATTATCTTTTCATCTGTCAAGTAGAAAATTTAAAAAGGTCTTGTTTGTCGTTGGTCTGTTCATTTGCTGTAATCTGTGGGCTCCTCTCCCTCTTCTTTGAGTAAACATGTGCGCACCAAGGCTTCCGTGACAATGTAAGGGTCGCAATTGGCGGATGGACGGCGGTCCTCAAAGTAACCCTTCTTGTCCTGCCCCACTGAGCGAGGGATGCGGATGCTAGCACCACGGTTGGCCACACCGGCCGAGAACTCGTCGATGCTGGATGTTTCATGATGGCCAGTGAGGCGTCTGGCGTTGTCGAGCCCACCTTTGGGATCGTAGGCCCGGATATGATACCTGTGTCTCTTTGCCAGCCTTTCAATCGACTCCTCGATGATCCTGTGACGAAAAGAGGGTACAGGAACGCACTCAAAACCCACAATTCAAAACCGAACCACAGTTAGACATTTAAACAATTAAAACATTTTCTCACTTAAGTCCACCGTCCTCTCGCATGCCCTTTGTGCTGAAGTTGGTGTGGCAGCCAGCACCGTTCCAGTTCCCTGAGATTGGTTTGGGGTCAAAGGACACAATCACACCGAAATCCTCACACACTCTGTGAAGGATGAAGCGGGCAATCCACAGATGATCCCCCATGTCGATACCTTCGCAGGGCCCCACCTGGAACTCCCACTGAAACAGAAAAAGCATTGTAAGCATTATTAACTGATTATTAGCTGGTATATCACACTCTGACTGACTGGCTAATTACAAATGGATGGAAGTCAGACAACAGAACAATAACAACAGGGTGGTACCTGAGCTGGCATGACTTCAGCATTGGTTCCACAGATCTTAACCCCAGCGTACAGACAGGCTCTGTAGTGTGCCTCCACTATGTCTCTTCCATAGGCCTTATCTGCTCCCACGCCACAGTAATACGGTCCTAATCATGAGGAAAGAAACTAAATATTAACACTCGGCCGCTCACATATTAAATTTCAGTAAACAATGAGGCGAGCTATAATCCGATAATCACCTTGGGGACCCGGGAAACCGTTGGATGGCCAGCCGAAGGGATGTCTGTCTGTTCCCAGGAGAGTGTACTCCTGCTCCATGCCGAACCACGGGTGGTTATTCTCCACCATGCTCATGATCTGTTTACAGGTTTTGCGCAGATTGGTCTCTATTGGAACAACAGCAAGGATTAGCTGAAATGCAAGACAGGTGTAACTGCAAAGACATTTAGGTTGTTTTCTTTTTAACGGCTTACCTGCTGGTTTGCGGTTGTACTTGAGGACCTCACACAGCACCAGCTTGTTGGGGTCTTTCCTGAACGGATCCCTGAACATGGCTGCAGGGATCAGGAACATGTCGCTGTTGGAGCCCTCTGACTGGTAGGTGCTTGAGCCGTCAAAATTCCACTCTGGAAGATCTAACGCAGAAAGAAAACTGAAATCAATGACCTACTTCAAATTCTTAAAAATGTCTCTAACCATATCTGACTGTGGATGTTGTATTGCTCATACAAGAGCCATATCTTACCCTCGATTGATTTGGGTTCAAAATCTAAAGTTCTGGTCTTGCAGCGCAACCCCTCCCCAGATCCATCTATCCAGATGTACATGGCTTGGACCATGTCCCCCTGAGGGAGGTCCATGTACTGCTGTTTAACAGCTTTGTTCAGTTTTGAACTAGCTGAGGTGGCCATTTTCTTGACCCCAAAACCTAGAGTGAAGAGGGCAGATGATAAGCATTATACAGCAAAACCAGTGTCTCCGAGAGGACACAAGACACATCAGGTTAAAGTCCATATTATTTAAAAGGAAAACTTAAAAAATGGCATAATCATCTGTTGCTCTGACTCACATGGTTCAAAGAATAAATAAGAATAATTGATTAAGTATTAATATCACATTAAACAGAAGAGGAAAAACAATAACAACATATGTTATTGTTACACAGCATCTGTGTTAGAGCAAAATCAACATCTAGGCAATAAAATAAACAGGTTCAAAACAAAGGAATGGATGGCAAATGGATCCAGCCGCACATCTCTGTGAATATGTCCACTCACCTTATGTTAAGTATAGAAAAATATCAACAGATTGTAAGAGTCTTTTGACGTGTGGTCGGTGCGACGCTTTCTATTGTTTTTCATTCCTGCTTCCTTCACCGCTTCCACGTCGGATTTATACAACTGCCGAGCATCTCTGCCGCCTCTGATTGGACAACAGAAAACGTGATCTGTCCGTGATATAATGACACCCGAGTCACCCGTTCATCCTGGCGAATAACTGACAAAAACAATAACAGAAATTATATTAAAGATAGAAGCCCCAGGGAGTTTTTCTTTTAACTTTCAACACATTTTCATCAAATCATGCGCAAAGAGTGAAAAGCAAACAGACTGGATTTAAAAATGTGACACAAAGAGACAAGCAGCCATGACATAAACAAGTGCTGCGCCATCTAGTGGCAAAAAACCGACAGACAGACAGAACAATGTGTTACCAAAGTGTTGTTGGTTCATTTTACTTACATGTGGTTTGACATACTGATACATAATGTCCTGTTACACAAACATACTAAGGACTAAGGAGGCTGCATTTAGGTTACTCAAGTACTGTACTTGATTAAAAATTCTTAACACTTGGTCTAAGTGTTTGGCCTGACCTTTCTGAAGCTAAATAAATCCCTCTTGGATGACTGGAAATGAACTGTCACTAAGCTGACTGCTTTTCTGACCTCATGAAAAGGTGACTTTATCGAGATATGTGGCCCTAAGAGGACAGCAATGCTATTAACTTATTTATAACTTATTTATAACCTATAGAATGATTGCTGTAAAACTACCCAACAGTATATGAAGTGGCTGAGGTCAGCCTTAAATATCTACAGCAATAGAATGTGACACACACCTTAATGCAGCAGTAATATGAATCCAAAACATGAGATATGATAATAAAACACAGACAGGGACAAACTAAAGGTCAAGTTAAGTGTCTGAATACTTACACTACACTGTGCTGTAATATGTTTGAACAGAACTACACAGAGATTCAGGAATCAGGCGTTCAGCTGCCAACTGAGGAGTGCAGTGCCAGCCCACCGCTCGTTTGTGCCTTCTAAATTCAAAATAGAACTCCTTGCAATTTAATCTGCATTGTCTGAAAATAAAGTGCATGCACATAAACATTTACACACATTTTAACACATTTAAGTAAGTGGGCAATTATATATTCATATGAAAACGGTCCAATATTTGCCTCTGAAATAAAGTGGAGTCAAACTAAAGCAGCAGAAAATGGAAGTAGCCTACTTCACTCGATCCATTCCTAAAAAATCTCCAGTAAATGTTCAGTTTATTTACTATTTATTTCGTATTACTTCTATATTTATTTTCATTATTATTTATTTATTTAAAATTTATTATTATTTCCCATTCATGTTATCATTTTTTTTTACTGATTTTAAAATGGTACATGAAAATGATTGCAGCTGATGGAAATACATTTTTTTCACATGATTAAATGTGATCATTATACAGAATTGAAAATTGGATGATTATTACAGATTCATTCAAATGGAAGCATCATTTTATACTAATGTTGATGTGGTGTTTAATCAGACATATTTGTTTTATTATGATAATATATTTTAGATCATATATGCATGTAACATTCTAGTCAGACTACTACTAAATAGTTGTATCATGCTATGCCTAACACCTTACTAATCAAATGTTTGCAAGCAGACATTTGCTGTAATTCTTTATTTCTGAAAAAACACTGCTCAAAAAAATTAAAGGAACACTTTTTAATCACAGTATAGCATCAAGTCAATTCAACTTCTAGGATATTGATCTGGCCAGTTAAGTAGCTGGGGGGATTGTTTCATTGATCATTTTCATCTGTTTTGGTGTTAATGAAATTAACAACAGGTACACTAGAAGGGCAACAATAAGACAACCCCCAAAACAGGAATGGTTTTGCTGGTGGAGGCTACTGACATTTTTTTCCTCCTTATCTTTTCTGACCAATTTCTCATTAGTTTTGCATTTGGCTAGGGTCAGTGTCACTACTGGTAGCACGGTGCGGTGTGTGGTGTGTCTCCCAGCACAGTCTCAAGAACATGGAGGAGATTCCAGGAGACAGCAGTTAATCTAGGAGACCTGGACAGGGCCGTAGAAGGTCCTTAACCCATCTGCAGGACTAGTATCTGCTCTTTTGCACAAGGAGGAACAGGATGAGCACTGCCAGAGCCATACAGAATGACCAACAGGAGGCCACTGGCAGCGTGCTCACTCCCCGGCACTGTGGAACTCAACTGACATTTGCCACAGAACACCAGAATTGATAGGTGTGCCATGGGTGCCCTGTGATTTCACAGATGAGAGCAGGTTCAACCTGAGCACATGCGATAGACGTGAACGGGTCTGGAGACGCCGTGAAGAACGTTATGCTGCCTGCAGCATCATTCAGCATGACCATTTGGTGGTGGGTTAGTGATGGTCTGGGGAGGCATATCCCTGGAAGGACACACAGACCTCTACAGGTTAGACAACAGCACCCTGACTGCTATTAGGTATCAGAATGAAATCCTTGGACCCATTGTCAGACCCTACGCTGGTGCAGTGGGTCCTAGATTCCTCCTGGTGCACGACAATGCCCGGCCTGTTGTAGTGAGAGTATGCAGGTAGTTCCTAGAGGATGAAGGAATTGATACCATTGACTGGCCCCTATGTTCGACTGACCTAAATCCAATAGAACATCTCTTGGACATTATGTTTCCGTCCATCCGATGCCGCCAGGTTGCACCTCAGACTTCCCAGGAGCTCAGTGATGCCCTGGTCCAGCTCTGGGAGGAGATCCCCCAGGACACCATCCGCCATCTCATCAGGAGCGTGGTCAGGCATGCATACATGCACGTGGAGGCCATACAAACTACTGAGTACCATTATGAGTTGCTACAAAGAAATTTTTATCAAAATGGACTAGCCTGCCGCATCATTTTTTTGCTTTAATTTTGGGGATGTCTTTGAATTCAGCCCTCTGTAGGTTGATAATTTTCATTTCCATTAATGATGTGGCATCCTTTCGTTCCTAACACATTACCCAGTCCATATCAGGAAAGATATCCAGCATGATTTTTTCCCCATTGAGATCTGATGTGTTTTCAAAGTGTTCCTTTAATTTTTTTGAGCAGTGTATCTCACACTTATGACACATCATATATAATTATATTGAAAACATTTCTAACAGGATTAAGCAAGGCTCCTCCCAAACAAGTTTGTACACGCAGCTGGCAGTACAACCCTAACTCTGTAAGAGTTGGCACATGACAGTTAAGACAAACCTGTCATACCTGACAGATATGTTTTCAAGTTTGAAATAAGGTGCTCTGAGCGTTATGTTGAAAACACAGAGTTGGTTTTCTGTCTGAGAAAGGCATGATGCAGATGCAAGGTGAGGAAACAAAGCTATGGAGTCAGAGAAAGATTGTTATAATTCAAATGATCTAAACTGACTAAAAACTTCATGTTGAAATGTAAAAACCACTGAATTCAGAGCACTGGAATCCATCCATTTAAAGTGATGTGATGTGATTCCCCCCTTTAAAATTTCCAGAAGGTAATTTATAAGTAAGTCACAGGGAGCTTAATATATAATCAAATAAACCAAATCTGTGAAAGGTCTCTCTATGTTTTTGTGTGACCAGGCTCTGAAAGAGTGTAGTGCCATGGAGTTTTGTTGAATCGGGTAGTGCCAAGCCAAAAATGCCAAAAAAAAAAAAAAAAAAATCCTCATTCACTATATGTGGAAAACAGCCAAGATAATTGTGAAACTTTTACAGCCAAGAAGAAAGAACAGGTTTGAACAAAGAGACAACATGATTTCAGATAAAGCAATTATTGTAGGTGATTACTCATGACACATGATTAATATTCATGTGGACAACTACAATGATAGTCTTAGTACTGTTTATCTCTTTATTAGATTCAATTGGCTTCTGTCAGAGTGTAAATAAACCGACTCATTGTCTAAACCACACTCTCTTGTTCTTTCATATGGCATTGAAATTGATCATCTAATAGTCTTTCTGGAAATTTTCGAAGTTGGAAACTTTCCATGTGAATTTATGGGAATTTATGGGAATAAATCAGGAACTGAAGGTTGGCTGTTAACAGGGAACTTGAATATAGTTGGGGAAAATATATTTTAGCATTAACAACAACTAAAACAACCAGATTCAGTGCAGATACAGTTGAATATCAGAATCCTCTTCTATCTGACCATTTTTTAATAACCTTCGAGTTCATATTACTGGACTATAAGCCTTTTTGCAGAAACTCCTACAGCAGATGTTTATCTGACAGTGCTGTAGCCAAATTTAAGGAAGTGATTCCTTCAGTATTGAATTCAATGCCATGTTTCAATGTAGCAGAGGACTTGTCTGCTTCCTTTAGCCCCTCACTTTAGCCCCTACTGCTATGATAACGGGTGGCTAAGTGGACCAAAGAGGCTAACGCTGACTTTACGAGCAAACGAGGTTTATTCAACAACTGGGGGTGTAAGACAGGCAAAAGAGTAGTCAGGTCCAGATGGCACAAAGACGGGGTCCAGGGAAAGTGAGGAGGGGGAAGCTGGGATACTCATGAGGACAGATGACAACGGGGAGGCAAGGAGGAGGAGAGGGTCTGGGAGAGGAGTGGGCCCAAAGGGGCAGTGTGCTGAGCAGGGATACGGGAGAACAGAGTCAAAAACGAGGCAGGAACACAGGGAGGCAGAAGGAATACCTGAAAACAAAAAAAACTGTGAGTCTTCAAAAAACACAAGGAGTTCAGGAAACCTCTAAGGTCGTAGTCACAAGGAACAAGAAGCCTGAGAGGTTACCGCGTGGTGAACTGCAAAGATCTGGCAATGAGTGAGTGGAGAGCTGGAATATTTCAACAGGAGAGTGATTAGTAGATGAGCCTCAGGTGTGCCCTGCAACAGCTGCCTGCGTCTGGGAACCGCCCCTAGGAGGGAGGGAGAAACAGGAGGGGAAGAGAACAACAACAGATGCAGGCCAGACGTGGATGTAACAACTGCAGGCTAATTACGAACAACTCTAGACTCTATTGCAACTCTGAAAAATCAAAGAAGGTTACCACCAATTTAAAGCAAGAGGCACGTAAATCTGAACACAAATGGTGTGCCACTAAACTGGAAGAATCTCGCTTAGTTTGACAAGATAATCTTAAAACATACAGGAAGGCTCTCCGTAATGCCAGAGCAGCCTATTACTCTTTATTTATTTATAGCTAATTCAGAATGCTGCTGCACGTGTGCTGACAGGAACCAAGATCAGAGATCACATCTCTCCCATTTTGGCTTCCTTGCACTGGCTACCTGTTAAGTCTAGAATAGAATTTAAAATTCTTCTCTTTACATACAAAGCTCTTCATGGCCAGGCACCATCATATCTAAAAGAACTCATAGTACCTTACTACCCCTCTAGAACACTGCGCTCTCAGAATGCTGGGTTCCTTGTGGTTCCTATAGTTTCCAAAAGTACACAGGTTGCTACTGTAATCATTCTATCATTCATTGTAATTCATTGTCATTTTATCATTCATTGTAATTGTACAATATGTTTGTGTTGATTTGTTCTGTACACGTGACATCTATTGCACGTCTGTCCGTCCTGGGAGAGGGATCCCTCCTCTGTGCCTCTTCCTCTTCCACCTTTTTTCCCTGTTAAAAGGGTTTTTTGTGGGCAAGTTTTTCCTCACTCAAACCGAGGGTCTAAGGACAGAGGGTGTCACTCCCTGTACAGATTGTAAAGCCCTCAGAGGCAAAATGTGTTTTCTGAATTTAGGCTATACAAATAAAATTTCATTTTGATTTGATTTGATTATTTATAGGCAATGCAACCAGGTAAACAAGTTAAATTCTGCCTGTTTAAAGTTGAAATTGTATAAAGTGTAATAAAATGTCCAGATCAAGTGATTTCATTGCCTGACACACACACACCTGCATCAAGATGGTGTGTGGTCATGGTTATTTGACCATTTTCACAGCAAGAGCACCTATGGTGACACGCAGACTGACAGCTTGTCGTGCGTGTCCTTGGAGGCCTCACTGCAGCTGCTGACCCTTTAGCTGTGTTTCACAGACTATCACAGAGGAGTCCATAGCTGTATATTTCCTCTAACACAGGTTGTGGGGTCACACAGACCTACAGTTTTCTGCCAAAGTCATGTGAAGGCAAGCCGGTGTACAGGCAAAGACTCAGCTCAGCTATGGCCAGTGTTGCATCATTAGTGAAACTTAGCGTCACATACTGTTCACACAATGTTTAATCCAATCTAAGATACTTTACTTAAAACTATAAAACCTTTCAATGCCTTCACATGAAAGTATGGCTGGACAATGTTCGTCGTCGTCATTAGCAACAAAAGATGTGTGGTCAGACAGTGACATCTAGTGGCTAAAATGCAGAAGAGTAAAAACATTCTCTCCGCCTTGTGAATTGTTGAGCTGTTTGTTAAAAAAATATATGAGCTTGCAATCACTATGTTTCTGCACTGTAAAGACATTTCACAACTTTACATATAACCTGACTGCTATTCTAATTTGTCATCCACGTGTACTGAGCAGTCGATGAGCAGCAGAGAATCAAAACAAATCAAATCAAATCAGATTTTATTTGTATAGTCCAAAGTCACAAAACACATTTTGCCTCAGAGGGCTTTACAATCTGTACAGGGAGTGACACCCTCTGTCCTTAGACCCTCGGTCTGAGTGAGGAAAAATTTGCCCACAAAAAACCCAAACAAGGAATCCTCCTTGAGGTCCTTGTTCAAAAGACTTGGAATGACTTTTCTCTGAGGCATTTATTAGATCAGAGACATTCGTCCATGAAAATCTACCTCAGTGTTATCACTCATAGAGATCTTCATGGTCAGGCTTTAAATGCATGTAAGACACAGGAACATGCGAAACATGCATTTCTTGTTTTTGCACTGAAGAGAGAAGAAGAAGAACATTGTCAGATTTGTGGCTTCAGAACATCACAGTTTGAATTAAGAATTGTCCCTCAGCATATTGTAGTCACTGTTTGTAATCAGTATAACTCATACATCATACTTTTACAAATTCTTCCACTAAGGTACTCCATATTTGCTGTTACACAGTCACCAAGTGCTTGCTCATAAATTGTTGGTCTCTGTAGAAAACATCATAGAGAGTAAAGTCTAGACCTGCTCTATACAGAAAGTGTCATGAGTTAACTTTTGTTATGATTTGGCATACATACATACTTTCTGTAAACAGATGTACAAACTATGTGACTGGTTCAACATGCCATGTGACAACCTTTAACCTCTGAGATGGATATCTGTAGTTACATTGTACTCCTTGTACTTATTTTGCTTGTCTTTATCTGTTGGACATCAAACTGCATGAATGCTTTGCTTGTTCTTGTGTACACAATAATAGTTTTGGGTAACAAACCTGAACTGTTTCTGCTTTTCGTGAAGCCAGAACACTGCAAAACCAGTTTCTCTGCAGATTGGTTGCAGCAGTCATTCAGGACAGTATTCCTTCAAGCAACAGTATTAACTGGAATCAACCACGAATCTGTATTGAGGTCTTATGGTAAATGACATTTATCTGTGTTACAAACTACCATTTTGGGTTCGGGTGGCAGACACGTCAAAACAAAGTGTGCAAAATGTGCTTATAAAGGTGCAGTAAAACCAAAATATTCACATGGTCACATCAGCAAAATGATCTTCACATTAATGAGACAGACATGTCTCATTAATGAGACAGACATGTCTCATTAATTCATGTTAATGCATGTTACTAACTAAACTTCTTCCTCTGAGTTTCTGTGCTCTCTTGTCCAGCAGGTTCTCATGGATCATGGCTGCTGCTGTGGTCCTGTATGACGTCCACTACATATATTATTACTGTCATTATTGCTACCATATCTCCATTACCATTTATAGTTAGGTTATGATTTGCTGCTGCTGTGCATCTGTGTCTCTATCTCTTTCTATTTCTGCTCGAGGTTTCTGCCTGTTAAAAGGAAGGTTTTCCTCGCCACGGTCTCCATGTGCTTGCTTATCGTGGAACTGTTGGTCTCTGTAAGTAATATTATAAAGAATACGGTCTAGACTTGCTCTGTATGGTATGATTTACATGCCTGTTGCTTTAATTTGCAAGTCTGTTGGCTATATGTCTGGTGCTAACCTCCTCTGTTTAATTATCTTCTTTTTCAGAGGTGCAATAGAGTCGAGAGTTGTCTGTAATGAGCCTGTAGTACTGTCAACAAGATGATCTATTTGTGAGGGGCTAAAGGAAGCAGACAAGTTCTCTGCTACATTGAGACATGGCATTGAATTCAATACTGAAGGAATCACTTCCTTAAATTTGGCTACAGCACTGTCAGATAAACATCTGCTGTAGGAGTTTCTGCAAAAAGGCTTATAGTCCAGTAATATGAACTCGAAGGTTATTAAGAAATGGTCAGATAGAAGAGGATTCTGATATTCAACTGTATCTGCACTGAATCTGGTTGTTTTAGTTGTTGTTAATGCTAAAATATATTTTCCCCAACTATATTCAAGTTCCCTGTTAACAGCCAACCTTCAGTTCCTGATTTATTCCCATAAATTCCCATAAATTCACACGAAAATTTCCAGAATTTTGCAACCCTAGTAATATTCAATTTTAGGCCGCTTTATTTAAGATTTTAGCCAATCTTGAAAGAAATTCAGTCACTGCATGCATATTCACTCTCACCACAGGGTGGTGTAATCACACCACCTATCATCCACATCCTAACATCCACATTTTTACTCTGAAAAACTGATGAGAGCCAAAAAACCATCAAGTACACCAGTTTTCCTCTTTTATTGAGTGTAATAAATCATTCTTTAAAAGGTCAGGGGCAGTTGATCTAAGAGTTGAAATCTTTTTATTGCAGTTGTCTTACAGTGCATCCTGTGACATGAGCCATGATAAACAAGTTGCAGGAAAATTATAATACATCCTGTATTTTATTTGCTTTGCAACAACAAACAAATACAGAGGCACACTATGAGAGAAAATACTCTTTCTTTTTGTCCTGTTTTACAGTAAGTCATGTTTGAGGACTGATATATTGGCCTGGTAATTTGCTCTGTCTCTCTCTTTTGGCTTGGAATACTAAATATTTGGGGGGAGGGGGGGTTAAAAACCATTAAGTGGGCCACATAAAAGAGAAGCAGACACAGTGATGGTCATTTCACCCCTCAAACAGAAATGGTAATTGGCTAATTTCTGCTCTAACGTGTGCCATAAAAGCCCTGCCAGCCCTTTTAATTACGCCTCCATGAAAAGACTTGCTTTGCACAATAAAAAATGGTGTCAATTAGTATGCAGAACAATGTTTAACATATCAGAAAATTAATCTACACAGCACTTTGAATTAAAAGTTTCTTTCCAGAATAACTAGGGCAGGCCAGCTGAGAATGCTATTGTATGTGGTCTAAATTACTCCTTTGTTAGCGCTGTTGAAAAGCAATTAAAACAGGGATTCAAGTGTGGTCGTATTCTTCACAAACCTGTCAGTATTATGTAGTGGAAATAAAAAAAAACCTCTATGTCTACTATCTGCTCAAACTGAAGCTCAGGCTCATTTATGTTAAGCCTTGAAGTGAATTGGATTCTGAAAGGATATAAGTATGGAGAAACTGGAAACTATAACAGAGAGCCGAGGATGATTCTTGCCAAAGGAAGTCCTGTTTACTCATGTTATTGTTACGCTAGAGATGAGCTTATCTGATACCTCGCTCTTATTAATGATGAGGGACTGTGCGGCTTGAATTTAAAAGCTGCCTCAGGCCAGGTTTTTATGCAGCTGGACTATATTTCTCCTCCACATATCCTCCAGCTGTCTCATAACTGTTTTACAGCATCATGTTTTTGTGGTAATGTGGTGTTTTTTTATTGTAAAAATATACTTGCTGTTTTTATTTGTTGCTTTTATTATGTAGTATTAGTCTGTCACCTCTAACTCTTTATATTGTCTCATACATATCCAAATGATCAGATTATCAAATCATAAACCAACTAATGAGGTTTACATGGTCAAAAACAATGCAATTTTCACCAGGTCTCAGGTCTAATCAATGTCACCTAGCTTCTTCACCTAAATGCCAACAGCCCACATTCTAGAGAGAACCACCCCAGAGGCGGTCGACAGTGGCTCATTTCCCTAAAACACACTCTTTTAATTAAACAAACGAGCATAATAAAGGAGAGAAAAAGAAAAGGAGATGCTTCCGCTATTCCCGTGTGAGGAGAAGTTCATTAATATTTAGAGACCCTGTGGGCTTCCAGGCATTTTCTGCCGCTCCGCTTGGCCTTTGCCAGTAATAAAGCGGCAAGGTACAGGCAGCACACTGGTACTGCAGTGCCTAAATGACTGTACACTTAACTCTTGTTAGAGATAGAATTACTGTATACATTATAAAGACGCTCTGAATCATCCTGAATACAATCGGTACAACTAGAAGATTTCTGGTCTGCAAATGTGTGTGTGAAAGGAACAGTTCAGGATACTGGATACAGCTCTTTCTGTATCTGTCTGTTTAATTTGAAGTCAGGGACTGGTTTCCTTAGCTTAACATGAAGATTGAAAGAGAGGTGCTAGCAGAGCCAGGCTAGTGGTTTCCTCCTGCTTCCAGTGCTAAGCTAACTATCTCCTGGCTCCAGCTTCATATTTATTAATCTTTTGATCTTCTAATCTTTCAGCTAGAAAAAGTTTAATTTAACCTTTAAAAGTTTTTAGCTTTCTAGCTTTGTTCTGGACCATTAATCTTTCAACTGTATGGGCTCAAATAAAGGTCATTAAGAATTTTCAAATGATGAATAATCTCAAAGCTTGTGGTTTTATATCACCCTTGTAAACCTCTGAAAAGGCCTTGTAAATGTGCAGAAAAGAGTTGTGGTTGTAGAAAATATTTGAGGGCACCTGAACACAACAAATTATGTTAACAGATAATTAAGGAGATACTGAAAGAAACTGATAAAAAAAACAACATCTTTTGTGGACAGATTTAAAGTAGAAAACTGTGTGTCTGTGGTTTCCTTTAACTTCACTGAACATTTTACTGTCTTAAAGCCCACTGTTTGCAGCATGATGCTGTTTTCTAGAAAATAGTTCTGACAAACCTGATGTACTGCCACTGACAAGCAGCCATCACACAATGTTAACAGGAGAGTGAATATTGGTCTTTAACTCTTTAGACAGAAACATTATTCCAAATAAATGCTAATGTTGCTCTGCTGGATGTGCAACTGTTGGCTAACAAGCAGGTTAGCCAGGTAAAATGATAATCTGTCAATGTTTCATTTACAGTCTGTCTAATTTAGAGCACCACACATGTAGTATATTTAGCATTTATTATGTTTGGAAGCTGTTGTGGGAGGTTCAGCAATTTAAATAATTTTTGTGTTCATAGTATTTTTACTAGCATTTAATAGTGAACAACTCAGGGAAAGGTTTCTCAAAATAACATTGCCATTTCAGTGTCTTGAGAATACATTTGATATCCATTTTATTCCTCCTTAGGGGCCCACTGCAACTTCTGAAAAGCTCCGCAGTAAATCTGACTTTGATATCAAAGAAAACTGTTGGTTGTGTTGTGGGGGCGTTCCATACTGTAGGCTTGTTGTTGTCTTTGTAGTCATCTTGTTGCATGTCTCTTAATTGACAGTGAAAGTAGACCAGAATGTTATGGATTGTGGGTGTTATCTCCAGTCTAGCATCCCCTCAACGCACCACACAACTCATTTCTCACTTTGGTTGCAGGGGTTTGGAGCCCATCTCTTTCTTACAGCCCTCAGAAGTCAGGGAGCCCTCAGCCATTCCAGCTGTCTGTCGGGTGTCATTGTGAATCAGCATCATGCAGGGGTGTAAAAGACAATCACACAGTTTTACATGCTACATTTGCCTTTAATCGAGGGGAAATCGCGTGCAGAGGCAAGCCCCAAATAGAAATCTCGAGCCACACTTCTGTGCATGTGTAATTAGGACAGTAAATCTCCTAATTAGCTTGTTGCGTTGTCAGTGGTTATAGCAGCATCCGGATGGGGTGCTGGGTGGAGGGTCTGGGGTGTAGTGGTGATAGTGGAGGAGGAGGGCAGGGGAGGATCCAGCAGATGGCTGCATGCTGTCTTGCATGCACAGAGTCGTGGATTGGAGGCTGTGTCAGACGTTCCTCCGTAAGGCCACTGCCAGGAGCCCACCGACCCCTCCCAACCCTCAACCCTCAACTTCGCTCTCCTCCACCCCAGCAGCCACAGAAACAGACGTTAAGAATAGAGGAAGTCTTGTCACATTGCATGTAAAGGCATCCTGTGTTCCGAGGGGTGATACATACTGGAAACAAATCAGTGCTCGACTGTTTGTTTTTTTCCCCTAGTTATTAGTCCCTTTTGGTCAGATACTGTCACAGATCTGCACTGCTTACAGTTGAGTTTAGGCCTCAACCTGACATAATCCAATGTGGACCCTATGTTGGGTCCTTATGCTGATATCGTTAAAGATTTGATGCTGTTGTTCTACTGAATAAGTGTGGACGAGAAGGATTTAGTGAGATTACAAATACGTTTCTCGTGGGATGAGTGTGACTTATTCCAAAACATGACACCAAAGGCTTGGAATAAGATTTTAATGTACTTTGGTTTAGGGAAAACAAATCCTAAATCAGTAAGTAGAGACATAAGCTGTAACAGTCGTCCTTAGTTGGTCGCTGTTGCTAAAACGCACCCTATTTAGGATGAATCATTGCTGCTGCCCTAAGTCGTACCTCAGCCCGTCTGAAATCTGTTCTGACACAGAGAACAAAAGCAGTTTCAGGGACTTCTTTCTCCTCCAGATGTTGAACTTGATTCAAAAAGAAAAGGTGATTTTAAAGGGGGTTGGGAAAAATGGGTGGGGGTGGGGAGTGGGCACAACAGCAGCTGCTGCAAAAAAGAGAGCAGACAGGGATGGAGCATTACAGTGCAATGCTAAAAGGTGACACAAAAACACAAAAAGCAGCATTGGGCAAAGTGTGTGTGTCGTATGTCAGATGTTGTTGTGGTTGATGATTTCTCACTGCGCCTTCTTGTTTTTCTCTTTCAAAATCACACTTTGTCCTCAAATGTAGCGCATGCTAATGAAATAATCTTGAAAGAAGTATAAGGTAATTAAAAAAATAAAACAACTAAAAGATATTTCTGTTCCATTCATTATTTTTATTATTATCTGAACTTTGTTCTTTTTAAAAACTTCACAGATGAAAGCTGCTTTCCACCAACTCTAGTTTACTAGGCCTCTTCCACACCAACCACCCTCACCTGTGGTGTCCCTCAAGGATCTGTTTTAGATCCTCTTTATTTTCCTTTTACATGTTGCCTCTGGGTTTCACATTTCACACACACATCAAGTTTATGCTGCATGTTTTCCTTTAACGGTTCCTCTATAATCTCAACATAGTCTTCTATCATCCAGTACAAAATGAGTTTGCTGACAGTCTGTATGTGGACAATAGTTAAAGTTACCATTTTAAACAGTTGCAGAACTCCTTAGACTCTCTCACTTGAACTACTGTCATTCCATTATATCCAGCTTGTATGTGCTCATCTCCAGCTCATTCAAAATGCTCTCAGTAAGCTGTAAGAAATTCTAGGATAGGGTGACGTGACCCTCTTGCTCCACTGTCCTCAGGTTTCCAACTCAAACTACAGCCAGATTTAAGATAATTTATTAAATTACTTTTATCAGAAATACTTTATTTCAATGCTTTCAGTCTCATTATGTTAGCATTTGATATGATTTACTCTCTTTGTGATTATTATTAATGTTGTTGTTGTTGTTGTTGTTGTTATGACAATTGTTGTTTCAAGTCTTTTCTGTTCTTCTGTTAGCATCAGAGTCATAAGAAATGAGATTTCCCTTTATTAGTTTGAGGCTCTTCACGTCTCAAAATTTGATCAGTTCCTTCCAGATATACTCTTTTGATAAAACCACATCTTCTGACAAACCTACAATAGTATTACAGTATAGAGTATACATATATCACAGTGTAACTGGAGATTTACTGTAACATCCCTATTTTACCACAATTAATAATTTAATGACAAGTTTGATGTGAATATTATTTTGTCAGAGATCAGTTTGCCAAAGGCACAAATATTCCAAAAGTGTTACAAGTCAAAAAATGAATACAATTTGAGAGGCAGAGTGTCCTATATACAGTATATCTCATATAGTTTAATTAAATGACATCCAGTGATTGAAAAAGATATAGTTTCAATTAAAGAGCTTTAATTGAAAAAGGTCATTTCAAAAACTAAATGTTCTATTAGAAATTCAATTACCTCGCAGAGAAAAGGAATATAATATAATTCTTCATAATGGACTCTGGAATGTAATAAGTCGGCCAATTAACTATTTTTTATTTGATTTAGGTAGATTTTATGATCTTTGTTCACAATATCAATTACATGGAGAGCTTTGTGTAGGCAATGTTCATAATGGCTGCAAATGGCAGAGGAGGAAAGAACCCTTGACTAATTAATGCATCCCTAACCAGCTTTCAATTATAACACAAATCATGCACTAACACACATCTAGGTCAGGATTCTCAGCCTTTGTTCAACACATAGTTTTTGACAGAAAACTTGTCTTTTTCAAACTAAAGCCGACATTCTAACAAAGATGTATTAAAGGTTATAACACTGCAAGTGTGCGTGTGCTCTGCTGAGTGAGTTTCCGGCAGTTGGAGCGGTGCTTTTAAACATCGTCAGGTGAATCTTTGCTCCGTCTGGCTGCTTGTACACTTCTGACAGATATCAATCAATCCACAGATGAGGTCAGCTGTTTTAATTTGCTCACGCTGCGTCCTGGGAAATGAATATTCAGCACTTTGATGATAAAGCTTTGCTGTTTATGCACACTGAACACATTAATTTGCTGGCACTGTTACTTTTCTCTCCACAGCACAGTACTTTACTGTAACATAACGTACAGGCCCTAACAGGTAAGGTTATGCTCAGAAATTTCTCAAAAAGCAGAAAATATGAATGTGCAATGGCACTCTGGAAGACATTTTCCTCGTTTAGCAGGGGTGGTCTGCTTTTTTTTTTTTTTCAAAGTTAGACCTCCTTGTGTCAGTAGGCCACACTCAAATAGGAAAAATGTGGAAAATGGTAATATAATGACTGACTTATGCTATCCATATATTGTTTCAAAATGTGTCTGTACATGTAAGCTTAGAGACCCAACAACTGCCACAAACACCAGATACATTTATACAGAAGAAATCTACCAGACATGTGCATCACACAGTGTGTGACTGTTGTAACTAAATGTAAACTACATCTATTCAAGTAAGTATGCTACACGTTAAATATTTTTATAATTGAACCAGTGACATAAATTTAACAGCTATATTTACATGTATTATTGTGTCATGCATACAACTATGCCAAGCCTGTGGCAGTGAAATGAGCTCATCCTTCACCATTATCCAATAATGTATTTGTGATAATAACATTAACATTTCCCCCACGCTGAAGTCTAAATGCAGCTGCATAGCAAAATTCTAGTGGAGAAATAGTGATTCTCTAATTATTATTATGTATCTATTTATCTAAATGCTGGAATCAGCCTGTGAAATATTCACTCTGTTCAAGGTTATAATTGTAAAATGTGTAAACTCTTCCTGTCAGTCACTAAAACCTCCAAAAGGCTGCAGATGACATCATGACCTTGATGTTCTAATTCTCTATTCCATGAGTTCTACTTTTCATCATCTTTCTTCTAATTCTTTGGTTTCATGTGCATGTTGAATGCAGGACTTCTGTATGCTCCTCTGGTTTTCCTGTCAGGACTAACAGAGTACAGAGTACATACAGTGTGGTAAAATAACTCGGACTGTCTTCTTCCACCAGGACTTTCATGACTGAAAGCCTTTTATTCAAAGAGAAAGGCTTGTTACAGACATCCTTTGTGACTGAGTTGGTAAATGTAACATTAGTGTGATTAGCAAGTTTTGCTTCAAGGCAAACAGCACCACAACTGTAAGTATAACACTGGTGTCGTAAAATTATTCTTTACAAAGATGACAGAGACACAGATTCTAAAATCTAAGAATTTAATCAGAGGTACATCTTTATTTTGTTTATTTTATTTTGTGTCTCCTCGATTCAGTATTCATTTTTTCAGCATTCATTCATTTTGCCATGGGATGAAACTTCCGTTGAAGGTTCAACGCCAAAAGATAGCAACATCTGTTGAGTCCAGCAGGGGGCAATATTACCCAGGGAGGGAGGTGAATCTGATTCCCCCACTATAAACCAAAACAGTGGAATTAAATTATATGTTGCATGATATCAATTAAACTCTACTCAGGAACAGAAATAAAGAAAGAGATAAACTATGACAAATAGCCTGCTAACATTAACTATGATTATAGCATATGAAAATGATATACAGAATGCAATAAACTGCCCCTTTATGTTGAGGATCCACCTCAAATGTACAAATGGCTGCTGCAGAATGTCACAAGGTAAACAGACACCTGCTTTACAGACAGGAAACACTTTGATGAAGTACACCAACTGATTGATGCTGCGCACAAACCAACTTTATTACACGTTTAGTCTCAAATCCCCAATGTGAATATTTGTGTTTTTTGACACACACACACACACACACACACACACACACACACACACACACACACACACACACACACATAGTGTAACACTACAAGCTGCATAATTTCCTTTGCTTCCTGAGGCAAAGAGGAGTGAGACTACCACATGAGCAGTGGATTATTATCACTGCATAATGTGTTTTCACCTTCGCAGGTGAAGTGAAAGTGTCATGGAATTATTCAGAATTATTACCAAAAACAGAACAGGGAACCAAAACATGACCTGTGATGGAGATGAACAAGACCATACAGGCTCCTAACACAGAAGGAAGTGTGCACATGTCGAGACAGATCTGGAAAATTACTAATTACATTTACTCTAGTATGGTACTCCCCCATTTTAGAGGGAAATTTTGTACATTATATCCCACTACATTTATTTGAGAGCTAGAATATGAATATATATTTAAAATCTTCACATGAAACACATCTGCATGATTCATTTTCATGGAGGAAAATCCATAGATCTGTATTCAGTGATTAAAATGAACTCCAGCCTGACTAGCTGCAAAATTAAAATGTTATTTACATGTTAATCCATTCATACTAATACTACTACTGATACTGATACTACTAATACTAATACTAATACTAATACGAATACTAATACTAATACTAATAATCTATGTAATAATGTCTCTGAAAAGGACCATTTTCCATAAATGAAATAAATAAATCAAATAAAAATAATAAATAAATAAATAAATAAATAAATCTTTTTTTTCATGTCAAGGTATTTTCAAAATGTGGTCGTGTGTGTACTTCACACACTGCTTCTAATCTGTCTAAGGTGATACCTTCCACACATTACATACAAATGAAGAACATTAAAAATACTTATTGGATGACATGTTTAAAATTTCTAATGACAGGCAGCATCTAATGACATCTGTCATCAAACATTTTTACTCTAAGTGTGTGTTTCATTGTTTCTTCTTCTTCTTTGTTCACCCTCTGAAGCATCTATGTCTCAGCCAGGCCACGGGGTGTCTATCAGAGTTAAGTTGTGAAGGGAGATTAAGCTTCTCTGTGTATGTGTGCGTACACTGTGTGTCTGTGTACTCCTGTGCCTGTGTGCATGTGCATGTGTGTATGTGTGTGAGTGAAGGGTTGGGGCGGCAGCTGGCCGGGGTTTTTTTTCAGTGCACCCGCCTTGGGGAGCCCCCACTCCAGCTGTGATTGATGCGCTCCTGTTGCTGACCGTGCAGAGGCCAGAGCACAGGGACCCGCTGAGGCTGATGTTTATTTGTGGTCAGAAACCGCCTCGGTCAGGGGGCCCTGGTCGTCAAACATCTTAATCCTCACAAACACAGCTCTGGGTCTGATTTTCTCCTCGGAAAGGACACATCAAGTTCTCGTTTTTTGCTGTCGACTGTAGGACACTGAGCTGAATCTCTGCTAAATGAGGTCTCAGTTATTGTTTTACACCATTCTCTCTATAAGAAATGTAACAAAGCTTAGAACATAAGCTCTGTGTTCTTAGTTTTTATGTTTTGGAAAATAAAAATGTGTGAAATTAATATTCCCTTCACAGGAAAAAAAAAAAAAAAAATCTGTTTTGAGAAAGCTTGTGTGTTTTGCTCTGACACAGCCAAATATAGCAGCAGACAGTGGAGTCTAAACACTCAGGACTTATGTTTCTGTGGGAGAGTGGGAGAGTGCCAAGTACACTCATGTCTCTTTGATCACAGTGGACGTTGGCTTCTCGGCGCTGAATGAAGAATGTTTTTTGTATGTGACATTCTGGAGCACTTAAAGGAAATGATCGGTCAAAGTGCAATCAACAGGCGAAGGCAGAGCTTCATACCTAACTCCCTGCGGGGCTGTAGAGGTAAAACCACCAGGTCCAAACTCACTGGGGGGAGAGACGGGCTGAGGGGTTGTTTTTGTTCAGGTTAAACTGTGTTCAGATGGAGGGAAAAGCCTTTACAATTATTGTTATTGTGTTATTTCAGAATTGAAATTATTCAGTTGATTGCATGTGGTTCATAATGCAGAATTATTTAATTGTTATCTGAGATAATGAGAAAAGAGACTTCACTTCTATGAACACTCTCACAGACACAGCCTGTTGGTCTTTATGTAATAAAAAATTAAAAACAACTGTAAGTCTCCAGCAGTCTCCAGCTTCCACAATGAAAGCCGTCTTTGACATATAATATAAATATATAGCATATAGTAGAATCACCACAATTTAAAAAATATATATTATGTATAGATATAAAATTACATATAAGTCTATGCTGTTATATTGTAGAGAGAAGTGCTTTTTACTTAATTTACTCAGTTGTATTTATTTGATAAAAATGCTCCATTGCAAGTTAAAGTCCTGCCTTATATAAAAGTATGTATTATTAACAAATGCACTAAAAAGTAGTACTAAAAATGAATGTACTCATAATAAAGAAATGCCCTGGTGAGTGTTGTGCTATTACATGTTATGTTTCTGGATTAATATTAATGATACACAATGTCTAAGTAGCATTTTACTGTCGAACTCAAGCGCACTGAAGTATTTTATATACTGGCGTGGTTTCAGTGTCATCAGTGTGTCATATTTTAGAATCTCACGTTTGGTCATTTTATTAGATAAAGAAATGTAGTCAAGTATAAAACATGAAGTACAAGTAAAGTAGTTTACATTCCGTCATCGGCCATAGTCAGTTGTTACTTTGCTGATTCCATTTATTCACTTAATTATGCACATACAAAAAGATTCATTGCTGCTCACAGCTACAATATTAACATGCTACTTTAAGGCACCAGTACTAATTCAATAATAATAATAATAATAATAATAATAATAATAATAAGTGCCAGAAAAGCCATTCTGCAGGGTTTTCTTTGTATCTGAGTATATTTTTTATTGTGATATCTCTTCTCTCTACTCGAGTAAAAGCTCTGATACTGTCCTCCACCTCTGCTTCATGCGTGTAGAGCGTCTCTGTCTCATGATGGCACGTCTGCCTGGGTGTTTGTTTTTATAGAGACCTGCCCCACAGTACCTCTCTCATTCCACATTACACCGCAGGTTAATGGTCGACTTTTAAAATTAACGACCCCTAAAGATATACAAGCTCCGGAGGTTAAAGGCATGATGTATAATTTCATGTCATCATCACAGTTGGCCACAATTTTCAATGTGATCTAAAAACCAGATTGTGTGTGCTATCATGCCACACCATTATTGTTCATAGATGGTGGCTGGTTGTGTTAAAAGATGAATATGCATCAGTTTGTTCCTTGCCTCTGAATCCCACTATTGTTATCTAAATTGACCAAATCCTTTAGCAATAAGGGGCCGGTGTGATGGCTAAAATAAATGCAAAGTGATTTCAGCAGTGTTTTATTGATTAAGATCACACTGGGCCTCCATGCTGCACGGTGACAACAGATGCTATACATCCTTCCAGGTTCAAATTAAGCTTCTTCCACTTGGCATGTCAGAGTGTGACAGTGATGCTCTCGCTACACTGTCTAAAACATTCAGTGGATTACCAGGAATAATAAAACCAACACCCCGCACTTTAAACTGGATGTGCCTATCTGATGCAAGGGGGGAGATTGATCTCCCATAATGCTTTGTCTTGATGAGACAATGAAAAATGGCCCTAGCCGGCGACATGTCAATATCAGGGCTGGAGATGCACCGACGGTCCTAGGTTCTTATTTAATCCGGTTTTCTTTAAGATGATAGCTCTTGTTACATTTTCACTGCCTGTCTGTCAGCTTGACATCGCAATATTCCCCCTCTCCTCACTTTCCTGCTCGGTTTCATTTATTTTAAAACGCCATTTCACACACGGCTGACTTTAACAAGGCATTATACAGCTCTGAGGGAAGGTCTGGGAGATAGAATTGTGACAGATACAACATTTTTTATGGAGGAAAGACAGAATATTGTAAACAGCAGAGTGTATAAATGTGGCAGAGTTCAGAGCGGAAAGCTGCTCATGTATGTATAGATGTCATTCAGTCTCCTCTTCCTCGTGGAAATGATGTCCACTGTCAATACCCCCCCCCCCCCCCCCCTTCTGGTTGAGAAGCAATGAAGTCAGCAATTGTTTAGGCTTCATTCATTAAAATGCAAATATTATAATTCAGAATTCTCTGATTACTCAGTATTGATTATGTGTCATTTAGTTACAAGGTGTTATTGGAAATGCATAAACTATGTCACACAGGCAAATAATATGCAAATAGGCAATTTCACCAGCAAATATTATATGACATGCAGTATATTTTATTTGCCAAAATGCTTCACTTTTCCCCTAACCATAAAGATACTGAGAATAGGTGTGCATACATGCAATACTTACACATTTTACATTGAATATGCCTTTGAAACGGTTAGCCCTGTGAAGACACAGAGGTAAAACATAAATAATGCCAGTAATGTAGCATATCATGACAGAATTCCCATGAATTTTCCAGGAAAAAAAGCTCCACCCTGATATTAATGCTTTAGTTTTTCTCCTCTGTCTGGTCTGGATGTAACCACTATGGCGTTTGACTGTGAGAGTGCAGTGACAGTAGGGGTGCAGTTGCTCCCTGCACCCTCCACGATGCAGCTGTGGGTGAAACATGCCATGGCTGACATATCAGTGATGTTTATTAAGAGACGAGTCTATCAGGTCTCATAAGCCAGTTCTCGCAGGCGGCAGATCTTTTGTTTCTTCCGGAGGGTGTCATCAATCTTGCGTGGCTGCGCTCTCCTGAGCGCTTGATGGGAGATCACGGATTCCTCCCTCCCATTGCAATGGGTTCAGTGGTGGAGGCAGGTAGACAGCATACACACACACACACACACACACACACACACACGTATATATACACACACAGTGAAGGCTACATGCTCTGCAGAGCACCTCCATTCTGAGAGGGAAAATACTGAGGGAGGCTCTATTGTAGACATGACACTGTCTCTCTGTGCTGCTAAGAGGAATAACCTTGCCAATAATAAACGCTCAAAAATGCAGTACTTATATTTTTATTTCGACACATCATGAGGACTTAGACATATCAGCTCTTATTACATATTCAAAAGGCATTCAGTATACAGTATGTTTCATTTTCAGTTCTGTAAATGACACTGGAGATTTCAAGCTAAATATATGACTTTCATTTCTTTGGCTGCTGTCTATCTGATTTCCCTTCCTTACGAGGCTCTTAGATTTTTTATAACGGTTTCCATTTAAGCATCTGCAACTGATCTGGATCCCTCAAGACTTGTCGACATCACTAATAACTGAGGGCATTTTATGAAGGTGCTGAAATGTTTTCGTCCTAAACACTTTGTAACGCATCATGTAAGATCATCTTTGAAATGCAACACTTTGTATATGATGAACATACCAGCACATCTGAGTCTGTCCTTGCTGTGAAATTCAAGAGCTTCATTATTACATCTTAACATTAATCATTCATATCAACATTCACTCAGATAGCTGGTGTGAACTTTTTGACCATATAACATGGTCTTCATCTTCATTAGCATTATATGGAAGTTTTAACATCCACAATTTCCATGTCAAGACAAACTCCATCAGCTGATGATGACTGTGAGAGATTTTACATTCAAGGTCCAGTGTGTAAGATTTGGAGGAAAAGTCTACCACATTTCAACTCTAGCCCAGAATGGACAAACTAAACACTGGCTCTAGATAAGACTGCTCACATTTTTGCTAGTTTTGTGGCCACCATAGTTTCCTTTGTGCCTGGCAGTTTCAAAAGGTTTTAGTTGTTTGCAGTGATCTGCATTCTCACTGCTACACACTGCTCCTTTAATAAATCAGCATAATGGAGATTATGAATCCCTACAACCTTGCAACATGTACTACTGCGATCAAACACTGCAGAGATTGGGAGAAAACATAAACTCCAAATATGAAAGGAAATAGCACAAATTTCCAAATAAAACACCTTTCCTTTTGTGACAAATATCTACTCTGTTAAGTGTAGTTAGGGCTGTGAATGTATATTGATTATAATTTCCCTCACATTTGGAGAGAACAGTACTTAAACTAGGAGACACTGTGTGACTGAGGAATGAGATGAAATTATTTACTGATAAAAGTTTTAGTGCAAACTCATACATTCTACATCTGCAGTCCTGCTAGTCTAAGACTGGATCAGATATTTGAAATGCGTACACAATTTTTGAGGTTATAGATATATCATAAATTAGACCATTAACAGTCTCAGTAATTATCAATAGTATTGTATTTTTAGGAAACAAAGTCCAACAACTAGCAACAGAGAACTTATGTGAAAATGTCACAAATTACTCTGTGAATATTACACCAATGAGAATTAAGCCTGCGGCACATTAATGGGTGCACAGAATATGTTAAAATAAGAAATATAATGTTTAAGTACGAGGAAAATAAAGGTACATCCAAATTAAGTAAGTACCTACTGAAATGTTTTTATGGTGCAGCCCTGCAGTGAGTGTCTCTTGCCTGTAATATGAAATTGATATACTTGGCATGTAGAGACTTGGAAAAAAAAAAGTGCCCTCTGCAACAGCTAAAACCAAATGAAAGTAGATAACGGCATCGACTCGGAGCCTTCTGCAGTGTCATAACTTGTATGTAAATCTCTGTGGCCGGGATCATAGACCTTCATTAAGTGCTCTTTAGTAGATTTATGAAGTGATCTGTGCAAAAGTCGTTTGTAGACACTGTTCGCTTTAGACCTGGACATGATGAATATACTCCACTTGGCTCTGGCTGGACTGCTGAATCTGAAATTGGTGCTGTCCAGAGAATGCTGCTTGTTTCCAGAGCTGGATGGAGCACTCCTGTTTATTCTCTGACTCTACTCCACCGTGTTGACCTTTAACAAAATATGCCACCACTCTTGCAAAGGGCATTCATTCCTTTAAGTATTTTTTTGCCATTATGTTTCTTTTACAGTCTCTGCTGCTACAACGTGGTTACCTTTGTCAAGAACATGAACTGTGTAACATTAAGCAGCTCTTAGTGCTTCACTTCTTATTACAAATGATATTCAAACCACATAGAAAGGTTAGCGTGTCTGGCGATTCCTCATCTTTCTCACTATAGTAATAAATTGAAGGGATCATTTCATACTAATTGCTTTTTCAGGATGATAATCCGAGCAATAAAGCACAAAAGGCGTTGCTTGTCTGCAGGGAAATACACCCAAATGAAATAAACACTTGTTCACTTTTGATTCCAATCTGTTCAGCCTCAGAACAGAATACATGCCAGTGCCTGGACAGAAAGAAGGCGAAGAAGTTTGAATCAATATTTCCTATTAGGGACGCTGATGCTTAAACCAACAATGACCAGCGCTGAATGAGGTCCAAAGCATTGTGTGTTCAGGTGTGTGGAGTAATTGAATTCTCTATTGAAAAGGCTCCTCTGATTAAACTGAAGAATAAAGGGAAAATGCAATCAAAGAGACGGTTGCTTGGGACAAAGAGTTACCTTCAAAGTTTGTCATCAAAGTTATTTTGATTAATGTGGGACTCGGTTCCTCCAGTGGAGCTATGAGAGGAACAAACTGGAACATATTATTTTTGCAGGAGGTCTTAATTCGACTTGTTTTCTTTCTCTTAAAGTTCATTTTGCACAACATGCGTGCACGCGCCATGTTCTCATTCATGTGTGTTTATAGCAACCAGGTGGTGTATTGTGTTAATAGACGGATAAAAATCAGCAAGGAAATGGCCCTCCCAGCGCTGACCCTTCCACCACCCCGGCTCTATCTGTCAAGCTGTCCTCCCTCTGACTTTTCACCCTCTGATCCCCATCTCCTGCTTTGGAGTAAGAGAAAACAGACCAGCACTCCCAGAGCACATTTGCAAGCCAGTTTAAGAATGTTGCAGTAATGCAGGTTCACTTTGCTAAACACATACTGTTTAGCAATGCCTGGTCAATATTCTCATTCAGTGAAATGAAAAGTAAACTTATTGGTGCATTACAAATAAATATGGCTGAGGATTTGTTCTTGTTTTGAGGAAATAAAATACTCCTCACACTTTGTGAAAGGAAAACACTGACATATTTGTGAAAGATGTGTCTGAAATTCAACTGTCTGTCTGGGAGTTTTCCACAGCACTGGTTGACTGACGTTCGATAGTGGAGACTGTCTGTTTACAATTCAACATTTGGACAGACCCATTGAAGGTTTGCACTGCGCTCATAAAGTGGAAGCTAAGTAATCTGTCCAATCTAATGAGCTAACTAATATCCACTTGGTAAGTGGGAACTAGTTGTGGTGATGGCAGTTGACCAGACTGACAAAACACAGCAACATGTAGTCCCGTAACCTGTAACCAGCAGTCCATACCTACATCCAGTGAAATTCCTTTGTGATCAATTTAATAGCATAAAATATGAATACTATATTGTTTTTTTTTTTAATTAGAAGCCCACATCCTCTGGCCAGTCAAGTAAACATTTATGTTATGTCACCACCAAACTATGATTGGTGTCATTATATAGAAGAAGGATTGATCGTCTGCCTGCAACAAAGTGGATGAACCTGACAACTAACAGCTTCTTCACTTTCAAACACATTTCTAATCTGTCTATAAAACACTATTTTTCTGTTTCATGTCTGTCCAATGTGTTGACCGTCTGAATGTTGACCTTTTGTACTCATTAACTGACCTTTTCCTATGAGTTTAGAGAAGTAAAAAAAAGGTTTTATGGTAGGGACGTATTGTTTTACAGTAAAAACGTCAGTTACAACATCATTAAGACCTCTCTGATTCACTTTGATCTACACACACATTGGGCATCCGTCACATCATTAACTGACCTGTGATTAAGTGTTATAGACAAGCGACTGAATTGGTCTCATGCTTTACCATTTTCATTTTCAAATCCTAAACTGGGTTTTTTATTGTTTGATGGGAAAAATGTGACACAGCCACTTTTAGGCGTGGTGCCACTCGGCACTCTGAGTTATTATGTTATTTCATTGGAGCCTCTTTGTATAATGACACCTGACTGGAGCATCAGCATCACCTACTGCTTATCTCAACGAACCAATATAATACCATAATAATATTTGTATAACAGTAGTTGATGGAAATGCACTTTTTATATATATTTAATTTTTCTAGATTTTCTGCAAATTTCTTGAAGGTTGACGACATATTTGGATGGAAAGATGAGTAATGTCAGATGAAGTCAAGAATTCATGGCCGCAGGAGAACGCTGATGTAGGGGGCGCTGCACAGCAGAAATATGAATAAAAGTAATTTCAGTTTGACTTTAAATGCGCTGCCGTGTTGACATTGGACTCTAAGGAATAAACAGCCAACAGCATACAGCTGTTATTCATCCATGCATAATGTGAAGGTAAAATCTGATTTGATCCCAGCTGTATATTTTTGCTAATCTCTCCCCGTGTCCTCAGCTCCTTGGATATCTCTATATCAGCTGAAGATAAAATTTGCTGTGATAAAATGCTGGTGCAGGAAAAAAAAGTAAGAATTGGTTGCTGTGCTGATTGCTTTCTCCTGCCTCTGTGTCAGATAGTGGTCAGCAAGAAAGTCTGTAGCTGCTTCATCCCGTCTCCACCTGCCCATTGCTGTCCATCTGTCTGTCTGCAGCTCCTCATTCTGTTGGCCTGGCAGAGCAGAGAGTAGAAGAGAGGAGAGGAGAGGACTGAATGGATGACTTGAAGGCTGAGGGAGACCTCTCTTTTTAAACTCCAATCTGATAGGACAGGCACAAAGGAGCCAATCACTGTTCTGCTGAAGTCGGTATATTGGAGACACATACATTACAGGGTCAGCGGGTGAAAGAAAGTAAAGGTGAGAAACAGAGAAATTAGACAGGCTACTTTGTAATCCTTTCTGGTGATTTTGCTCTTGCACTCCCTGTAAACTCAAACTGATGGGTGGTTTTGATTATTTTCTCCCTCTCAGCTTCTGCTCTTGGTGAAGCAGTGACAGCGATTAACAACTCTGTGTCTTTGCCCTGATGAAAAGGTACTGACATATTCATTCACGGTCTCACAGTTTTCTTTTTGCAGTATTGTTAGTTAATGTCTGACCTTGTCTGTTCCATGTACAGACAGTTGCCTCTGGTGGCTCATGGGGAATACTGAAGGAGTGTCTGAGATACAGAATCAACTGTTACATGACAAATAATCAGTCTCATTCATTCTCATTGTCATATATGTATATATATATATATGACAATATGACAATATATATGTGGGCCCTGGACAACACTTGTTACTTGTAGGATCAGTTCTTTGCTGATTTTGGTCTTTTCGTGGGATTTGTTGACAAGACAAATAAATACAGAATATCACCAGACTTATTCTATAATACAACCAGCAGCAAAGGCCTTCCATCAAGTAATACAGTTTACCAGCTGAAACAGGAATATTATGTTGCTTTTGATTTACAACTCTTTGTCATTTTGTGTAGAAAAGTGTTGCACAATGTACAGCACAGGATATATCCTAGAATTAAAGGTCATGTTATATAATGTAATGTTTAAAGGGTCACATTACAAATCTGGCTTGATAAAAATAGTTGTCAGTGTGAACTATTCATAGTATGGCTGATATGTTAATAATGTTTTTACTGGAAATGTTATTGTTCCATTCACCTCCATTGTTTTTAGACGGAGGAAGAAATGTCATGACTAGAGATAAGTGAGAAATGTGTTGTTTTTTGTAGTAAAATGACCTTTCAATCAATAATTATTTATTAGCAGTCATGGTAGAATTAGTGGTAAGAATGGTAATAATATGTGCTGTGTAGAGATGACTGAGATTTTTTGGATTCTGCTGTAATATTTTCAGATCATAATTAAAAAAAAAAAAAATATATATATATATATATATATATATATATGAATTTCTGGCTCACTGTCATGACTGAACACTTCAACAGACAGTCGGCCGGCGTTCACTCCCAGCCACATCCGTGCTGCTCTGAGAGGAAATATTAGGCCGAAACATCTCAGGCGTGATGTGCCTATTAGATTATTCCAGAGACCAAACAACAGAGCAGGGAGAGGAGGCAGCGGAGAGGGTGGCAGACTGGGAGCAAAGCCTCTCTGAGCACTGGCAATCAGGTGGTATTAGGCTCCACCAGTTAGAAGCATCAGTGAGGCAGACATAGCTCCGTGTTAGTCGTACATGTGTACATACTCTCAGCCATCATCCCAGACACAATAATGGAAAACCAGATACCTTATCAAGCTCAACTGTCAGGCATGAGGCCGAGCCAGAGAGATTAAGTGTGGGATATGTGTGACGGTGCGATGCATGTGGTCGGGAATTGGGGTGGGAGGAAGTGTATGTGAATGTGAGTGAGGGGATAGAAGGGTTAGCTGCAACTTCCTGAGGTTTGGTTGCACAAGAGTCCCAACTGTATTATATCTGCTTTGTTATGGAGACAGTGCAGCATGGTTTTGTTCACTTTATCCTACTGGGAGATCCTTAGAGTGTTTCTTGATTGACGCTGGAGATCCACCCACTCTGGGTTGCTAATGAGAAAAGCCCCGAGGACACAGAAATTCAGCAGACATTACTCCCTGACCTTTGTGAGGTTTGCTAGGGACGCTGCGGCAAGCCGCTCATGCAGCCTCAGCGTCGTACGCGTGTCAGGCTCCTCGGGGCCCCGCTCGGGGACGCGGAGTAACACTAGGGAGCCTCGTTATGTGCGCAACATCAAAACGAATCAGCCTCCGTCCGCCACCCCTCATCTCAGGCCCCCACTGCGGGCTGCAGGGTGAGTGTGTGGAGGTAATGAGACCATGGTGCTCCTCGGCCCCCACCGCCACCTACACTACAAGACACTAACAACTACTGGTGCCCCAGGGATGTCCGTGAGATAGGCAGTGAGAAAAAGAAAGAGTGAAATGAGGGGAAAAAAAAGAGTGTGAGAGAGAAAGAGAGAGACCAGGCAGTCCACCTAACCAGCTGAAGTGGAAGTTATCCTTATGAAGTGTGTGTGTGTGTGTGTGTGTGTGTGTGTGTGTGTGTGTGTGTGTGTGTGTGACTCATGCACTGCCAGGGGTTTTCAGGGGTCTTGAAGGAGCTGTGCCAAGTTGTGTGGAAGTTTCTCTTGTTGCCAACAGGCGCCAAGCAGACAAGCCTTCTCCCTGCAGTCAGATAGGGAGCACTTGTGAATCTTTGTTAATTAATAATTCATGTGAACATACAATTGTTGAGTATACTTTATTTTTTAGCTATGAAATATGCACATAACTGTAAACACCTTGAATGCTATGCTCTAGTCAGCTGTCATGTTTCAATGGAACAGCAACTGGACAAAGAAAACAGACATTTTACTTATTGGAGCAAAGAATCAGAAAGACAATCAGCACACAAATCTTTGAAAAACATCAAACCTGCAGTCTGTTTCTGTTTCAAAAAAGATAATGCGTGTTCCTGCCAGTAGCTTGCTTGATTTCTTCAAGGCTCTTCTCTCTAACCAAGAGAACCTTGGATAACCTGCAGATCAGCCAGAATACAGCAGCCCGTCTGCCAACCAAGACCAGAAAGAGAAGAACACAGTGTTACTCTCCTTACAAAGCATCTTCACCGAGTTCTTGTTGGCTTTAGAATAAATATAATTATTCTAATCTCTCTCTGTGTGCATGCTTTTTGAATAGACTGTTTGTTTTATGTAGAATAAACATCTAGTTCATTTAAAAGGTTATTTTCATTGTAAATATTAATCATAATGTGCAAAGTAAATTGTTTAGGTTTATACTGTAACAGTTGTGATGTAGCATGCCAGGTGGACCTTTGTTTAACTTTATGAAATATCAAAAATATCAAAAAGAGAAAAACTCACAGGGCTTCCCTGGTAGAAATACTTCCTGTCACTCGTCAAATGCTACATTATTTTGCCAGTATATTTTGGTGATGGTAACAAAGTTGACATGAACTTACTTACAATATATATCTCACTGTCATTTGCATAAAATGATTTAACTGATTAAAATACTTCAGTTTGATTTAAGATGTGAAGACACCCTAATCATATATTTTATTTTAAATTACATATTTTGCTGTTTTTAGAGTCATTTTATTGCTGATTCTTTCTTTGGGACACCACAGGCACCAATTTCTTAGATTGACCCAAATATCCATTCAGTGTGCAAACAGCACTGGCAGTAACTATCTTTAGTTGTCCAATAACATGAGTCATAACTGTGGGAATCTTCTTCTATTGCTAACTGCCATCCCACATGAAGTGAATGCAGCGCTGGCATTCACATAATTAAATGGTTGGTTCACCCAAGTTACAAAAAAACAGATTTTCTCACTGCAGATAGTTTTGGGGTGTTTTTACTCAAGTTTTGAGATATCCGTGTTGGAAATTTATGCCTAAACTCTCCCCAAAAAAACCCAGAAACAGCTGGATAATGCAAATGTCAACAGTGCTATACTTTCTATGGAAGAAATCTAATTGTTCATATGAGGACTGTCAGCAAATTTATCAATCAAACAATCCATTATTCTTAACTTCTGTGTGTGAAGGTCTGGTTTGACTCCTTTTCTTCTCCTCACTTATTGTTACTCTTTGCAGAGAGAAAAAGCCAATCTCACCCTCCGTGAGTAAGTCTCGGCATACTGTAACTGGAGCATTTGTTTATGTCCTAATTAATGGGCAACTGAGAGGCAGAGATGGCACTGAAAGCCATGTTTTGAAAAATCTTCCCACACTTGGTATGTCATGTGTTTTCCTCGGGTACGCCTCTGCTCATCTGACAAGTCATTAGACATGCAAACAGTCTAATGCAATTGCATTTATACAGCAGCATTCAGGCTGTAGCATTTTAAAGGATTCATTGCAGTCAACTGACTCTCTGTCCATGCACCAGACATCACATCATGTTGTGTGATGACTATCATGAAATCACACAATAATGAGATCAGATCACAGCTTTTATTTTATTTGAAATAAGTTGTAAGTGATATACATCCACCTCTATAACCTGCAGGTGAAAGGCTTAGCAGAGCTCGGTGCTATCTACATGCTAGCTTTTTCTTGACTTCTTCTGTATATTACAAGATAGCAGGATATATTACTTTTTAAATGAATTGAACAGCATGTGATTGCCCTCGTGGATACAACATAGACCAAAACATGCAGGAAAGACTGAACAAAGAAGGAGCCTCAGCTAAAACAGGAAGAGGACTGCTTCGCTCCACTTGTTTGTAGCATTGAAGTGTTAAAGGTGAACAAATACAAGATGTTAAGAGAGAGATGCTAAAACTGGAGTTGCCTGCCACACAGGCAGGTTAGCTGTCTTTCTGTCTTGGATTCTTTACGAGCTAGTTAGATATTGTTCACTGCTTGGTGCTATTGTTTCCTGGGGCAATTACACATAGCTGTAGTTAACCTGCTAAACACACACCCTAAAACACATCCTCAACCATAAGACCTATATACATATTCTTGGTCTCCTTTGATTGGTCAGAAACTAAGGAATATGAATCCATTGTAAGTAAACCTGTTTCTATTTTCCATTCCAGAGGCTTCCACAGGCTGCTGAAATCCCAGAAAGGTCACTGTGACTCTCCAATGGTCAAAACAGACCTTTGACTTATTTTTTGGAAGTATTGGTGAAATATTTTGGCAAAAAAATGGATTGATCAAATCAAATCAAATCAAATCAAATCAAATCAAATCAAATCAAATCAAATCAAATTTTATTTGTATAGCCCAAAGTCACAATTTGCCTCAGAGGGCTTTACAATAATAATATATGTAGTGGACGTCATGCAGGACCACAGCAGCAGCCACAATCCATGAGAACCTGCTGGACGAGAGAACACAGAAACTCCAGGGATAATGTCAGTGTTACTATGAAATGTGAAGTCTGACTGCTACTGCCTTTGAGTTTCCATGTTTATGTAGCAGTTGGTGAGCCTGCGAGGTGAGGCAGACTGACCTGAATCTGGCTTCTGACAAACACGTCATGAGCTGTGGAACAATAACTTGCATTCTTCACAAGTTTATTCTCGGTCTATTGTTCCGTTTGATCATTGCCGCTGAACGAAGTGCTCTTCCTGCCATAAGCAGTGCAGGACAGTGACAGCTCTGAAGTACTGTGTAAGATCAGGTCAGCGCAGTTCTCACAGTTCAGTTGAGAAGTACAATTAACTATCAGTGAAACAGAAAAGATTATACTTACAGAATATGTCACCTCTCAGTGTGAAGTCACCCTCTTAAGCCAAACATTATTGTTGAGACACGATGGATCTCAGCGCTCAGGTGGAATAAAACCACAACGTTGCCTTGGCAACAAAGTTTGTTGGACCAATCAGATTTTAAGGTGGGCTTTACAGGCACAAGTCAAGGCTGGCACTAATAAAGCTGTCCAGTCAAAGTCTGTTTTTCAACCCCAATGGAAATAAGTGTGGAGATAACCCACACTCCTGCCGTATAACATAAAACTATTTCATACTGACGCCATGTTCACATATCAACTTGCTATGTTTATTATAGAGATGGAATTAAAATAAAATGATATTCCCTATATTTCAAGTGTTTCTTCTGTGCAGCTGATTCAAACATACTGATTCAGTACGTATTGTACACCCTAACACAGACCTTAATCATGCTAAATGCAACGTTAGCTTCTGTTGTTCCGTGTTCGGTCACTCGTTTTAGCCCTGGTAGATTTTGGCTGTACTCTAATTTCAGCACAATTTAAACTGGTGAACAGGAGGAAGTGTCTCTGGCAGCATGTGGCACAGCAGCTCAAGCTGTTAGCAGCTGAACAGGCGCAGCTGAGGAGCAGTCTCCCTGGGTCTCAGGGGGCTACTGCAGCAGTCTGTCTGTCCTTACCTATTTCACTTCTTCCCTGCTCTCTTTGGGGACTTCGCCTGTTAGTGTAGTGTTTGCTGTAAGAGACGCGTCTGCCTTTCCATCTGTGCCCAGTTTGAGAGTGAGCTAAACTGCAGTCAATGTCACACAAGAAGTTGCTGAATTATTAAGAGTTCCAGATTTGCTGTGCACTGCACATCTTTGATCCATCTGTTGGAGGAGCATTCATATATGGCAAAGTGTACCTGCTGCAGTTGCTGGCAATCTGTCGCAGATCAAAATTTGATGGTTCATACATTTGTTGTCACCAGAAAGAAGTTTGGCTCTCATGGTGTTTAACTCCATGTTACAGAGCTAGCTTTGCTCCCATTTCCATTGTTCCATGATGACACTGTGGGTAAAATCCTCTTTAACTGTGAATATTTTAAAGCAAGTGAACTGAAAGACTATTATGCACTTATCAAGAATTTGTTTCCTGAATCAAGGAGAAAGAGATAATAAGACAGACAGAGAGAGAGAGAGAGAGAGAGAGAGAGAGAGAGAGAGAGACAGAGACAGAGAGAGAGAGAGAGACAGAGAGAGAGAGAGAGAGAGAGAGAGAGAGAGAGAAGCATAAAAATAGCAGCCCACTAACACCTTCCTAATCATCTGGCCCATTTCCTCAAGGTGATATGGTATAAAGGTTAGTGCTGTATGTCCTCACTGAGAGCGAGCGGCCGTTGTACTGCCTCTGGTTTAATCATTGCAGCTTTAATCAACAGATTTTTATTAAGTGAACAGTCTTTGTAGTAGAACATCTCAGCCGTTTTAATGTCATCCTCTGACCTGTATTTATGGTGCGCATCATTCTTCCTGCCTTTTTAGTCAGAAAAGACAGCACAGTATCAGACAGAGAGTGATGTGGTTGAAAATGTTTCATTCTGTATACTATTTCTGTTAATATTCTTTATGTGCAATGTCTTAAACACTGTACTTGAAACTAAAGCATTTTAAAAAAAAAAAAAAAAACTGTAATACAAAAAGCAGTCCTTGGTCATTTGCTATAAATTAAACTGTGTCTTTCTCCACATGTTCTTTTGTGCTCAACATTTCCTCGACTTGAACAAGTCCTTTTTTTCACAACTCAAAGTCTACTTACTGTTTCATGTAACACAGGTGAAAGCTCAGAAAAAGCTCAAATCATTTAAAAGAAACATAATGCAAATGAGCTTTTCTGTCAAGATAATGAGGAAACAGAGAAGTTACAATATGTTCTGTGAAAACATGTTCCTTAGTTATCAATTCATTTCAATTCACTTCAGTTTTAGTGAATAGTAATTTGAAGCGTGAACTGCACATGCTTTCTGCTGTAACATCTAACTGCTCTTTTCTTTGTGGTCTAACCTAACCACACGTGGAACTAAGGACACAAACCTCAGTCTACGGTGTCAAAGTCTGCATTTTGCCTGTCCACCATCCATCCGGACCACCTCCCTACAACCAAAAGAAGCCCTTCCTTCACAATGTTGTTAGTGACCATAGTCCAGATAGAAATGTTGTTTCCCATCAAAACACAACTATCTAAACAAATTAGTAGTATGTGTGTCATTTATGGGAGGATTGTCCCATGATACACAACGATAAAAATAACTGGTTACAGTGCCTACCACATAACCAGCATGCTCCTGGTTTGATTCCAGCCAGTGATCATTGTTGCATGTCTAAACACTCTCTTAATTAGCCATTATCACACACTTTCATTTTGCAGTTTTCCTGCCCTCTCTACTCCTCGGTGTGTAGACCTGAAGGAGGTCAACCTCCTCTCCACACAGAGCCACATTTGGGTTTCAATGTAATTAAAACCAAAAACCAAAACATCAAACTGATGAAAATGGTCATCGAGAAAAAAAATGTGGTGATTATTATTACAGCTCCACTGATGCTGGTACTGTTGTTATATTGTGTTTTAGTGCGTTGTGGTTGGAGCCTCCCAGTACAGAGGCTCTTCACTGTGTTCTGTGGCAGACTTTGTACTTGACATTTCCATGATTCATGTCTGGTGTGATGGCTGGCCTCGAGGCTCACAGAACCTTTACTGAGACAGAACCAGGCTGCATTTGTCTGCATGACCAGAGAGCATCGTCAGACCGCACTATACTGTGTGCATGCACATATTACTGCAGCAGTTGTTAAGTCTGGCTTTTGATGCTTATTAATGTCTAAAACATAATTCTGTAGGCCCTGTTTTGATCCATTGTGCAAACCATGTTATTGCCTTTAATTTATAGCTTCATTGTGGAATTGTATCACTGTTAGAGTTGGAGTTCAGTATATAGTATGTAGTGAACTTTTTTCTTTACAGAACTTGTGTTCAGAGTGGTACTCTCTACTTTTGAGAAACCCACACAGCGTACACTCGCTTTTCATGTTTTAGAGAAATCATGAAGTCAGCTCTGCATGCATATGTTTCAGTGCTTTGGGGAAATGATAGTGGCTATGAATAACAAATAGATGTGAGTCAGTGCAGTTGAAAAGCCTTGGCTTTGTTGCTGTTATTAAAGCTGTGGTAGCTGGAGAAATGGATCCAAAGTATGCTGTTGATCTTTTTGCGAACAGATATCAAAGCCTGGACAGCAAACGAGTGGTAAGTACTGGGGGACAGGGGGGATCCCTGGAGCAAACTGAGGGTAAAGATGAAGGGATGTGGAGGAGATGAAAGAGAAGAGAGAGAGAGAGTGAGAGTGAGAAAACTGAGGAAGAGAGGGAGAGAGAGCCTGTGTGCCTTTGTGTGTGTCTGTATACCAGTGTCTGCTGGAGGAAGGACTTCAAAGACCCAGCAGAGCAAAGGCTGCTTTGCTTTTTCACTTTTTTTTCCACCAAAGCTCCTCTCGCGTTGGATCCCCCCTCCTCTCCTTTCTGATTATTCATCTGTCTCTCCTCAAAGGCAGCCAGGCCTATTGGATTCTGTAGGGCACTACTGACATGAATATTTCTGCTGCATCAGAGACATTTGCTGTCGTAGCCTCACAGTGCTTCAACCGTAATTGAGCGCATGATCCCTGAAGCTTCCCACAAAGTTTATTGACTGCAATATTGGCTGCAATGCTGCTGTCTCTTTCTACCTATTGAGAATGGAGCCTCTGTGCTAAAAATACATTTTTTTCATTGATAGTATTGTATTTTTGAAATTGCACAGCTTTTACCAAATCACAGTCATTCATTCCGAGACCCCATTGAAAAATTATGGGGCAGATTTACTGCTGCTTTGGTGGCATTTGAGTGTCTGCAAGGTGCAGCTCCTCCTCACTGAATATTTATAACAAATAACCTAAGCTGGTTTAAGTCCTGTTCATCCCATCGATCGTTTGTACATGTGCACTACAGTTAATCACGGAGTTCCACAAGGTTCTATGTTTGGACCAGTTCTATTCACCTTATATGTTCTTCCTTTAGGCAACATTATTAGGAATCACTCCATTAATTTTAATTTGCAAATAATATTATAAAGGGTGTGTTCTAGACCTGCTTTATATAGAACCTGTCACGAGATAACACATTGACCTTTGTTTTGCTGTAAAATCAATGAAAACTGCTGCACAGATTTTGGTTTAGTAAATCTGACCTTAAATGTGATCGGTTGTCCTGGAAAAATTAAAGGTAGGGTCAATACCACTCATTATTTTTAGTCTTTATTCTTTTTTCAGATCCCCATTATCATCTACAAAAGTGTCCACTAGTTTTTCTGAGGTCCACACAAAAAACAAGAAACTGCTAAATAAGTAAAATACAAAAAGAAATCACCAATACACACTATCAAAAAATAGAAACAAATCAGAATGATTCAGAGCAGAAATAACACTTTGTGAGATTAATACATTTTTATGTTTGTAATTTTTTTGTAAAAAAAAAACCAAACAAGCAAACAAAAAAAAAAAAACGGAACAATAAACACGAGAAGTCAGATGTCATGTAAAATCAAAGGCAGTCATTTATACAATTTATTTTAATTTAAAAAAAAATCAAGCTGTGTTAACCTTTATTTGCTTAGTTACCAAATTTGGTTCAATCATATTATATTATCATTATTTATAACTCATATATTTTATTGAAATAATTGTCTTGCATATTAAATTTTAACCAAACAAATGTTGGAATTGGAAGAATTTCTATGTTCATCCAGTACAAGAATTCTTCCTGGAAAACAGACAAACAAAAAAGCTGGAACAGGTGACATCTCAGCCTGAATAACAGGACAGAGTGCCTTTTAAGTTTTTAGGGGCTTACAGCCTTGCTGTGGGTGTTGATGTGTCTTTTTCCAAGCGTGTCAGTCTTCAACTATGTGACTGATTTACTTTCCCCAGTCATGGAGAGAGTCTTTCAGATGTCATAATGCTGATCATGTTGCTCTTTGAAGAAGAAGAAGCTTCCCCGGAGGTACAGATGGCTACGCGCCTTCTCAGATTGTGTAAGGGGAGATGAGGGGCGGTGGGGTGGAGTGTGTCGTCGTCGTTGTGGTACGTATAGACTGAGGAGGGTGGAGGGGGTTACTTTTTGGAGAATTTGACAAAATCAAAGCTTTGTTTGTGCTTAGAGGCATAGGTGAGTGGGTACAACTGTGCCTGCTGCTGTCACATAAGGAGAGGCTGTCAAGGCTCTGATGGAGCTCATGGTTGTCTCATTTTGACTGGTTCTCCTTTGCGACACACTCAAGAAGTATTTGTCTCCTTGTCTCAAAGCTCGGTGTAATTTTTATGTCTCCTTGCTCGAGAGTCAAAAGGGTCTGCAAACTGGAAAAATCAGCAGGACTTAAAAGGGTGTCGTAACAAATTAACTTTCCAAAATATTGAATCCAAATGTACGGGTGTTCAAAGTATCTTTATTTGGCACGCTTTGTGTTTTTAGGGGAGAATTCTAAAGAAAGACATAGTTAGATTTTATGGAATTATCACTTATTTTCAGATCATTTCAGGGCTGGAGCACTTAACAATCTTCTTTTGGAAGGTTGTGTAAAAAGTCAGGTTGCACAGAAAAAGTCACACATCCTACTGCTTCTTCTTTCAACAAATTGTCAGCCTTCCCAAGATGCAAAGTTGCTGAAGAGCAGCATAGGCAATATATCAGTGAGTGCCTCTTGGGTGTCTCAATACTGCCCTTGTTCAAAGAGTCTGACAGATAGATTTTCTCCCATAAGTTTTTAGAGCACCCAAAGGACTTGATTGACTTGTGAGTCCGGTATATTGGCTCTATGAATTTACTTTAAGACACTGGTTGTCAAGGTGAAACGCTCACAGCTCATCACATCGCACAGGCTCACATTGCTATTATATTGCAAACCCATGAAAATTGGGCTCATCACTTGGGTGGATCAACAAAGGGGACGGGCCATATAGCATGAGTGCACAGTTGTTAACATTTAGAGGGGGTGAAATAGTTACGAGGATATAAAATTTGATTGCCCCCTTTAGAGAACTTAGCAGCAAGTGTAAAGTTTGCACTCTGTGGGATCAATGGCTCCCTTTTTCTATTGTACACTATATCTCAATATCCGTCTGTTACTTCTCTCTGGTGGGTTGTAGATCTGAGTTCATGTTGAAGTAATAGCTCCCTCTCTCAGAAATACTGTCTTTTGATGCAGTATGCTTTAGATCAACAGTGTATTTATTATGCTGTAAAACATATATTCTGAGAGTAGGGAAGACCTTTTCCTTGTTTCTAATATCAGCCCGAATCAAAACCTTAATATCACTGTGTGAAATAACCATAATTCCCTCTCATTGTCTATAAAGTGATATCTATCGTTTTTATGGCATGTACGTGCCACAGGCGTGAAGTACATCATTGCAGGATTGACAAACGAGTCCCTGGGGCTTTGTAAAACACACTGCAACGTACTCGACCCGGGTTTGCCCACTTCCACACTGTGCGTACATGTCACCCCCCTACATGCAAGGCTTGTAAAGTTTTTATTTGGGAAGGTAGGACTGTAATTAGGAGCGAACACAAAGGCAGTTTTAGTGGGGGGCGACGTGTTAATGGGTTGATGTGTGGAGAGCTAATCACCACTCGGCCGTTAACCACACGCCGGCACCACTGGGCTCATTCCAGGGGTTAACTAAACTGAGCTGTGACACATGGCTGGGCTTTATGGGGTCCAAGCAGGGAGAGGAGGCCCACGGATGACGCTAAAGAGCCCATAATAATGACAGCAATTACCACAATCCGCTTAAACAAATGGGAGCTCGCCGAAACCTCATCATACTCTGATCAGATTGGCCCTAATGAGATAAAGATGCCAATTAATCCTGTGTTAATTGCTGTGGCGCATTCTCGGAAAACACTGAAATATGCACATGCAAATGCAAGGCAGGGCCTGCTGCGCCGTCCAGGATCCAAACTGCAAAATGTTGAGAGCATATTTACATAATGATTATGATGATGATGATGGTCGCGTGGATAATGATGATGATGATGATGACGATGCAGATGAGTGTTCATATCTGGGCTGTATTTCCCGTAGTTGTTGAATGATGACCTTCTCTAACTGATCACTCGCTGTTCTGGCTCTAATCGGAGCGTCGATGAGCTATCACAAGACAGAGACATGCCCAAAGTCAGACTGACATTTGCATTAAGGTAATATTTGGTGAGTGATGCAGCCTTCTAATGCTTCAGAGCGGGTAACCTCTCTCAACACCGTGTCTGAACCCCAAAGTGCTGAGATGACACTGTACAGTTGGTGACCTCATTATCGCTATTACTGCAGTCAGGAAATTTATAACATACATGTCTGTGATGACAAATTCTATAAATCATTGCATTAACTCCTGCTCAGAAGTCCTTTGCTGTAACACTCTCCTCAGCACCGGTGCCACCACAATCCATTTTCTTTCATGTTCTCTAATTGCCGTCCTCATAGTTTTGCTCTTTTTCTTGCCTGTGTTGACGTGCCCTAATAGTCAGTCCATCCAAAGTGGCTGCGTTGTCGCTTCTGCCATTATACAGGCCATTTTCATTTCATCTGCAGAGGTCCTGGCTCCATACCACACTGACAGCATCCCCCTAAATCATCCTCATGTGTAATTGCTCCCTACTTACCCAAATGGCTATGGCCTTCTCTATTTGCCTAAGAGCATTTACTCAGGCTTCTCAGGAATTCATACTCCGGGTTCAAACCTCTTTGACTAGTCCTTTATGCCCAACTCAGTGTCAGTTGCTTCATTACTATCATTCATTGTGATGTCAACCTAAATGTGTTGTTTTGCATATTGTGTTTGTTGAGGGAAAGCCTTGAAATTTTCATGTTTTAACCATAAGGATTACAAGGTCCTCCTCTGTGGGTTTTCTGCACTGCTATGTTTATGAATTGTTTATGAAATCTTTCAAAAACCACAAAAACTAGAACCCCTAAGGCAAAACTATTTACAACTTTTTATTTTCATCATGTGCCCATCAGTTCCTTCAGTTTACATGAAACAGAACTCATCGAACTAATTGTTGAAATCCTAACAAAATGACTGAAAGCAGGTCCAACGTGGTCACAGCAGAAACCATAATGTTGCTAATAATGCTTTACACACAGAAGAACCATGAGCTGGTGAATGTTTTCAATTGACAGTTTTTGTTCATAATTGTCTCAGTACTCGTACTTTGTGCAATGACAATAAAGTTGAATCTAATCTAATCTATTCTCTGTTGCTTATTCCTTCAAATACATTTGACAAACCTGGAGATTTGTTTCCAACCTGTACGATCATGTTATTGCTCGTGCTGGCCTGTTGACTTATTTTTTGTTAGGTCTCCAGGTCCCAAAATGTTAGCTATTTTTTACTTTGGTAAGTACAATATTATATGTATTAATTACGCCCAAGCTGTACTGTAGTTTTCCTATAGATCTGAGTCCTGGTTGATTTTTGGACACCTTTGGTAGTAACAGAAAGTACGTCAAAGAGTGGCTGTTAGAATCGAGACAACATTACCACCATATTTTCCAGCAGACCCAAAGAAAACCAAAGGATTTATCACCACTTGTTTTAATAAAGAAGGAAATCAAAAACTCATGATCCAATTGAATTTTTTGCATTTGATCTTCCCATCGCACCTAGCATGTGCATGGATTGTGTCCTGTGGATCCCTTCAGTGTTGATATCCAGTTTCACTCATGGGAAAGGTGGACTCTGCTAATAACAATAAAAAAAACATATAGAAAGGAAAATTAAACAAAATATTTTTTAGCTGCTCTGACACAGCTACAGTCAAGGTTTGGTTAAAATGACTTGGTAAGGGATTGTGGTTTAGCTTATGATAACTATTCAGAACAATGCCATGCTTTCTGATTAAGATTAAGGAAGCTTTTCACCCCTTCGAGTGAGGCCGTTTGGAACAGATCTAAACATTTTTACCTAACATTTTGAACATAGCACAGAACAGCATCATTAGCCTCTATAATATAAAGCTATCCTGTATTTGCTCACACCACGCAGTAATTCTCACAGCCTGTTTCTGACATTTTTCTCTCAATAGATGGTTGTAGACAAAGACTGGATTTGATGTAGAATCTTAAGGATTATAACTTTAAATCAACTGACACTTCCTATCCAGTTGACATTTTTTGCCTGACAGCAGTGATATTTATCTTGTATTTGTATTTATTCATCAGATAAAAGGTGACTCGAGAGAAGAGACAAAGATGGCCATAACACAGACACACACACAAACACACACACTGAACATGTACTCGCACACACAGCAGCTGGCAGATTGTGGCTACCCCATTACAATGATAATAGCTATGTCCATTGTGATGTCCCACTTTTTAATTTTGATTTTGGGAGGTGAGTGAAGTCATTATGTTGCAGCCCTCGCTTGGTTTTATGAACAATCCAGTGCCCTAGAGACTTTCTCCTTTACACACACACACACACACACACACACACACACACGCACACACATACACACAAACAAACAGCCATGGACAATAGATAAGCACACACACATTCATGCACACTTACACACACATCACAACGAGTCAGTTCCCTTCCCCCCAGTGATTTGCCCTGCCATTAGGCCCGCGAGTTCCAGAGGGCTGCTGAGCGAATGGGGTGTCCCAAACCCACTCAGCGTCAGAAACACATCACTTAACCTTAACGCTCTTGTTCGCCTTCACTCGGCACGAAAAGCCAAAAGCCTTTTCCAGTTAGGCCCTGCCTGTCTTGCCTCTATCGATTTTGTGACAATGGGGAAAGTCCAGCATCAAATCACATAGCAAATCATTGAGAGAAAGTTTCAATTAGCTTTTTTTCCCCCCTTTCCTCTCCTGAAATTAAAGGCTACAGCGGATTCTGCTCTGTCCTCCTCTGCTCTGTCCTGTCATGGGGTAATGGGCTGATGGCAGAGGCTACACAAGAAGAAGAAGAAGGGGTAACAAGCCCGCCGGCCAAAGCTTTTCAAAGGCCAAAGCCTGCTCTGGTGTTCAAAAATGTTCACAGCAGCCGTTGCATTCATCAGTGAAGCATGTAGCCAACAGTAATTTTCACATAATCATAATTAAGAGACCGGCTCTATGAAATCTGTCACAAAAGAAACAACCTAAAAATAAAAGCAATGTGAATTTATGGCACTGCTTATGAAAGAACAATCCAAGTAAAATATAACCAGTCGAGATAGGATGTGGCTGCGACTCTAAACCTATTTGTGCACACAGTTGCGTTTGATTATTTGTCATCCTCACATGTAACGGCACATAATGAGGAGTGTGGGCTCGGCAGTGATTGGATTAGTTGAGGTTCCATGTCTTTTGACTTCTACATACTTCTAATGGAGATGGAACTGGCTCTAAAGTGATTAGTGTCTTATTTAATCATTTCAGGAAAAATTTGTTCTAATCAACTCTGCGAGTGTGCAGCCAGATGTTTGGAGTTTCTATAATTGAGTTATTTCAGTCAGACAAACAGAGACGTGTTTGGTCTAATTAGACTCCGTTGTCAGGGAAATCAAAAATTCTTCAAGCGGGAGCTGAATGCTTTTAATACGCTATTGAGTGATGTATCATTTTTAGAATTAATTTCTGATGCAATAAAAACTTGTCTGATCTTTGGATGTTCCTGTTCATCAAGAGCTGTCAGTTATTTCTGTCATAATTCTCTCAGAACAAACTGTTTAGAAAGCGAATTGTTTGTCTCTGTTTGATCTTCCCGGAGCAATCAGCCGGTCACAGATATTTATAGTGCTCTTCCTCAATCTGGGGATGGAATTAATATTCGTACAAATGAATGGGCTCTGTACTTCTGTCAGCGTAGGTTGGGATTTGAGATGATTTGTGTTGTTGTGATGTTAAACCGTATCTGAGAATCTTCTCAATTTATACATACATACAAAGTTTTCAAAGGAAAGCATCTTTATTTAGACTGGAAGAATGGACTGATTTTCTTCCTGGCAGCCTCTTAGCCTGTGTGACTTCATTACCCCCGTCAGACCCGGCAAGCACATTGGCTAATTACTCAGTCAGTCCAGCATTGGCAGGTAGTTGCACACATATTGATCAAAGTGCTTAAGGCTGGACCCTCAAGCAGAAATTAATCAGGCATGATTTTTGCTGAGGGAAAATATTAAATCTCTAACTGCACCATGTTTGATGTGATGTGTTTACAAAGCATTTTTTTTTTTTTTACTGGATTAATGCCCCGAACATAAGATGACATCAGACAGTATGAATCACAGAGCGATGACAGGTAAAGCAGTCACTCCCATCACAGTCCAGTTATGAAGTCTAAAAGTCCCAGATTTCTGGATATCTTCTATAACTGGATCCAAAACATACAATCTCTGTCATAGAAACAGCACAAAGCAGCACCAGCAAGCTTATTGTGGAGCCAGTGCATGTTTTGGCCACAACCACTGTTTGTTGAACACAAAGTGTGACAGAAAATTGTGTAATTGATCAAATCATATTGTGATTTTAACACTGAAAATCACAGTGGGTCTTTCTTCATCCTGTCAGAGAGATGCATTCTGGGTAAAACAAACAAACAAACAAACAAAAAAACTGTAACTGTACCTGGCAACTCATAGCACAGTATACTGCCATGTCCTCATTCTGTGTAGAGAATATATAATGAATGAATACATCATCATCATCATAATCATCATACATATATCTGATCATGACAGATTTGTTTAATTTTTGCATGAATACATTTTTGTTATTTTATTAAAAATCTGCAGGTACATTGGGTGGAGATCAGGGAAAATCAATTCTGGTCAACCAGTGTTGTATAATATACACATACACACAACTTAACATGACCTAACTTACCGAAGTTACAATATTATATAGAAACAAGAAGAAAACGAGAAGAACAAGAAAGGAGAAAACATGTTACCAAAAACATCAATAAAAAATCAAATGAAAGAAAAGGTCAGATAATGTGATAAAAGTTTAACCACAAAAACGAAATAAATGAAATAATGATAAATAACTTGTTTAACCTTATTTTTATGCATGAATTGTCAGAAAAATAGACTGCATTGAGCTGCTGCAGAGAGCTGCATAGATTCAAATGAGTGTGTGTGTGTGTGTGTGTGTGCGTGTGTCTGTGTCTGTGTGTGTGTGTGTGTGTGCGTGTGTGTGTGTGCGTGTGTGTGTGTGTGTGTGTGTGTGTGAGTGTTGCATGAGACCTACAAATGAAAAACATGTCTAATAAGCTTGTGGTTTCTCTTGAAAACCCTCTGCCATTGTCGTGGTTTGTTCATTTTTGAGGACTAACACGTAATGTTCTCAGGGAACACACGATACACTGAAGTACCCACCATAAAAACACATAGTTACTACTACTGTATTATGTTCACTGTTCTCTGTTTTACTTAGGTGTCCATGGCATGTATGCCACAGTCCCATCATGCAATATGTCACATTTTGTGTATGCAAATATGAATGTTTGGCAAAGGACAGGAACTTTTTGAATGAATGAACCATCTGTCTATCATGGATAAATTTAAAACAATCAGATCCACAGACCACATGACATGCTGAAGCCAGTCAGGTGAAGAGCCTTTGGTATGTTTCTTTCCTCTTCTTTCAATGGAGAAATAGTGCTTTGCTATTTGCTTTAGCAGCTGCTATTTATGTTATTTTCAAGCAGTCACTTCTTACACATCTTGTATTGTATTGTACACCTGGTATTTGCTCATAGGACCATTGTGGCAAGGTTACAAGATTATTGGTAAAAGATTCAAAGGTGCAGTATGTAGAATTTGGGAACACCTAGTGGTGAAGTTTCAGATTGCAACTGATTGAATACCCCTCACTCACCCTGTGGCTTCAAGGATGAAACAGAAGCTACAATGTCCATGAAACTCACAAAAAAACAGGTCCTATGTAGAGCCAGGTTTTGTCCCTTCTGGGCTGCTGTAGAAACATAGTGAATCAACACGGTGAACTCAGTGGAAGAGGACCCACTCCTTCTGTTGATATAAAAAGCTTATTCTTTAATGTTGGTTATAAAGGAATTAGCAAAAAAGTTTTGTATCAGTGCATGGACCACTGCATCATTCACATGCTCCTTTAAAAATCAGATGATGATGATGATGATTTCAGGTGATCTTTGTAGTTTCCCTCTCATTGAGAAGCAAGCTTTTCCAACCCAACATCTACCCACACAGACAAAGAAATAAGATTTGACTTATGGGGTGAAGCCTGGTTTCTTACTTAAGCTTTAATCACAAGTACAGTACAGTAATATGACAATTTGCTCAACAGCTGATCTTCATTTTTCTTTGGGGGACTGTTCTGTGTGATGTGCACTTGTGTTTAGTTTATAGTCAGTGTCATCATTTGTAGGCTCTGTGCTTGTGTCCTGATAAGCAGGATGAGTTTTAGTGTGTAAGTTTGGTTAGTGTCTGGAGTTAAGATGGAGGTATGTGCTCTGTAGCCCTGTGGATTTATCTGAGGTCATTTATGTAGCTTGGTGGGCTGCCAAGAAGCCTGGATTGAAAGGTACGTCAGCAGCGTGATTAACGGATAATGACAGACCCGGGTGTCGATATGTTCTGCGCTCAGATTTGTAGTGTGGGCATTATCACAGGCTCAGGCCCAGTATATCATCCAAAGGGAGTCAGGAGAGAAGTGTGGTGGGAGAGCAGTACGGAGGCCACAACTATTCTCTGGAAGGAAAAAAAAAATGAAAAGACAAGATTCGAGGCTCCCTCGGTGCCACGTGAAACTTATTTCTCATTTTCGTGCACAGACAGTAAATACCTTGCTTTTCCGCCTGTGCTCCTGACCTGAACCTGTGACCTGCCCTTGGTCTCTGATGATACTCCCATGGTCCCTTGCTCAAGGCTGCCGAGCAGGCGGCATGGCCGGTTCCAGGCCTTGTAATTCACAGGCTTCTAGATCGCCTGCCACAGTGTATTGATTTTTGTTTCCCCAATCTCCAGGAGAGAAGCAAAGAAAAGATTAAAAACACTGTCAGTTTGAAGTTGAATAAGAATCCTGCACAGGGGAGATACCTTGGAGAGCAAGGGGTCACAGCTGAGGTACGTATATCTCTTTATAGGTTTAACCCTTCCCTGGCCTGTAATCCAATTATCAGCCCAGAGAAACAGCATAGGGCCACGAATGTTGAACATAATTATTATTGTGATATCTACATGTTCTCACTGCTAATGAATAGAGCAGCCGTTTACATAGTGTAATACTAAAGCAGGCTCTGGGTCACAGAGTAAGACTAATCTAATCTAACTGTAATCTAATATTTTAATAAGACTTTCTCAACCTGTCTAGAATTCTCATGACACCAGTAATAATGGTTGTCATGTGAATTTGAGATCAATTTATGGGTGCATGAGCCATTTTGTGTTTAAAAGTATTACTTACAAAAATCAGTAACGTGTCACCATATCCCGGTCCTAATGGTCTTTTTTTAATACATAGTAAGTTACATTTTGGGTAAAAAATTAAGAACATTTCATACATGTTTAAAGTAGGCATTTAAAGTAAATATTGATATATTGATTGAATATAATATAATATAATTATTTTAAAGCTGCTCTTGTATTATTTTTCATATTGCAGCTGGACTACACTTCCCCTCAGCTATATAGCAGCTTTAAGCATTTTTTGTTTTGGTTTTACTGATCTCAACTTCACAGTTTTGGTTCACTCAAGCAGCTCACAGAGTGAATGCTGGACTAACGTTTATGACGTGAGCAGAAATATGACCTGAAATGAATGTTAATGTTGTTATATATCTGCTGGATGTGTAAATTAACAATTGTTTGTCAAAACATCATCTTTATGAGTTGAGCATATCTTTTTTTCACCTAGCTAAAATTAGATTTTAGGCTGATCCACATTTTCATCCAGATTTGATTATTGTGACTTTGTGTTGCATGCCAGTACTAAAATTCAAATGGATCAGAATCCTGCAGCTAAAATCTTTTTGACCATGTTGCAACAATTTGAGCTTTCCTTTTATTACATCATTTTAAATGGGCATGCAACTTCATATCTGCCTGAACTCCTTAGACCTTATATTCCATCCATGCTCTCTGTTCTAAGAATACAGGGTTCCTGTCTGTCCCCAGATATATAAAGAAGTCCTTTTTCTATCATGCCCCCTTCCTCTGGAACAACCTTCCTGCAGATATCAGACAGTCAGACTCCCTTGACGCTTTTAAATCCAAATTTTAGACTGTGTTCACCTTAATTTTCACTTAGCAGCTTATTTTTTGATTACCTCCAGCCTGTTACCATTCTCCTTCCTGCGAATCACTCTTAAATCTATTAAAGTTTTCACCCTCTTCTTCATGGTTTCTCCTCCTTGTCCTGTCTTTTCACTCAGACTTCTCGGTGCTGGACCATCGGTCGCCTTGGGACTGCTCGCTCTCTCCCAGCAGTTGGTGCCTCATTCCAGATGTTTGGATTTGGATCCATGACCTCCAGGAGACTCAGCCTCCCCTCTTGTTTCTCTTGCTGTTGTGTACATGTTGTCCTTGTGTGTCTCTCCCTCTGTGTGTGTTTGTTCTTTTCTCCTACCTTCAGTGACGTAGAAGTGTGCTCCCAGGTGTGTCAGTACACTGTGACATCACTGTGTGGTTATGAGTGCAACTTAAGAGGTCACTGAAATCATTCTTTTCTGTGAAGTCAGTGTTTTTATCACGTATGTGTGCGCTACATGTCACTTACACTCCAGTGTCTGGGCCAAGAAAAAGTTGTTGATGACTCATCCTGCACTCAGAGGCGTATGCTAATTTTGCACCCAATTAAGCTTTCTCACTTATGACACTGCCAGAGCAGAGTGCTTCCTGCTGCTAACTGAACCTGTCGTTAGCAGGCAACAGAACCGAGCTCAGCAGCTAGATAGGACTGGGTTCGAGCATAGCCTGGGACAGCTTGACACTGGAAATAATGTCACACTACTGAGGTGATTTACAGACTTTCTTAATGGAAAGATTGTTAAGTAGGGAACCACTAACCGTCGTTAGCTCAATCAGCCATGTAGCTAACCAAACTGACTCTGCCCTGTCAAGAAAACCACCTCAGTAGGCTACTCGGTTTTGAAGGTTGTGTTCGGCCCAAGCGGCAACCTCCGTGGCGGGGATATGCAGCCAGTGCTGAAGAACCAAAAACTGTAATTCCTCAAGTGGCACTTGTCATTCAGCCCGCCTTAGGTCCACTGATGAGCCACGTCTTTGCTTATATTTAGATTAGCCAGCAGGCAGAAGAGGCAATACAACCAACATGGTGCAGCATATTTTTAGCTTCAAAATGGCACTGCTGTCCATTATTTTTGCTGTCATTGGTTCGGCCCAAGTCTGGCTGTGTTCAGTGGAAGGTAGACGGTGACACTGGAATAGATCATAGCCCTTTCTGCAGTGCATAGCAGTGGGGGGTGTAGTGCAGGTTAATCTTTAAGTAGAATTTTATAGAAGTGATTTTTGGAAGTGCTAATTTTTGTGGTTGAGTTCTAAATCTTGGATTCATGTGATGATACTGCATGGAAATCTGCCATACCAATACTCATGACACTCCCAGTGATTATATATATGAATATATATAAACATTAACAGACTCATCCCTAATGTATATTTTTCTTAGTCTAAATCAACAGTACCCTTCAATAGACGTTACATTAATCAAACAGTGCCATAAAAGATCATTAAATTTATCTGATGCAGAGTGCCAACAGAGACGTGGCCAAGTCATACCTGCCAACATTTAGGGTTCAAAACACAGGGGGGTAGTAAATACATAAGTACTAAGTGCAGGTGTATTTAAATAGATTTAGGGACGGCATACTGCCCTCTGACATTTTGAAGACAGTTAAGTTAGCTGGTCCGCATGCAGCTACACACACTCCATCAGATTGTGGGTTGCCATGTTGGATGACAGATGGGTTAAATTGTATGTAGTGTGTAGATTGTGTTTCATAGATGATCTGGAAAGTTGGGGGTGACGTCAGAGAAATATACAGAACTTTTGGACACGTATGATGATTTTTCATAATAAGGTTTGAAGGCCATGCAAATTACCAGAGTTTCCAGGGAGAAACAACAAAACAGCAGGGGCTCGGAGTACGGGGGGAAACCCGGGACAAACGGGAGTGTTGGCAGGTCCACCGAATCTAAGTGAAAGCAGTGTTTTGGGGAGGTCTGTTTGCCTGTGTGTGTAGTTCCACTTTTCTACATTACAACAAAGCAAGCTGTTGTTATGTCAGCTAGTCCTCTCACTATACACACACTGACCTGATTACACCCTGTCAGTCAGTGTGTGATAGCATGTTTTATCACCAGTAAGTGCTGTTCTTTGTCCCTCCCACGTGTTTTACATTCTCAGGACTGTGTGTGTGCGTGCATGCATGCGTGTAGCTGGCATTTTGATCATGGCAGTCAGGCCCTATTCATCTCTGTGGTGTTGAAAAGGCTCCTTATTGGCACTGACCCTACACGAAATATTGTCTTATCAGCTGAGCATGAGTTGCCATAAGACATTAGGGCTGGCACATTTCTCCCGCTCCCCTCCCTAACAATCCCCATCCACTGGAAAGAGATCACAAATACAGCGCTGTCAGTCCCTGTCCGCTCTGTTTACTTGATTTCTATCTATCTATGGTCAAGACAGGGATGTCAAATCAAGTCAGGCTCTATGGATGCCTTTTAAATATTACTGTAGTTTTTATTTTACTGAACATTTAAAGGAAAGAGGCTTCTTTCTCAGTCTTTACAGATATACTGGATTAAATGTATACACAGCCTGGGTTTTATAGTACACACAGACTTACTGTACAGGTGATAAGTCTAATAAAAGGTGACAGAAGACATAAGAAAACAAATTAGAGGGTGACAATTTCCTCAGATACTGTCACCCAAGGTTCAAATGGCAGGCACTGTGTTCTATTATTTATTGAGTTAGTTGATGAAATGTCATCTTTGATGATGTGATGTTCACAGGGAAGGCTGACACCTAAGAAGTTTAACTGACACGCGTCGCCGTAACCTTGCCAAAAAACACGCACTCTTCTTTAAATATTGAAGGCCTACATAAGGAGGAACACAGAGTCCTTTGTGCCGCCTGTCATTATTACACACGTCGGCTGGTGTAAATTAATTGGCTGGATAGCACTCTTGTTTTTTGTATGCTGATTAGAGGAAATGGGATACCTTCCTGTGTAGCTTTTGTGTGCACGGTTTCCCAGAAATCAAAGTGTAAGATGAGAAACACACTGACACTGAACAGATCACTATGAGCACCGCTTTACTACATTATCATACTATAAAGATTATGAATCTCCTAAATTTGCATCAGCTGACAATGTACTGATTATTTGACTTCTTGCAGTCAGGGTTTTTGACTAAATTACTGTATGAGCATTTAATTTAAATTTGTACAAAAATAGGCAGCTCAAGAGAGCGAAAGGCAACTGACAGGATACACGGCACCATAAAAATTCCACAATTTACAGAGCATGATATTGTATTTTATGTTATTCATAGGAATTTGCCTTCAGGCAACTTCACAAGCTTAAAGTCTTGCACAATATGCCAGGCCCCCTCAAAGGGCATATTAGTGTTTGCTGTTGCATATTAATTTAGCATCCAGAATGACTGACTGGATACAACCCACCATGCTCCTTTATGCCTTCTTCTCTCGCCCTGGAGGGGTAATATTGCAGGATTATGAGCCCTATGTGTTATATTTATACATCCCACTCTTTCCACTCCTTTTTATCTCAAGCAATTATGTCTTTCACCCCATCAATCTGTCACTCAACATCTACTTATACCCGGCACACAGTTTTGCCAGGAGACTCGTCTGTTCATTCAGCACTAAACACTTGACTTTTTGATCAATCCTCATTTACTTTGCTGCGCGTGACACACACACACATGACCAGCTGTCCTGCAGAGAACGAAGGGAGAATTGTTGTATGTAAGTCGTTAAAATCGAGTCACATGTAGTTCACATTTGAACTGAAAAAAAACAACAAAGCAAAACAAGCTATTAGCCAGGAGCTACATTCAGCATTTACATCATGCTCAACGGTCTCATTGGAAAGTTATTTTTTGCCATGTTGACGTGTCTCCATATGGCTGTACAGGTGTGAGGGGAGAATATGTGAGGAATCTATCACTACTGTACCGCAGCGGTGCTAGTTATTTTTGTTTGTCCCGTCCTCTTTGGTAGGATTGGGAGGGGGGCCGAGGAGCGCGCCGAGCGGAAAATATGCGAGTGGAGGATCAATGGGAAAAAAGGCATAAAATGTGCATGTGCATGAAAGAAAACAAGCTGCAAACAAAAACACACACACAAACCTTCACATCATAAAGACACACACACACACAACAACCTTTCACATCATAAAGACACACACACACACACACACACACACACACACACATGCAAACATTATAAATACACAGCATAAGCCCAGGTGGATTTGGTGCAAGCTGTTTTCACTGGCAGCAACTTCCCCCTCCCCAGTACACCCCCCACCCCACCCCCCCACTCCCAGATCCCCATCCCAGCCCTGTTCAGCAAAGCTGTCACAGCGGCAGCACTCATAATGAAGGGTAAAATATTTTATTCAGATTTATTAATTTGAAAATGAAGCATGCCTGTCGACAGAGGGACAGTTCTTCTCAATCTGTCAACGCGGAGCCACTCGGCGCTGACACCAGGATTCATTTGTCTTGTCGGCTCTGACAGTCGGATTCTCCCAGTGCTCTACGGAGAGGGATCGCCCAGGGATTTTTTGAGCTGGATAAAACACATTCCGACAAGGAACAGCCTCTTTATTAATGCAAATTAGGCCAGAAAAATTCCAGCAACAGCTACTTGGCTCCAGAGCCCTGGCTTCCATTCTCTGTTATTTTTCTTCTTCTTTTTTTTTGGAAGGGGGGTGAGTATTAATAAAAGCAGCCTCTGAGTGTTTGTGTTTGAGAATAGGGCCTGCAGGAGGACCTGTCACACTGCAGCTGTGACACTCTCCACACACATGGGACCTAGACCAAATTTTTTGAGCCTTTCCTGCACTTTTAGGTGTCCTCTCCAGGTAGAATACCTCACATCGCAACAATGACTATTTCTTACATTCAGACTCTACTTATTAAAAAAAAAAAAAAAAAAAAACTTTCCAGGACTAGAAAATTCAAAAACCTGAGATATTCACAATATTCTAATCATTCACATACACTTAGACGTTAATTACGGTTAAGCTATTGGACTGCATCTGTTAAATAAGTCCATATTAGTCGCACCCTTTGCCCTCTATGTTCAGTCCGTCTTTGTATTCTGATTTATGGATTTTTTTCCTCTGCTGTGTCTGTTTAGACCAGAGGCCAACAGACTCACGAACTGTGGCTGACTTGTGCTTGCCTGGATGAGTGCAGGCGAGTTGTTGTTTTATTTCGCTGAGAGTCCTTTGACATTTATCTCTCTTCACCTGCTCCGTGATGGTGATTCCAAGTGACAGGGTCTCCTCTCTCTCTCACTCTCCCTCTTCTTTCTCCTTCCTTTACTGTCTGTCCTTTCTCCTTCTTCTTCATCATCTCTCCTTCTCTTGCTCCATCCCTCTCTATAAGCTCGCTGCAGCTCTCTCTCGGATATGTGCATCGGGACCCTGGCCACCGTTGGCACTGTGCAAAGTGAATTGAACTTGGTGTGCTGTGGGACCCTTAAAAAGGGGACGCTGTCAGTCAGAGACGTTTGACGGGAGACAGTATGAGATGGGACAGCAAGGGTGAAGATGTGCATGATGGGATTGCTCCCTTATTATGTTTAAAATGAGACAGCCACTCCAATCCTTGAATTACTTAAATGGACGAGATAGGGAAGGAGCGCGTGCTGCCACTGGAGCTTCACTGTAGCGTTCAGATTAGTTAATTGCTTATCCTCTGGAACAAGGTAGAGGTTGTATTTCACTCAGGCAGACAGGGGGCATCACTTATTCAGAGTCCTCCCACTGTCAATATACTGTAACAGAGAAGGGCTTTTCTCTGGCCTCCTGCAGTGTGGGTTGACTCTTGCTGGAAGACAGATGTAGCACATATGGAACCACCGCACACTGTAGCTATTTCTGTGAGCGTCCATTGCGGCTCATGCCGCTCCAAACATTGGAATGAAATGTCAGCGGGAGAGGTGGCTGTTTCAATTTGTTTTTACCCTGTGTATTGACCAGCTCTTTTGGGAAAAGTCACCTTAATTGCAAAGGCTTCAATACTTGACCTCAACATCAGTTCATTAACCCGACAATAAAAGAAGCCCTCATTCTGCCAGAACTGCACCCGGTCTACCCATTTGAAAACCATCTCACTTCCACAACCCTCGTTTTCCCCCCCAGAGTAAACGCCTGTGCTAGCCACCCACTTTATCAATTGCCTTCATAATTTTAAAAGCCTTTTTTATGTTGTTGTTTTTCTCTCATATAGTAAATGGAGCCATAATTTAATATTTTAATGCATGTTAATGTGTTGTTTAACCTTCTAGCAACAATCAGGCGTCTCTAAAAGGTTAACCTTGAACGTGAGCCAGTGCAGACAGCAGCACAATAACGCGTCAATCTTTGAAAAACATCTCTGTCTAATGGATTAGTGGTTGATTGCACAGCCCCATCTCGAGGTAGATGCCGTATATATTGGATAGGCATTAAAACGAGCATTTCTCAATTTTCTCGCTGCCGGCCCTCAGGGTCAATGGATCGCTAGGGCAACAAAACGCTGAGTCAACGCTTGCCTCTTAATTTATCTTGGGGTTTGATTATAGCTTCATTTAAGTCTCCGGCAGCCCACCAGCGCACAAACATTAAACAGGTTGGATTTAAAAGAAAAGAGCGGTGTCGTCAAAGTTCAGTTAAGAGATATTTTCCGTGTTATAATACCTGACTGGTTAGAGTACAAGGTATTGTGAAAACATGCCAGACCTGCTGACACAAGAGGTAAACAATATTGTAAGAAATATGACAGGTAGCTCAAAAAAAAGAAGAAGAAGAGAGATGTCTTACAATGAATGAGAGAAAGGGCATGCTGTGGGCTACTGGTGTGTGAAGGGTAACTAGACTGTCAGTAACCTTTATGTGATGGGTTGACATTGTATCTATCACATTAAGGATTGGTCAGGTGGAAAAGCCCTGATCAGGCACAACCTAATGTCTTGCTCTGAAAAGAGGAATTCTGTTTCGGTCATTCACTGTGATCTGAGATAGTTCATTTTAAAAATGTGTGAGTCACTGCACTGCATTTCTAATTACACAGTTTGAGACACTTCAAGGTCTTAAATTCAACAGAGATGTCTGAATGTCTGTCAGCATGTGAAAACCCCAATCCTTAACCAGACAAACATTCATCATGTGGGCACACAACTGGTTCAGAACTAGCTCTAATATGAAATAAAGTCAATCCAAACAAACTATGGATTCTCTTATTTTGCTTATTATCAAATTATGATCACAGAAAAAACCAGTGTATGTCACTTGAAAAGGTTCAATTACATTACATTACGAACAGTAGTGTTATTCTCCTACTCGCCGACAGTTAGACAAGAAGATCAATACCACCCTCAGGTCTGTATGGTAAATCTCGTGCCACTACCAGCAGTCGGTTAGCTTAGCACGAAGACTGGAAACAGGGGACAACAACTAGCCTAGCCCTGTCCAAGGGCAACAATACACTACTGAAACATACTAATTAACATTAAAAAGTCAATGTAACAATGATTTAATACACTGGATCATCCTTTTGTTTTCTTGAACTAATTATGGCATTATCTTCGGAAAACAAAGTTTTGTTATCTTGAGATCTTGAGAAAATGGTCCCGCTATCTCAGAATAACATTTGTTATTTCAAGACAGTGATATAAATACAGTAGTGATTGTGAAAAAAAACTTGTGGCATAAACTCATTATCATGAGAAAACGGAACAAATAAAAGGTATGAATGTGTGACCGCTTAGGGCTTCCGTACATACAGTAGCTGTAAATCTGTAAAGCTGTAAATTCCTGTGAAGGCTGCATATGATCCAGTCATCTACTACAATCATCACACTATTTGGATTTTGGTGCTATTTATAGTACCTCATCTGACTTCCTGAAGGCTTCAAACCTACCAGTTTTTAGTAACAACTTTTTGCTTGTTTGGTCTTGAAGCAGAAACAACAGGTACAAATCTTACAAGAGTTTAACAAAATCTGGGGTTACCATGACTGCATATTGTCCTTGTGTTGGAAGCTTGCTGCCTCCCCACACCTCTAAGCTAAAAGGTCCTGGATCAGTCTCTGTGAAAGTGAAAACTGTCTGTAAGTGTGTTACCCAGAGTAGCTCTGTTAGTCACAGGAGTAGTTTATCTGTCTATCTGCTGGTTGTGTCCCAAGTTTCCACAGTTTATCCACCCGTCCTCACATCTGTCTTTATCCTTGTTCTGTGAGATGCATGTGAGATGCCTGTGATACACTGCTGTGACAGTGGTTGAGCAATGGGCCTGTCTTGTTCTGGGGCCCCTGCTGAAGCACAGTCCCCCTTTGTTCTGTGATGTATTGATCCATTCAGACCTCCTCCTGAATGTACTGGTGCTCACTCTGCTCAAAACCAGCTCGTGCCATGGATCTTCTTGTAGTGCTCACTCGCACACGGCAGCTTAGAATGAGAGCCTCCACAAACTTCCGCCATCAAAGACTTGATTTTCCACTCAGCTGTAATGACTTAGAACATTTTATTTTATCATATAAAGCCTTCAGACCTTTTGTCATCTGCATCCTTAAAAGACTCAATGGAAGAGCTGACTGTCTCTTCCACATCTCCACAGAAATTGTTAGGCAAGGGCTAATTTTTGCATCTCTATATCACACTTTTTTAATTTACATAAAAAGCACAGGTAATGCTGTAGCTAAAGATTCACCTCATGCTTTTTCCAGCTCTCTTTCCATCATGCACTGCTGTACATAGAGCAGACATGGATCTACCATGCATCCATTTCTCAGTCCAGACGTATCAGAATCAAAGAGACGGTTATGTGAATGAATCCGTTCCATTAGTGCTGCCAAAAGGCGTGCAGGATGAAAGGGAGGATTTATCTTCACAACCTCATCACATGGTGTGACCCGGGGCCTGGAGTAGAGAAGTCTTTCTCTCAGGTGCCATGGAAACCAGCCCACCTCTGGCAGCTCGTTCTGTCCTCCAGTCGCCCTCTGTGCCTTAGATATCAGGCCTGTTGAATGTCTGAGTTCCTTTTCAAACAGATGAGTCCAAAGCTGAAGAAGTCTTTGATTGATGTACCACTAAACTGAAATCTAATGTACCTAAAGAAGCTACTACTGCTGCGATGCGAGTTACATGATCAACACATTTCCAGATGCTGTGATGCTCTGTTCACTCTCAAATATAGAATTTAAGTCTGAATGTTTGGTTCTTCTCTTTAATGATGCATAGAGTAAAGAGTAAAACCACAATCCACATATAGAGGACCAAACATGACTCTTTAAGTAAATTAAGTAAAGAGTTCAGATAAAAGTTCAGATAAATTAAGAAAATAATGGACAACATGCAGGTGAGGCAAATTTGGAACTCTGAATATCCTGCAGCATGTTTGTGCACAGTACTCTGCTGGCACTTAGCCACTCCTCATGATTTAGGCAGAAAAGGGCAGCTAACTGATGTTGAACATGCCAAACTTAAACCATACACAAACCACACAGAACCACCAAAGAGAAGCAAAGTTCTTCTCGTAGTTTTGGTTGTAGTCCATCCATGGGAATCGCCAAAGGGTTTGCATTAGGTAATGACATTATTGTTATTATTGTTACTCTTAGTCCATTTTCAAGATGTATGCACTCTTAGTCCATTCTCAAGATGGATGCAGCAAGATTTATGATGTAGCTAACGTAAACGGATGTTAGCCAGATAAAAGTCACTTAAAATGACAAGTGTAAATGGGACCTAAGTGCCCTGTGATAGACTGGCAGCCTGTTCACAGTGTACGTGACCCCTTGCCCTGTGCTCTGATAGCTAGCCTCCAGGCATGCGGCAAAGGATAGACTGCTCAGAAAACACAATTGACACAATTTTCTTCTTAAAATAAAAAAAAATAAAAAAAAAAGAATCCACCCTTCAGAAGGATTCATTTTCTCATGTAGGATTTTATCCTGTGACACAGTTCAGCCAGTAATAAATTTGGGAGCGTATATTTAAGGTCAAACAAATAAGGCCAGGCCATAATTAAAAATAAATCATAAAACTGGATCTATAGATAACGTAATGTTAACCTAATACATTTCACAATTGATTTATTACTCTTCCTGTGCATATTTAATAATTTTAATAAACACACTGTGTGGATGGTTATTTCCAGTCAAGTTTTGTCTTACCAGTTACCCTGGAGGCTGTGCAGTGCAGAGGTGTGAGCGCCAAAGCTGCTGTTCTGTCCCACACCTGGGCGTTATATTTGCCACTGCTGTTAGAGTCTGCCTTTGTTACTTTTAATAACTGTGACGGTATCACAGAATCCCACTAGTGTGGATGGTATTCTGGCATGAGAAATTCATGCATGCAGCGCCACGCTCCACAGTGCATCGCTTATCTTTTCTACTGCAAATTAAGCATTCTACAGGATGTCTGTAAGCATTTCCTGTTTTATCACTAGTGAGTGGCTGATCATACATCAGCGTGGCAATGAATGGATGAAGATCACTGCCAGCTCTGTGATTTGTTTGCCTTGCCATGTAGCCTGAAAGTATCAGCATATATTTAGATTCCTAAATGCCCTGCTAACGTAACTTAGCAGATGTTGGGGAGTCATATGGATGTTGGTGTAACAGAGACCCCCTCAGGTATTCTCATTATTCTACTACTGAGCAGATGGCAGGGAAACTTACCACACTTACCATTATCCATCATACATATTCTGCTCCCAATTTACATAGCCGGCGCTTCACAGGAGCTCCTACAGGGAGAGTACCTAGCTCCAGGATTGCACTGCAGCTCCACCTGAGGTTTGGGAAGACAGTCTGAGATGTCACTGCCACTACACCTCAAACTCAAATATGCTAATAGTTGTACAGAGGAATTCCAATGGGTGCGTCCCAGTTGTACATTTTGAATTGTGAGAGGGAAAAAATCTGCAGCTTGTTTGATTTTTTTAAGTAGTTCAATATTAATCAGGAGATGTGTTGTTATGAAGTATCCTTAATAAGATGGTAAAACAGTGTTTTTTTAATTGTGTTCTAGAGTGGTTGGAAACACGAGCTGTCACTTACAGAGTTTCAGAATTGATGCATTTACATGTGCTGGCATTTTGCTTACAAAATTTTTCAAACATATGCTGCAAAATGTATGAGGCCTTCGACCTCAAATTAAGAAACTTGTTTTGTCATTTAAAGACCCTAAAAATCTTACTCTCTTTTTTTCAACCAACCTCTTTTTTTCTGTTTTTTTTTTTTTCTGTGACACACAAGCACACAGTTCTCCAGCAGTTGGAACAGTTTTACAGTTTGGTTATTTTAAATGAACATTTTCTGTATTTGTGTTTTTGTCTGTTTTCCTATAGAGATGGGTGGGCCTCAGTTGGATGATGTCCTGTGCTTCATTGCACCAACTGGGATTTAGAAACATCTAAATCAAAGCCTTGCAACCTGCAGACTTTTTGAATGGTAAACTCTTCATATATAATATCGAAGGATATCTTGTTTATTTAGTCATGAATATTTAAAGGTAACCTGGGGAGTTTTTGGTCACCAGGAGTGCTAATGAGCAGCATTTTTATTAGTGGATTAGGATTTTCTTTGTTCTGATGTATGCACACAGTGACAGTGGTTTCATGTTCTTACAGGTGGCAGCAACTTAGCAAGAAATGCTGGGAAAAAGAAAACTGCTAACATGTTAACATGGACATAAACAATGCAGTTTTTTCAATTTCTTTAAAAAAAGTTTGTTTTATGAGGATTGTTGGTTTGTTGGGCTCGAGGATACATACAATATGATTTGGTGAGTATTACTTAATGTAAACAGAAAGGGCATTTTTAACGTTTTTCAAAAGTACTTAAAGGTCCAGTGTGACAGATCTATTATAGACTATGGCAGAAATGTAATTGTAGGAGCTAATACATGTATATAGCTTAAGTTGTTTATTTTTATGGTTGTGTATCATTTTTGGTAATTGCCACAGGGGTGTGGTTTCACCTTATTTACCTGTACACTTGGTGACGGGACTAACTCAGGCTCAATGACAGTATAAGAAATGGACAGTGCATGAGTGACGTCACCCATAGGTTTCCAATGAACCATTTTGATGCTGACTGCCGCCATGATGCTGTGCTGCCTCTGCTGCTTCCAGGCTAATCTAAAAATCGGCAAAGGCATGGCTCATCAGTGGGCTCAAGGCAAGTTGAATGACGCCTGGCTGCTCAAACGAGCCACCTACCTGTCAATCAATCAATCAGTCGCCACACTGAGTTATATAGAAATTCAGTACAGTTGTCATGAATAGTGAAATTAGCTATAGAGACCAAAACTGTTTTTGTACCAGGCTGTAAACATGTCTATTTCTGCTGTGAAGTTGGACATTTGAACATGGGGACTTATGGTGGTGGAAATGTTCTGTAGCCAGCCTCTACTGGACATTTGAGGAATTACAGTTATTGCCTTAAGATTGGCTTCATTTGGGGGTGATGTTTAGCTCAGTTGGTGGAGCGTCCGCCGATTTTCAGGTCGGACCTGTGTTCCTTTGTCGCATGTCACTCCCCATCTCTGTCTCTCCTCGCATTCCTGTCGCTCTTCAGCTGTCTCTGTCAAATAGAGCTTAGGAAAGCCGAAAAGGATATCTAAAAAAAAGATTGGCTTCATTTCATACTTTCTGTTGTCCATATCATCTTGGCTCATACATTTTCATCATGTTATGCCAATTTAAGTGGTTTGTTATTCCTTAATAAACACCATAAAACATATGTAATGGACTGATTGAACGGTCACAGTATGAGCCTGATTAGCCTCTTAGCTGCCTTTTTTTAAATGGATAATGGTTGCGACAGTAATATAATGATAAATATTGTTAGGGTTAGTATATAATCACCTGACAATAAGAGTCGTAACATAGAAAACAGAGTCTTTTATACACATGGCAGTCTTTTCCTTGGAACCTGCATTGAACTACCATGTTTCTGCAGTAGCCCAGGATGGACCTTCAGTGCTGTTCATGCTTTTCTACTTAATGTTAAGAAGCAACTACACTGCTAGATCCCACTAAATTCTACACACTGCTCCTTTAAGATTTGAAACTGGTGTGTCAGTTCTCACTGGATTTCTGACCTGTGCATTGCTTCAGATTGGGCACTGTTTATAAAGTATTTACGTCAAAATGAATTCCTGGCAGAGAAGAAGTCACAGGTAGCAGTCATCAACATCTCGTTTAACTCTGGTTGGATTTCAAGCTGCTCACAATAAAGCATTTACATACGTTCCTTATTATGTGTGTCACACATGTATACATCCAGGCTGATGATTTGTACAGCGCTGTTCATACTTTAGTTCGACGCTGCCCCTCCTCCTCTTCCGTCTCCTCATCCTCCACCTCCTCTTCTCTCTGAATGGCTCTCAGTGGTGGAGGGGAGCAGCGGCAGTGAGGCAGCACTGGGCCTGAAGGGCACTTTTCAGCCTGGCCAGACACACTCGGGCCTTGCTGCTTGGCTGCGCAACATGGGTCACCGCCTTACATTAGGAGGACCCTGCCAAAGTCAGCCAAGCGGAGCTCTGCAACATACCTGAAAATGAATGAACAAAGTCAATGTTCCACTGCCGACTGCAACAACAACAAAAAGCATGTTTGACTGGAAGATTGTGTTTCTGGAGTCATGTGATATCAAAATCAAATGTATTGAAGGTGTCTTGGTAAGGTTGGATGGATTTCTCCAGCCATAAATCTCCACTGGCATTATCTGTCTGATAATTGTGGTAAATGAAAGAGCTGGCCAATAGTTCTGATTAGTGCACCTTGGATCTTGGCACTGCGTGGGAATGAAATGGTCTCCCCTGGAGCCAGCGGGGGTACATGCTGAGGTCACAGAGGGAGACTGAAGCAGACCTCTTGTGTCAGCCACTGTTATTTATTTGGACTTCAGGCTCTATTCATCACTGTGTTGCCACTCTGAACCGTCTTCAGACAGCAGTCACATCTCCCAGCTTCGCTCCTCTGCATCCCACCTTTACAGTCCAATGATCGACGTTTCATGAGAGGCACCTCAAGGTGGGGCTAAATTGTCTTATATTCCCAATCATGTCGCGTAGGCGGAGTCTGACTCTCACGCTCTTTGCTGTGCTGCCGCCTGCCCAGCCTGTACTGTACATGACAAAACCAAGAGGATGGAGTGAGTGAAATAAACACACTTCTTCATTTCTCACAGCCACTTTTTTTTTTTGTAATTTGCCAGGAAGAAGAAGGGAGGGTGTTTAGGAAGAAAACGTGTCCTAGTTAGTAGTAGAAAGCAGCAGCCTATCTGTTTCTACGCACACCCTACTCCAGTGAAGGCAGGCAGCAGTTCAGATCAGATTTCACATTCAGCTCCGACCAGCTGAGAGAGAGACAGCCAGAGGAGCAGGAGGACTCGTATCTCCGCTTTCCCCCTCCGTTACCCCTCTCTGCGCGGCGTGCGCCACAAAAAAAAAAAAAAAAAACCCTGCGAGGAAAAACCGGGTGCGCGGCGCAAATATTAAAGCAACCACCGGGATTTTTTCCCCTCTCCTTTTTTCTTTTTTTTTTATGTATTTTTGCAGGATTTCAGCAGCGAGAGCGCCACAGAGAATTAGATAGAGCGAGAAGAAGAGATGGACGAGCAGCCGAGGTTGATGCACTCTCACACGGGGGTAGGCATGGCAGGGCACCCCGGCCTGCCGCAGCATATGCAGGAAGGCAACGGAGGAACGGACGGCGACGGAAGAAAACAGGACATTGGAGACATTTTACAGCAAATTATGACCATCACGGATCAAAGTCTGGACGAAGCCCAAGCCAGGTAAAAGATATGATCCGATCCAGCCTGTTCTCCCCTGTCAGGAGGCGGCAAACTGGGGAGGGAATTTGAAAAGAAAGGGAAAGAAAAATGCAAAAAATATCTATTAAAATTAATATACTAAACAGACAGCGAGGTGTGGATGGAGGTGTAAATGTAAGAGCCTGACAAAAACAGTGAAAACAACGGTGGCACGCGTGCAAATCACTAGTTTGCCTCACGCTGAAATAACTCGACAGCCGCGCGCCCTTAAAGAGAAAATAAAAGTGTGTGAATGTGCGTGTTTATTACTGTGACCTGCCAGCGTGTCGACCACTGACACTCATTTTATCCAAAAACACTTCACACCTTTAACACAGCCAGGCTGCGTCCACGAGAGCGAGCAAACAGCTGATATTTCATATTTCTAAAAACGAAAAGGAATTAGTGGGGTTAACAGTCGAGGCTGTCCTTTAAGTGGCTTCAGCTTGTTTACAGCGTGCTGAGAGAACTTCTTTACACAGATCCACATTTCATCCATCTTGTCCATCCATCACAGAGAAGCTGCTCTGATAAAAGTTATGCTTTTAAAAATATTTTCTCTTATTGTTAAAATTGTAAATGTTTCAGTTTCAGCACAGGAGATGAAGCTAAATTAAATGTTTGGATGAAGAGCACATACAGGTGTTATTCATTTGTGTGCCTGATAATGTGTTTTAGCATTTATTAAAAAATATATAAATAATAAATAAATAAATAATATAATGTAATAATAGGCAGCCATATTGTCCAATAATTGAAGTTTTAGATTTAATAATGTGTGTGCGGTTTGCTCATGAAGCCACTCTTCTGTTGCAGGAAACACGCTCTGAACTGTCACAGAATGAAGCCAGCTCTTTTCAATGTCTTGTGTGAAATCAAAGAAAAAACAGGTATGTTCATATTAATTCTGCACTCTGTATAATAAGTCAACCATAGCTGCTGCTGCTGCTGCTGCTGCTGTTGTAGTCGTCTCCATGCTCTCTACAAAGATACACTCTCCTCCATCAGGTTCACTGTGCTGCACACTGTATTTTCCTCTAATGGAGCATGCAGCTAAAAAAAAAAAAATCCAAAGAGGCACAGTTTCAGCTCCGTGTGGGCTATTTTATCATCAAAGGGTAATTTGCTATTCACACTCCAAGTCACAACCTGATGTTGGATTTTTAGTCACAACACAATTCAGCATATAAATTTCACTGACATGTAAGACATGTGTTTCCTCCTGTAGCTCTGAAAGTATGCGCGTTTTAACTGTTTCACAATAGGAACTGTGGACAATTACCTCGAGCAGTCCTTATCAATTATTGTGTCAAAATATGAATGAGGTTTTTTTTGATGCTATTGTGGAATAATAGGAGAGTATTGAGCAAAATTGTCACAAGCACGTTGATGTCTCCCCTTGTGAGTTAACTGTCAAGTCTGGTGAATACGTCTCTTTCTGTTCTGTATTGTGTCTCTCTATTAAAGCAGTTGTGAGAGAGCATGTCAGCAGAATAATTGCTAGGAGAGAAATAACGTAACATAGGAGGCGTAAGTCATGTTTCCAAATCATTTTCCCCTGTGACATTTTTGAAATTGGCACAGATAGAATTGAGTGCACTTCAGACTGATAGCGTGCATCTCATCTTTTATTTCCCAGTCTTTAGACTGATGTGCTATAGGACCCTTCACAACTTACACTGGTGAGATATGGAGTTGCCAAAGCTTGCTGCGAGAGCCAGTGCTTTCTGTGTGTTTCACACTCATTAGTGCATGAAATCAAAAGGAATGGATGGTGGATGAAGAAGGTATTGTTTTCATTATACCCAAAGTTGCACTTGATCATACTTGACCTTTGTGGTGGTGTATGACTGGTGCTGTTTGCATTGTTTCTCGTGTGTGTGATCCCACCCTCGCCTGGTGCTTTCATGGATGTTTTCATTGAAGCTTTTCATTGAAGTTCACCTCGCTGCCTATCCCAAAAGCCTGGCAGTTTATCTTGAATTGGCCACTACCTCGGGAGGGAGCACGGGGGCCGTTTGAAGCCTGCTGTCTCCCTCTTCTTTTTTGTTGTCTTGGTAGGTTTTTTGCAGGGGGAGTGACACAGTTATGCATAGTGTTTTACTCCCTGGCGCTCCTCAGAGTTCATCCAAAGTTCGGCTCTGCTGAGAGTACAAAGTAAGTTGGACCTCTTCCTGCCTGCACACCCATTCTTTTCTCTTTGAGCTGGCAACCTATAAATACAAGGTGCAGCTTAAGGAGCTTTACGCAGGAGATCTGGTCTCGTCTGTCACACTTTCATTTTGTTCAGTTGGCTTTGTTGGAAGTTTTAGTGAGAAACGTTCTCCTTTACCATCGTTCAGACTGTTTCTCTAATTTAAGACTGATTGTTTTGATTTGAAATTTTAAATTCACATTAGACAGTTTTGGTGAGTTCATTAAGAGCATTTCTTTGCTTGTTGCCACAGTGCAAAAATTCTCGTGATCACCACAGTCAAGTGTAGTTTTCCCTCAAACACTCTTTCACCTCCGTCAGTCTCCACACTTAAGCAGTGCTGTTGGTTTCAGTGTAAGTAAATCCTGGAGTGTTAAAAAGATTTCCACACAAACTTCATTTTGATCACACATGGGGAAAAAAAAGTCACAATATGAATGTTGTGTTTTAGCTTCACTCTTTGTGGGTTTGATAATTCATAATAATACTTTTAAATCATATTTTGAGCTCAGTGTTGTAAAAGTTCACTTCCACTTCCACATATCTAGATTTGGACTTTCTAAGTATTATTTGATTGATGAATGTGGAAAACTAGCAGTTCTGGACTGAATATCAAAATTGATGGACTTTTGTAGAAAAGTCGCAGCTTGTTGCTCCCTCTAGTGGGAGGTCTACTTTTGAAATGGAATTAGAACATTTATTAAAGTGGCTGATGAGGGTTAAAAAAAAGTTTGTGACCTGTTTCATTGTTTATTATAAAGTCTTCTTCATTTATAGAAATTAAATTATAGCTGTGGTGCTCGGTGGCTGTTTTACTTTCTGTTGGGCACTTGGCAGTAAGATCATATTTATGTGTTAGTGAAGGAAGTTATCTGTACTTACATTAAAGCTTTGGTGGACGGCTGAAAATGAAAAAATAAATGATGCAGCTTTGTTTACAAGATTTACACTGAATTATTCATTTTTACAGATTATAGACAACACTGGTTAGAATTTACTTTCTCTTTTCACAGAATGCTTGCTTTTAATTTTGTTACTCTGGAATTTTGAGCATTGAACATTCGACGTCACCAAGGAAATAAACCTGAAACAACTTCCTGTCTCCTTCTTTTTGTACCAGCAGCAGAACTTTCCCAGAACTGCCTTTAAATATTTCAGAGTGTATGTAAACCGGCCGAGTCCTCAGAGCTGCAGCTAAGCTGCTGTAACTTTGTTTCTGAGTGCAGACACAGTGTGTATCCACAGAGCAGAGCTGCTGTTTGCTTGTGTATATTTTCCATCCCTGGCTGTCCCCAGAGCAGCTGACAGCACCTGCAGGACACAATGCCAGTGTTGATCTAGGGCCTGAACTTGTGACCTACTCTGTGTATTTTTACTTGGATGAAGTGAAGGATGGCCAACAGAAATATTGTGCAGTATAAACACGCACAATGGTTCAGTAACACCCGGGAGGAAAGGACAAGGAAGGAACACTTTATTTAAAGCAATGCCTTTTTTTCTTTGTTTTTTTTTTTTTATTTTATTTTTGTTCTGACTGACATCGGCTTCGTCTTTACCCACTTTCATTCCGGGAATATTTGGGTTGTCTTTTTTACTTCAAAGGAATGCTGTTTTTCAGACGCTGCGTGTGTGTGTGTGGCACAGTACATTCCTAAGGAGAGGCGAAGCATAAAATACTTAAAGCATATTAATTATATTACTCGATGTGTCCAGAATGTAGAGCAAAGGTAAAAAACAGCAGGTTTTGTCTGTGTTAGCGCTGGTCCTAGCAACGGCAGCGTTTTCTGTTATGAGAGACTTTCCAAAAATATATCCAAACAATTTGACTCCACTGCTATCGGCCCGTGAAACCTCATCCTTCCACCGACAGGATTTAAGTTAACAGGCTGGTAAAGATAGAGATATCATATAATATGACATGACTTAATCCAAGTTTTCCCTCTCTGCATGTGATCCATCTATGTCTGTAAAAGAATACTGATGTTTCTAATGTGGACTGTTTTCTCTTTAGTCTTCAGCATCAGTTTTTTATGATTGATGAAAAGGCCTCTTCAGATAAGCAAATGCTTGACAAACTGATTTGGAAAATGAGCTGCCTTGACCTCTGTAAACACTTCACCAACATCATAAATCTCTCGCAGTGTCAAACAAAACCACTCCTTGACTGAGCTCTCAGTAAATGTGCTGCTCTGACTTGCTGTTTAATTTTTTTCTTCTCAACCTCAACAAAAGGCCAGCTTTCTTGTGGCCCCGTGTTTGTATAGTGTTAGGTTTCAAGCCTAGGGGATCCTCCATTTATAAAAATGACTAGCCGAGTGATGTAATGTTATTTTTTGAAGGGTGAAAATAGGGTGTTTTACAGAGGGCAGCCGAGTAGTGTTTGACAGGATGAAATGAGCCAGAGGTCTGATTATGGAAGGTGCATGGAAGCCTACACTACACTGACTTGTCAGTCCATTCAGATACTTGGCATCTGCCTGTTTGTATTACAGAGGCTGAACTCAGCTCAGCCCTGCACGTCACTGTGCAAACACTTTGAATCAGCCTTCATGCTGATCGGGTGAAATCAGATCACACCATCTGGTGGACTTATGAAACATCAAATCAGTCAGTCACAATGAGACAGAAAATAAATCGAAAACAATTTGAATCATTGAACTTATGTATGAAAAATACTAATACTCTGATTCTGTGAGAATTTGTTGTTTTGTACACTGAATATTTTTTGTTACACTACAGCTCCAGATAAAAAAATATTTGTTTATTATTGATTAATCTCCAAGTTATTTTCTTGATCTTTATTAGAAAACAGTGAACACATATATGTTTAATTTATTATACTGTCACAGTATAATACTGTCACATTTGATGAGCTGGACCATCAAACCTTTGATATTTTTATTTAAAAAATGATTTCAACGATTTTCAGAACAGCTGCTGATTAATCAAACAAATCAATTAATCAACTACAACGAGACATTTGAAGATATTCTATTGGGCTCAGCTCAGCTGATTGCAAAAATTATTAACAAATTCATTAAAATTGAAAATAACATCCACTAATCTGTTGATTCATTTTTTTGTTTGGAAAGTTTCCGAATTTGGTGAAAATTGTCAATATCAGAATTTTTAAGTCTGAGGTGACAAGTTGCTTCAAAAGTGTAACAGTTGATGGAGAACAACGTGATTCTTTTGTGGATTTACAGGTTAGCTAACTCAAACGGATCACGAATCAAAGATCCACGTCTGCATTGACTCACTGTATGTTTGAACCAACAGGAAGTCAAAGCCCGCGTTATCTGTGCTATGAGGCAACGTGGATGTCTGTTCTGATGGCGGGCGTTTTGTTCACGGGGCCGCGCCCCCCCCCTCTCGTGCCCGTCTCCCAGGCGGACGGTGAGACGACTCTCTGATACGTGCAGAGCTTTTGTCTCGCTCTTATCCTTCCTCCTCGATGCTGATACAGCAGCATTCGGTGGGGGAGAGAAATGCCAAGCTCGCCGCCACAGCTGTTTCCCCAATCTCTCTGCTTAATCATCCACTGAGAGAGAGAGAGAGAGGAAGAAGTGAAGTCTAATTCTGCTCCGAGCATGTAGACAACTGTGGAAAAATGTGTTTAGCATAAGGCACGTACTGACTTTTTACTGTATTTGATGCAGAATCATAATCACAGAATCATCTGACAGCATTGTAAATGGTGTGTTAATACCATTACAGTATAGAACAATGTGGTTACATTATACATTATGCAAATTGTCAGTCGCCTAATTGATACATGTTAATCATATTAAGGAGCTTAATTATAGGAATCTTACTGTGCTGCGATTTGTTAATTAACACTGACATCACATGTATGAGGAAAGTGATCTATTTTTTTCCTCCAGGAGAACTTTCTCCTCCATGATAGTCTGCGGGAGGAGAAGCAGAAGCACAATATTGTTTTTATATTTCCAGCTGATATATTTCCAGAATTTCCTGAACTGATGAATGATTTTTTGCCTCTTTTCTGAAGGCCACTGGAATGCAGTTTGTCGAAAAATTACATTTAGCTCCGAGCAGCCCTGCCAGTGTGGAGATTACAGAATGAAGGCGAGATCCGAGCAGACTTGTAAAAGAGCGCGGGGCCTCAATCTTTTTACCTGAATGTCGACTCCCGTGCTCGACGCGTTGTTTAAATATCACTGTTCTGCCATTTAGCCAGTTCAAGTCTCTCTTTGCAATCTCAGTCCCTGCAGGTTTTTTTTTTTTTTTTTTTTTCTTCTTTTTTTCCTTTCCAACACCGGTCTCCTTAATATGTTACGAATTTAATCAAGTCTGCAAATTTGTTATGCACGTTAAATTGAACATGCAATGGCACATTTGAATGTGGTTGCCATACCAACCCCCCAGGAGTTCATTTTCCATAATGTAGTGTTTGGAATCTCATTTCCTCCACTTTCCCCTGCTGCTACTTGCAGACGCCACCTCCAGGCTTCCACTGTACGTTCACTGTGAAAGAGGCTTGGCTGCCACAGCTTTCAAACACTGGAGGGAGGGAGAAAGAAAGGAGAGAGGGAGAGAGAGGCCTCTCTCCACGTAGTGGAAATGACACAAATTAATATACACTACTTAAACCAGACCAAGATTAATGGTTCCCTTTCGCTGCAGCTTAGTCCCACTGTCAGTTGCCGGGTGCTCGTTGGACAAAATCAACACTAATCAACATTTATTCCACTTTTGCCCTGGGCCCTCAGGAGTCTGGCAGGACTGCGTGCACCCCCCCCCCCCAAAACACCCCCTGTTCACTTCCCTCCCAGCAATTCACCCCTCCCTTCGTCCGTCTCGCTACGCTTTTCACCTCTCATCCAGCTCCTCCATACATCACCCTCCTCACACCGCTCGGCTCTTCAGAGGAGAGTGCGCCCCCTCCTATCAGGCCACATTAGAGTCATGATAGATTTTCTCTTTTCATTTGCATCTGATATTTAACACAGCAAAGCAGTTGCTCTGTCACTTTACAGTACAAGTATGTGTGTGTGTGCGTGTGCGTGTGCGTGTGTACACACACAGGCTTTTGTTCGTGTGTGTGTGTTTTTGAAGCAGTCATTTCAGTCAGTAATCTTATCTGCACTCAGTCGCCACTGCATTATGAGAAACAGGATATGCATTCACTGTTCACTCCTGAGTGCATGTCAGGTAGTGTATTTATACAACATTTCATTTTCTGGAAAGAAGCTTTTTAAAATACCCACTACTGGGAAACTGAACTCCCAAGATCCTGCTAGGAGACAAAGTTATCACCTAAGTGTTCTCTAAAGAACTACACGTCTGAGTGAGCGCTGCGTATCATAAATGTTCTTTTGATTTCTGAGACTGGCACATCCACAGAGCCACTCGCTCTCCTCTCACCAGAAGGCCTCCTCACACTAACATTAAGCAGCCGGCGAAGGCTAGTGAGCTAATGCGAGCCACCATTCTGACGCTGCTACTCATGCCTTTGTCATTCCATCAGCTGATAAAAACACACTCAGAGGGACAATTATTAAGAAATATGCCTAAAATAAAACAGCGTCTATAACCGTGAACTGTAAATGCAGACTGCATTACTGAGTCACATCCTATGAATATGTTAAGAGAATCATTTTGATTATTACCATGTTATTTTCTGATCATTTAGTTGCACAGTTGGTTTCCCAATGAACCTAAAGTCAATGTTATTTAATTCATTACACTGTAAGACAGAGAAAAGCAGCAAATTGTCACATTTGAGGAGCTGGAACCATCAAACCTTTAGAATTATAACAGCTGATTAATTCTCTGTCTGTCGACTAATCAATTAATCAGCTAATTGTTGCAGCTCTGGAGAAACATGTTTGAAGTCGTCCCATTAGACTTGGAAACTTGTGACGTTGTATATGACCAAGTGACTGATCAGCAGATCACAAAAACTATTGACAAACTTAATATATATATATTAATATTGAAAATATCACTTTTTATGATCCACTTATCTGTCAGTTATTTTCTTAATGATTGATTTTTTTTTCATCTATAAGGTAACAAACTAACTCTGAGTTCAGTGCAACTCAGTTGCAAACACAAAGCCATCACAACATTAAGTGCAGTAGCTTATGTTTTATTTAAGTGAATTCCTCACTCATGTGGAGGAACTGCTAAAAAACACAACACCAGTCAACACCTAAATTATAAATAGAATACACCTGAAAAAAAAGATTGGTTCAAAATATATTTTTGGTGTTGTAATTTGACATCTGATCTTTATCCCGTCTTTTCTGATCATCAGTTCTTTAATTTAAGATTTTCATTCATGCAGCTATTGTCTTACCCGCTTGTTCCTATTAAAGGAGCTAGATGTGCTGGATCTAGTCCCAGCATGCATTGGGCAGAAGCCAGGGAACCACCCTGAACTGGAGAACAGTCCATCACAGCAGTTGAAATTTTATTCAGTAATCTGAGGTGGAATCCCTCCTCCAGCAGTCTCACATTTAGTGATCGTGTGTTTGCTTTGTCCCCCCGTAAAGATGAAATTGTGCAAACAGCTGATGCCTCTTTTCTTACTTTGCCAAGATATGCAGCGCAGTGTTGTCCATCTTGTAGCATTGCATGGCCAGCGGCATTGTCATGGCACCAACTGGCCTCATTGAAGTGACACAGAGTGCTTTGTCAGCTTTGTGTCTCAGGTGCCAACCTGCGCTTCCCAAAATAAACTGTCATGCAATGTGGCAGGACAGAAAAATGTAGGAGCATGTTGGGGCTCTGAGCCCCCCTGAAAGGAAACAAATGTTCCATAGCAGAAATGTATTGTGGTTTTGGACGCCTTCCCAGCACCGACACCAGCGGCATGGTGGGGAACTTAAAGCGTGGTGTGTGATCGTCTGCAGCATCAGCAGGGGTCACAGCGAGCGCAATCACAGACGTAAAAAAAAGTTGGAGTTTCTCCGTGTTGATGTCGCCTTTTATTTATTTTTTAAGTGACTTTATTTCACTGTGGACCTGTTCGATTCTGACAGCTCTTTGTTATGCGCAGACATCCTCCTCCAGAAATAGCTTATGCTTACTGTAGTTAGCTCCTCTTCCTGTTTTATAAATGGTCTGTCATTTTCTCTCTGCGGTGCAACATTACACCACGAGAGTAAACGGAGGATGTGCACTTGGTTGAAGTCACTTTCAGGCTGATGTCAGGAAGTTGGAAAGGGTGAGCATGTAGAAAGTCACATGCAGAGATTCCAAACTGTAACCACTGGCCGTGTCTGCCCTGTTGGATTTGGCACTGAGCGTGTGATTCCTGTTAGATCTCAGCGTGGCCTGTGTGCTCAATAGCTGCCATGACATTTTTATGACTAGTGGACTGAAGTAAAGGTGCGAGTCACAAAGGCTTGAAATGGAAGTTCAGTCCTCACCTCAATAATGAGGAACCAGAAGCTAATCATGCAGACAAAGGGAAGGATTCTGTAGCCTGACAGCGAGAGAGCTATAATGATGTTTCACTAAACATGGACTGCAGAACTGCATAGGCTGTGATTTGAACAGAGCCAGGATTGTCTAGGAGGAGGTGAAATGGGGCCATTACTGCTTTTCTAGAGGGGTCAGTGCTCTGTCCAAGCAGGAAAACAAACTGTACATCTACTGAGTGCTGCAACAATGTTAAAATGATGAGAACCAAATGATGAGAATCAGTCATGATATATTAGACACTAAACAAATAAGTAAATAAATAAATGCATAAGTAATAGTTAATAGTTAGGGTTAGTCTTAAATTCACCTAAAAACAAACAAACCACTTAAATTCACATTTGCAATACTTAATTCTGTATTTTTACAAGTAGTCATTACATTCAAACATAGAATATTGTATTATATTTACATTGAACTGCTGATAATGATGCATAACTATTTGTTAGCATATCTACAGAGGCTACAACATACAGGAAAAATGAAGTGCCACACACTCCAACTTCGCTTTTAATGCTACGCAGTTACATACGTCTCTCTCTCTCTCTTCAGCTGAACTCAACTCTGTCTCACATAAGCCTCCGACTTGTAATTCTGAGTTGAAGGTAGCAGGAATTTCTGACATCGGCACCATCTCCCACTCGCTGAAAAGAGCTACAGACATGTCGACAAACTCTTGGCAGAATGGATGCAAATAAAAATCAACACACACACACACACACACACACATACACACACACACTGGCATTTACATCAAAATTAAATACGTTAATATTAATACAATCATTTCATCAGATTTTATATATTTCTGGTTTTATTAACAAACTCCTACTTTACAAATTTGTAACGCAACAAGAGAAGCTAATTTAGCGTGTTCATCCGGTCTGACTGCAGCATTAGCATGGGGCTGGACTAATGCGTAAACAGTCAGACCAAGGGCGTGGGTGTTTGTCCACTTCTTCAACATAACTTACAAAATAAATATTGATACAGTTCATATTATCTAAAAATGAGACTCTCGCTAACAGCTTTGACTGCTCTTGGTTGAAATTTGCAGCAGCGAGGTCGTATTGATGGGACGTTTTTGCACGGGATCAAACCATTGAATCTTTTTTACATCATTGTCAACATGTTTGAACTGTTAAGGTACAGTAAGCAATTTAAATCACCTATTTACTGACATTTTGTAGACTTGACGATTCATGAATTCATTAAAAAAAAAAAAACCCTGAAGATTAATTGAGAATCAAAACAATAATTATTTGCCGTTCTAAAAGCCAGCTGGCCACCCCTGTCACCGCTCTCTCTGCTGATAGATTCGCATCGCTCCTGCCTCTGCTGTAAAGAGATTGTGTTGATAAGTTAATATTCCGACAACAGAGACGAGATAAAGAGGTTTTAGGAGTTTGGAGGATAGCGTAACCTTGATAAAACGCTCATCTCAGTGACATTGATTTTCACCATCCATCTTCATCTGATATGAAGTATGCAAATGGTGGCATCGGCTGGGAGTGGAGTACAGTGCTGTTAAATGGGCCATTTCAAATGTTCTTTGTACTATGCTGACTTCCAAAAAATTCACTGTCAGCCAGCTCACGGCATGCTGAAGTCTTTTTTTTCCACCTTTATCCTATCCTATCTTCTTCCTCTTCTCTCCAGCCTTTTTTCTTTCCTTCCTCATCTCCTTCCCTTCCCCTCTCCTCGCGTGCCATACAAATTAGGTATACACTGACAATGTCAGAATGGCTACTCATGAATTATTAACAGCTTGTAGAGAATTTTACTTTGCTACATTTCTCTTCATTTTAACCATGTCAGCACAGGCTGTGCAACATTTATTTGTGTGAGTTCAGGAAGGCTATTACCCCACCAGCTTTTTTTTTCATGTTTTAGATGATATCCATCAACCCTCTCTCCACATCCATGTAGTCTGTTTCACCTCAGTGAGATGATATTCTAGTGTGTTTATTTGTACCTAACACGTCCTGTGTACATGATCTCAGGATAGAAGATGCTGGATGTAACGAGGTGTTTATTGCCTTATGAAGCTGGTAATTATCCCTTTATGAGTAAGATAAGACCAAATACTTTGCATTAAACAACATATGGGTAGCTGTTAAAGTGCCTGCATGGGAGGTAAAACCTGAACTGACAGTGATAAACCATGAGTCCAATTACAAGCTGTCTGGGATCAGTATTCCTGAACATAAATGAGAGTCTGTGTGTCTGAGAGGCATGATTTTTTTTTCTCATTTGTCTTTAAGATGGTTGATTTTGCTCCTTTTTTTTTTTTTTTTTTTTTTTTTTTTAATCTTGCCGCTGCTCTCAGAATGCATTCAGCTCGTGTGGGCGGGGATGGCCTCTCTCTTTCTACCTTTTTGCTGGATGGCCCCTATAAAGATGAAGCTGTCAATCATCTGCAGGCTTCCTGAGTCCTGCGAGGCGGCGTCAGTGCTCAGCGAGGCACTGGAACAATGACTTTTGTTGTCACACATGTGCATTCCAGTTGAGCGTTCTGTGGACAGTGTGTTAGCCTTTAATTAAATTCATTCTTTAGTTCTGAAAGAAGCTACACAGATGATTGTCCAAATAATTGATGTGAATGAATAAAATGATGCAGAGAGACATTTAGATCATGTGATTTGGATTAAACTCTCCTCTAAAGGATCATTTCAGTTTATTATAAGTAAGGTCTTATTTTCATGGTTTTGCCGTCACTTGTCTGTTATGGTAATATTACTCACTGAAGTAACTGCAGAGATCTCATCGCATCGCTACCATAAAACCTGATGCAGCAAGAATAACATAGGTCAGAAATAAGATAGCAGATTATTTCAGTCACTTTATTTTGAGGTAAAATGGAAAGTCTGTCAGTAATAATCCCTTATTGCAAAGGAAAAGTATGCGCTCAACTACAGCAAGCACAGTGGGTCAAACCAGTTAACCAGGAAGTTGTTCATAACTGGATGTTTTAAACAATGGACAGATTGCTAAATTGTTTTTTTTCTCTCATCGGGGGGGTTCGATTTTATCATCACTCATAGGAATAAGTTGTGATAAACCAAAATGACCCTTTAACGTTTCAAAAGTTACAGAGCAGTAAATTGTAACATTTTATCTTGAGTGCAGCGTTTTGTGGACACCTTTTGTGGACTATCAAAATGACTGAATCTGCAGAGGAAACATCAGTCTTCAACAAGGGGTCACAAGTAAGGCACGGCTTGACTGGAAATGGCCAAAAGTCAAAAAAAGGGTGAGAGTGGTCCAATACGCCTAGAGACAATAAAGGTATATTTCTAGCTTTATGAATGGCATACATTGTTGGAAGATGTAGGTGTAAAAATATTCCTTCTGTGATCGCTTTGTTGCTCTAAAAAATAAATGGAGAAAAATGAGTTGATGAGGTGTATCCTCCTCTCTTATCATATGTAGCTGGGGCTTGCTCTCCTCTTGACTAATGATGATGTGTGGCACAGGTAGCTGTCAGCAAGGCATGATTAATTAAAAGGGAAACTAGGCCAATTTGTCATATTGTTCTAACTGTGGTCAGAGAGCACGGCGAGTTGCACTGCCGATGCCTCCACACCCTCCACTGTACCTAGACATCTATAACATGTTGGCTTCTGGAGCTATTTGTGAGAAGTCCCATCAGCTCCGAGGGAGGTTTTTATCAGCGTCTCTCTGCTCAAACTGTCTCAACACAGACCTGATAACAATTAGGAGGCGTCTGCTTTGGAATGGGGCTCAGAAATATGAGCGTGCCAAGCGAGGCTGACATAATGAACAGACCCAGCACAGAGGAGAACACTCTTGTGTCTGTAGAATTTGAAGTCTGAAGGGTTGCAGGGACATTTTGCTGCTAGCATATACTTAAAGCTGCGTTTGATTTTCCCTGTTTGTGTTTTGGAGGTGCTTCCACACCACAGTGATTAGCATTGTTGAGAAGCCCGTGGCTCACAGTGTTGCTTTCAGTGCACACAGACTGAGGTTTCTCAGCTGCCAGCTGTGGGTCTCACTGTAGGCCCAGTGAAGAGAGCAGAAGTCTTGTTTGTGTTGGACTGCAGTGTTGCTCCCAGCGTGCAGCCTGGCCCTTGTCAGCGGCCCTGTCATATCTGTCTTGGGCCTGTCCCGACAGCCAACCCGGGCTCCCACGTCACAAAGGCGGGCTCGTCCTAAGAGAGACAGGTGTCAGCAACCCACTCCCCGCCCCCCCATCCTCGTACTCATCCAGGCAGATGCCTGCTGCGACCGAGCCACATATCTGAAGCTGAGCAACATGGAAAGAAGGGTCATCTATGCCACCCATTCACAGTCGCCATATCGCAGAAGACTGGAGCGCCATCAGCGTGTGAGAGCGCTGATGTCAGATATGGAGAATCCACCAGAGGAGACTGTCCCAGTCCAAGAGCATCACAGACTGGGAGTGCGTCCTGACTGACTGACATACTGACTGACAGCTTTATTGTGTCCTTTGAGGAATGGGGATGAAAGGCTCTCATGAAGAGGCCTTACAAACACAGACCATACTCAGTCGTGCTCAGGAAGAATTACTTGTTCTTTTGTATGCATTGTTGTTTCTTTGTATAGAGTCCACGTCTTTTAGCTGACAACAGTCTTTCTCTAATTGTACAAAAGCAGCCGTGGAGGAATCTGACATGTTATATTCTGACTACAAAGCCTCGGGAATCAGGAATGTCATGAGGAATTTTCTACTGAAAATTGTTGGTCTGCTATTCAAGATAAAAGCAGTGTAATGATACTACAGTTTCTATATGGGTGGGGGCACTAACCCTGAGCCCAGCTATGGTTTGAAAAATCAAAACAGATCCACTGAATAAATAGAACCAAATATGTGCTCATATTGTGTAAGACTGCTTTATTGAGCATCTGCTAACAAAGTGTTGCTAATCTCAGATACAGTGCATTTCCTAAAGCTGCTTCACAGTAAACATCCCCCACAGAGAGCTTTAAAACAAGTCTTTGTTCGTTCATGGAGGTCACAGGTAACTACAGGATCAATACTGACCGAAGATCAAACCATGAGTTAGCTTAGTGACCTGCTTAGCTGCACCAGCTATGAGTAAGTTCTTTCCTAAGTTAGCATGTAAAGTCAACACTAGAACTTCAGTAACTGCTAGTTAGCTTGTAACTAACATTGATTACACCATGATTAGTTGGGACATAACCTAATTAAGTTGGATGTAAAGTCATAACTAAGGCAATTAGCCAGTCAAATGATCATAGGTAGAGTTACCTTGGCATCGGAGTACATCGAATTGAAACATTATATCACTAAATTACAGTAACTGTGTTGCAAAATGGCTGCAATTAATCACAAAAACATGTTGTAGAAAAAGAAATGTGGTAGAAAAACTGTTTTTTAGGATTTACATTTACAACTATTTACTTGCTGCTTACTGCTGTTACTTAGTTACTTACTGAGTTGTGCTTTTGTCTCGTGAGTAATGTTGAAACATGTCAACTGCATTTATCGTAGTAATGCAAAAAATCACTTTAGTAATATCTAGCTAAAGTTTCTAACGTTTGCCAACATTAGCAACCATAAGCTAATGGTCATACCAGACCCAGTAAAGCTGTACCAGAAAAACCTCAGTGTGTATTAAGCTAAGCATGAGACTGTTATATTGCTGAATATTCCATTTTCATTTGTAAGAGGAAGACTGTGTTTATTTCTTCTTTCAAAAGAGTCTTCTTTCACAGTCTCACTTTAAATGTGAAGCAGCAGCAGCAGAACATTTTCACTTTGCATTAGCGATAATGTAACAGCTTAAATGTGGCTGTAGGCTGTAGTAAAACAATACTCTTAAACACAGAGCTCCAGTTACAAGTTACAAAAGTGCTGAGGCCTGTGACTAGTAGCTACATTTAGTGGAACACACAAAAATGATACTTTAAAGGTCTCCAGTAGTGAGCACAGCCACATAGGATGTAATACCATATTTAAGCTATGCTACAATGTGGCAATCATCTATAAGCAAATTTGTCCATATTCCGCTGCCGTTCCACCTGCCAGTACATGACATTTTTATTCAGAGAAACTACTTGAAATAGTGAAAGCCAAATGACTAATGCACCCTCTTCTCTCTCGTCCCTGTGTCTTCACACTGGCTAGCATCCGTATTTTCTCTGCGTATGTTATTTTTGTAGTCATCTAAATTGATCCGCGGTGAAGCCAGACAAAGATTGCTGTATATTTAATGTCTTTCAGCAGCCACATTAAGAGTGCAGTTTGTATGGGCGGGTTGTGGGGTGGGAGGGTGGGGGGATGCTGTGACATTAATAATTTAATTGCAGTCGTGTATCTGAATGCTGCAGGAGCGCCAAGTGATGGATATTTTTAATGATATGAAGAGTGAAGCCCAGAAAGATCAATGCCAGCATACACACACACACACACACACACAAACAAACACACAATCTTACACAGCCACACACACACACACACATAGTGTCTGTCAATGTGAATCTAAGGGTCTAGTGAGGATGATTGTGCTCACACACTAATATTGTTTTGGTCCATAACCCGTCTGGTCTGATCTTAAGGGCTGAAGGTCTCCGGCCCAAATGACTCTGTCCCCTTTGCTGGTGCTGTCAGAACTGACAGTCCTCATGTTTATTTCATTTTGCGTCTGGGCTGTCTCGTTTCCCTATCCTCCAATGTCATTAACGCTCCGAGCCAGGACCCTGCAGTGGCGCGCCTAATGAATTCCTCTGCGGCTCCTCACTCCCCACCTAGTTACCCCAGCTCAAGGTGTCAAATTAAAACAGCCTGGGAAAAGAGAGAGGAAGCCACTTGTGTTTATATGTGTGTATGTTTGTTTCGTTCTATGTATGCCCTTCTGTTGCGTTGTTGAATCTGTTTAGTGAGAAATTTGTTTTAAGTGCTTTAAAAGTGTTACTGTTGCTCCTGATCATCAAGAACAAATGAGCAAAAATGAACTGTTAACCTCTCAATTAGAACATGACACAACAGTAGACAAAAACACCTCTCTGCTGTGGAAATGAGTTTGATCCGAGAGCTGCTTCTGATGTCGGCGTGCCGCTTCAACCTCTTCTTTTGGTTTATGATTATCATGCGTTGCTTGATGAGGAATTGTTGCTTTTAACATTTGGGATCTCCGGGATAATTTGGGGAATGAAATTAACAGCAGTGAGGATGCCTGGGTGACTGCTAATTGTGCTTATTTAGTTGTCATTGTGATAAGCGTAACGAGGCCAGACGTGTTATTGAGCTGTGAGGCTGCAGTGGGAAAGCAGATTTCTTGCATTCACCCCACATTAATGCAGCCTTTATGATGAGTGTTTATGTTTCTGGGAGTGTGGCAGCGTGAATAACATTTTTACTGATCTGAACCTGATCATTTTTAGATTAAAACATGCTTAGTACGCATGCTTTTATTGGACTGGCAGTGGTTGGGTTGCAGCAGTGTTTTCATCATATACTTTGATTATATAGGGGGCATATTGAGGTTAAGCGAGGCTATGTTATTCACTATATGTCAATTTCCCAGTGGAGACCCTTCACAAGTGACCACGGTGCGTCTGCTGCCTGAGTGTCAGAGGAGCAGGAGCTCCCTGTGTGGCTCTCTCTCTTTCTCTGACAGCACCGGAAGATGGAAAATGGTGTCAATCAATTCATCAGAGCAACACGGGTGGCTGTGCAGAGAGGAGAGCTGGGGGCGTGGTAATGGCAGCATGCAGGAGGAGCGCAGCACATGATTATGGCTCCCTGCTGCAACTATTTCCCCTCACCGCTGTAGCTGATGCTGCAGTGCCTTAATGGACTCACTGACTGTACACCCGTCGGTCCACAGCTACAAAAGATTCCCGGCGAGCCTCCTTAGCAGACCACAGTGGCAGTCAGCTGTTTCTGAAGGGCCTCCTTCCTTCCCTCCATCACTGCCGTGCTTTGGACCACCTTGGCGCTCAAAGTCCACGGCTTGTTAGACTAAAAGAATGTGCAGCGTTAATTAAAGATGTGTAAATATGCTTGAATGGGCCGCATCTTCACATTAGGAGAGATTTGCGGAATCTGCGCTGTAATATATTTTAATTAAGGATTAATTAAAAAATAATGGGGATTTTATTTTGCCTGGCAGACTGGGTTTGGACATGATTCTGGCGTCTGCTGTGAGCTCATCAGTGGAATATTGAGCACCTCGCCTTGCTTCTCAGGAGCGCAGGGAGACTCTCAAGGTCTCTTGAAAACAAAAGCTCTGCCTTCTCCTCTTTGAAAAAAGAGAAAAGAAAGAAAACAGACAGTTACTGTGGGTGGGAGTGGCCAACACGTTGGCTTAATTAAATTTTTTTCCACCCCCCCACCTCATCTCATCCTCACCCATCCTCTTCTCTCTTTTTCGGCTGGCAGAGCAGCAGAGTGGCTCTGAGACACGGAACACTAGTTGTGCTGGCAATTATGTTAATGGGATGCTATTAGGCCATGATTCCGTATGAGCGATCGGGGAGAAGAAGAGCCCCGGCGGCAGAAAATGATAACGGAGCGTGCGCCTCGTTGATACCGCTCCAGCAGGATCATTTGCATAATGAACCCTCCCCACTAACGAGGGGTGTGGCCTCGACACTGAGCTACTTAGAAAGCTCAGGAGTCACAGCGTGAGGCGAGCCGACAGTGAAAGCACAATGTGACAAAAAGATTCATGGACTTCACTAGTCGTTGCGAAAGCCATTTTGGCACGAATGTAAGTGTGGCATGCAAATTCCTCAGTTGGTTCCTTTGCAAACTCAGTTTACAGCCTCTGCTTCCACACAGAGACATGACAATGCAATTTCTTTGTAGTGCACTCTTAACTTAAAAAATGAATGAGGAAATCTCCATACTGCCGCTCTAATTTAGTCATGTATCTCGGACTGACTAAAATCAAATGTGTGTGTAGTGTTGGCACGTATAGCTATATTGTTATTTCTGGCAGCTCCATCCCAAAAAATGTCGCCCCATAAATAGAAACAAATCAAATATTCATTACGCTGCCATTGTCAATTTATTCCTTTTTAACTTTCAAACCTTTCTGTTCAGAGTCAACACTTTGCTTTCCATGTACGCCGCAGCCCACATGCACACACACTGACACACACACTGACACACACACTGACACAGTGGAGGAGTTTTTGGCTGTATGATTCACTAAGCATTAAGAAGAAAACTACCTTGGGGCACCAAAGCCCTGTGGATTCCCTCAGCAGCTAAAATAAAACAAGCTGAGCAGGGATTGCTCCACTTCATTCACACTGCTACATTTGCTAAACATACTACATCTATGTTGTTGTTTTTTTTTTTTTTTTTTTTTGCCTTATTTATTCAGCTGAGGTTTTGCTCTTGTGCTATTGATTCCAATCCTAACAATTTATTATTAATTTGGCTGCACAGAGCTGCGTCTTTATTTATGCATCGCTCCTCTCTCTTGATGTCTTGATGTATTATTTGTGTGTCCACACAGCATGCGTATTTTCCTGTCGTCTTTAGACACCGCCTCAGGATTTGATCAGAATGATCTCGAAGCCCAGGGGAAGACATTAAACACCCAGAATGCCCCTCGGGCTGCTCTCCCCTCCTCTCTTTCTCAACCTTTCATTCTTCCTTAATGAGAACTCCTCCTAATTATTTCAGTGGCTGGAGCGTGGGGACACAGCCGGAGTTAGATCCCCTGCGCTCGGACGTGACTGCTATGCTGATGAAGGCAGGGGATCAATAATTTAGGCTCTAGCCTTAATGGCGGGGGTGAGGAGCAAGCGATACATCTGAGTCAGAGATTACATTTTAAAGGCACAAGCCCGAGCTCCAGCAGGGCTGCCGGAGTTAACTAGAAGCCCCCGAATGTGTTTGCTGTAAACAGCTGACACATTTATGTTTACTGGAATTCTTATCGCTCTTCCTCTAAAGCTAAGTCTGTGTCTAAGTGCTTGTTTACCTAGCTTTGTATATCCCGCATTCAATTATTGCAGTCTGCAGAGTCACTCTGAAAATGTTTCGCTTGCCAAATGATTTGCATTTGAAGTACATGGGGATATAATTGATTTAGAGGCATGAATATTGATAGTATCTTATCAGCTTGGTGCCCATCCCTCAAACCACTCTGTGGAGAATAATGGTCCTCTGAGCATTTTTCTGGTCATCTTGCTTTAGCGAATGCACACATAATCTTTAAGTGTACAGAGCCTTGGCTCCATGAAGCCCCTTCCATCTCCCTCTGGGGAGGCATCCATGCATCTTTTAAGGACTCTTCACATCAAGAGGGCCTGAGCAGAGTACCCTGCAGTCTCTGCCTCAATTATTAAAGCTGGGATTTTGATGCTCTGTTTTAACTTAGCCTTGGAAGAGGAGAGGAGAGGAGAGGAGAGGAGGCAGCCACATGCAGAGGACAGTAGCCAAGCCAAGCCTCACATCCCTTCCTTGGAGGAAGAGAAAGATGGTGACAATTTTCTATGGCAATTTATTAGAAGATTCTTTTTTCTTTTTTTTTTTTAATGGAAACTTGGAGGAGGTCTTGAAACATTCATATGGATTTCATATTGCAGACATTCCCTCTTCAAACAGAATGATTCACTGCGGGTTGCATTACAGTTTTCCAGTGCTGCGTACACTGTCACTGTGTGAAAGAAAAAAGGTTCTGCATCCAATTATAACAAGGGACACATTTGCTCACAATGTTTTCTTTGATTGATGAGTGAGGGCTGTGGTCGGAGCTCTAACGAAGTCCAAATGGCTTGGATTGAAACGTTACTTATTGACTCAGCCTGACAAACAATAACATCAACGACAGACATCAGTGTCCTTGGCGCTGGTTGCCATAGAAGTGGAAGAAATGAGTGATGAATCAACTAAACATGAGACAGGGTCTCACGTTATTCTCATCATCACTTGTTATGTACGAAAATGTATTTATTGCGTACAGGCACGCGGTACAGAATCCCACTTGGCCTTGATTTGATGCCATTGTTTACTTTTTTTCATTTAACTGCCGAGGAAGTCATGCAAACTCCACAAATTGTCTGGCTGATGGCAATGGCTCTCCATATAAACTCCATCTATTGTCTCTGTGAATTGCAGCTGCCTTTAACTCTGATTAAATATTGATATCCATGTAAACACTCGTGCCATATTGAGTACTTTATTCAGAGTCACAGTCTCCCTGCGCAGTGTGGAATGAGCCGCTGTTCGCTTGAGAAATAGGCCCATTGTTTTCTGAGCTCACTGTTGATTTATGGTGACAAAATAAAGTGTTCTGACACCGAGCTGAAATTAGGGCCCGCCTGATTTCCAGCTAAGGTGTCGCTGAATTTGAATAAATCCTTCTGCGAGTGCGAGCTAACACGCATGTCTTCGGTTTGAGACACACATGAAGCTGCTGTGAACAGCGACGGCTGTCGCAGTAATTTAATAGTGTCTTCCACAGGCATAAATATTCTCTGGTTGAGAAAAGGCAGAGGATTAGTACAGCCTAATTGATAATTGACAAGATTTATTCAGCATCTACAATCAATCAACATGACACTCTAAAGTGGTTTGTTACATGAAAGCCAGTCGTGTCTTTGATTATTTGATTTGCACAAGTGTGGGCCAAAGTGTGCTTCACGCACATGTGAACCTTTGGAGGATATGTACATTCAGTCATGTTTCCTTTACTCACACTCATCTCAAAGGTAAATATGTGTTCTGTTTAATGCCTTCATACAAATACCATAAATCAAACTGAATTATTCACACTTATTATCAAATCTAGACAGAATCATGTTTGAAAAAGGCTATATTAAATACTTTATTACTAATGTTCTCTGTTTTAAACATATATCTTCTCTTAATTTTGTGTGTGTGTGTGTGTGTGTGTGTGTATGTGCGTGTAAAATTCAGGGTAAGGAATTTCCACAGCACTGATTGCATCAGTATGACACCATCGTGAGCGTCACTCTGTTGGCCTGACTTTCTCTCTGTTAAGTGATCATTTACTAATCAATTCACTTTTACTGTTATTTCAGCAATCGTCAGTGAAATGCAACACTTCCTGCTAAGATGTTTCACATTAAAAGCCTTTCAGTGGCTCAACAGCACAACCCTCCCATCTCTGGTATGCTTTTACCCAAAAACCCAAAAAGAGACATGGAGTGTGGCTGAATGATGCCTGGGTGCTCAAATAAGCCACCTATCACGGCACCCACCTGTCAATCAAACCGGCCACACTGTTAATTCTGCATAACTTTAAGCCTTAATTGTTTGAACAGATGAGCTTAGTACAGTTGTCATGAACGGGGAAATTAGCTATATTTTGTACCAGGCTGTAAACATGTTTATTTCTGCTGTGAAGTTGGACATTTGAACATGGGGACTTATGGAGACTCACTTCTGCAGCCAGCCTCAAGTGGACGCTTGAGGAACTGCAGTTTTTGGCACTTTTTCACTGACCTCACATCACAGACGTGGAGGTTGCTGCTTGCTTTTATGTTGCTGGAAATGAAAGGCAACACTTCCTGCAAGATGTTTCACATTAAAAGCATTCAGTGTGTCAAAGAGCATAAACCCCATCCATTCCAGCCCTGCTCTTAATGTGAAAGGTATCACAGGAAGTGTTGCATTCAAGAAAACATAGAAAAGTAGAAGCAATTGGAAATGATTAGTGAGTGAGATGAGTATACATAGTGTCTGTTGAAAAGAGAAATTCCAGTTGCTTCTACTGTTAACGTCAGTTTGTCAGTATAGTAGAATTTAATGTGAAATGTCTGCTGGGAGTGTTGAGTTATACTGACAGTAGTTTAACAACAAATGAAAAAATGGCAAAGTAGAAGCAATTAGAAATAATTATGGAATGAAGAGTACTGATAAAATGCGTATGGTGGAATTCCATCACCCCAAACTCTGGTGGTTTTCACCCTGTGACTGTGTTAGCAACTGGACTTCATTTGTTTGTTTGCAGCTATATTTTTAGACTTGGTCAACATTTGACTCCCCACATTGATTTTGAGAACTTACTGTACTAGACCATCAGGCAAATTGAGAGAGAATCTGGGGACATCCTGGATTGCATCCGCAGATTAGCTTGAGGCACAGTGGAGCTCACTACCACCTGCGTCTTTCATCCTACACTGCAATAGTTGCCACATACTGAGAAAATACTACTGCGAGGGGAGACATTTTCTTTCCTTCTCCCTTTCTGTTTTTCTCTCTTTGTCTTCTCTCTGAATAATAGATCTCCTGCCAGTAGAGTTTCTTCTTTTTTTTATCTCAGTGTTTGCCTGATATCTCAGGGTCAACTCAATGGCTGTGTGAAATAGAAACATTATAGACTCTTATTGTGAGACTGTGCGTATGTGCATACAGTATACCATGAGCCGTGTCTGAAATGCCATGCTCTTGGGAGAGGGAAGCTATCCACATATAAGAAATGAATGAGGTAATGTGCTGGGAGGTAATGGGTTTATGCAACATACTGGAACAGAGAAGCTCATTAGGAGACTGGAGCCTTAACCCCAATGCTGCTTGGCTTTACTCCCTTTGTCATATCAGACTGGTGGAAGCCAGGGAATTTAGAGCTGGAGGGGGGAATCCATTTTGGGAGGTGGAATTCAATACTAGGAGTCTGTGCACAGAGGCACAGGTGAGTTACTTTATGTATGAAATGGCCTGTCTCCAAGCAGCAAACCAGCCATGTCGCTTCCACTGGCAAGGAAGCACAATCAATAGGAAAGCACTCAGTATTAATACTATATAAGTGACCTATATTTCATGTTAAATGTGTAGAAAAGTCGAAGGCAGCCGTGATTCAAATCTAAATCCAAAAAACAAGTGCTTATGAAGGCTTCGTATTGAACCTTAATACTTTAAAGGTACTGACCAAAATGTCTCCGTAGCACAGAGTGCTGACAGCTGGCCTTGAATGTCTCTCGTCTTTTCCCATTCTTTGATCAAATGATCATTTTTATAGTATTTTATTGATTCAGCACTTTTTTTTCAACATTTGAGAGTTCGGGCAGAACACTGAAGTCCTGCTTGTATAAGCTGATTGGCATGAAGCTGTTTAATTCATGCATCCATTGTAACCTCTCACTTCTATCCTGTGGGGCGTGTATGTCTGTTAGCTTTGCTGCTTTTCTTCCATTTGGTGTTTAAAATGTCACAAAATGGTGAAAAAGGTCGATCACGATATCTTGGAGTTCATGTGATGTCTTCAAACAACTTGTTTTCATATCCAGCTAACCACATAAGACCGAGGAGACAGTTCAGAAGAATGAGGGGATGTTTTGCTTGAAAAACAACAGAAACAATTAATTATCACAAAAGATGGCAATAATTTTCTGTCTAATCAGTAATGAACGTTTCAGCTCTGATAGTTTTAGTATTGTTTATCTAACTGAGATTTAATGTTTATTTATGTCTTTTTAAAAAGGGGATTAGGCTTGTTGATGCTCTTTAAAGAGCAGATCGTTTTCCAGTGTTTAAACATTTGCTATAAATTCACCATAAATGGTCAGTTCTTGATATATATTTTTTATTTTGTTTCTTATGCACCAAAATGCCAAGACAAATCCTCAGGATCAGTCTCTGGGTAAACTTTTTCATACATTTTCATAGAGAAACATGTCTCAAAGTAAGGTATTGCTGTTGGAACCTGAGGATCACAGCATTTGAATTCCCAGCCTTATTGCTTTCTGGATTTACTCCAGCTGTAAACTTCACATCCTATTTATTTATCCTATTTCGTAAGAGAGTAAATTCAGCCACAACAGAAACATTCCCTCAGCTTTGACGAGGATTTTGTTGTACAGCGAGTGTAGTGTTTGGTTGGTCGCTGCACACAACAGAAAATCCACGCGTGGGCTCTGTGCCATCTACAGTGTTATCACACATCAGTGGACGGCTCATCAGCTGACTGAAGTGTACTGCAGTGTGTGCACACTTCACTCGCTGACGGTGTCAACATTATAACTGAGTGAATAACATGCTTCGATCATGTCTGGTTTGTATGATTGAGACGTAGTTGGGGGGTTTGTCTCTCTCTGCAGTGGCAGGATTTGTTTGGCAGGCAGGCAGGCAGGCATCACCAGGTTTCTGGCCAGCGTGGAGGCTGAGTTTCCGGTCTATTTCCAGCGCTGCGTGTTCATTCTAGGTGACTGCGGGGACTGTGTGTCATTAAAGGCCCGTCCTCTGCCTCTACCCAAGTGTGAAATGCTGCGCCTTGGAGATGCTGGTCTGCTTTTGTTTGTTCGACCAGTTTGTCGCAACTCAGAAATCCTGGGCAGAAGGTTAGCGCTGCTTCAGAGGTCAAGAACGCACTGCTTTCTGGGTATTTTTTTTTTTTTTTACTTCTTTTTTAAACAAGCAACATCTTGAGACTATATTCTTATAATATACCATCATTGATCTTTGCTTATGTGCACTTAAGTTCTCTTTTTAGATACATCCCAAACTACGGATGGATTAATTTGGTTAATTCAGTGCAGAGGTCTATTGAAAGACTACATTGTATAGTACACAGTTTTCTCATTTACTGTCAGAAAAGACAAATGAGTCTGTTGGGACGTATCACCATAACAATAAAGTCGGCCAATTATCCCCTTGTTGACAGTTTCCAAACCTTTTTATAGTTGATTCAAAGATATAAAACTTTATTGGATAAAAAGATAAGGGACAGAGCACAGTATGGTTTTCTTGGCTCCAGTTTATACTATCTATATTATAGGTCCTTCATGACATTTAAAACTTTATTGGACAGGACTTGGAAATCTGGGGGAAGTATATAAAATGAGGAATTTATTAGACTTTGTGCCCTTTTGTGTGGCTGTGTTTGAAATATTGTATAGAGAGACAGACAGCTCGGCCTGTGTGGTTTTAATGCTGCAGTAATGATGTGCAGTAAAGAGCAGGTAACAGATGCTGAAATAAAAGGAACATGATATATCAATATTTAGCATAACAGATGTGATGTGGCATTTTATAATGCCAATAATCCCCCGCTGACCCTGTAAGACGGTAACATCTGAGTGATTAGTACATTTAACAGTGCAGGGATTGAACGCTGGCTCTTTGATGCTTATTATTTCAGTTTGTCGGATACATTCTGATAATGCGCTGAGATGAGGTGTACATTTCCTGCAATGAGAATGATATGTTCTGGACGTGGTTCAGGGATGGCTATAAAAGCTCCATGTTAAGCCGGAGACTTTCTTTTTTTCTTTTTTTCTTTTTTTTTTCCTGAGGCAGGTGCGCATCCTCAGCCACGAGAGCAGAATTTAAAAGGAGCCGGGGAGGTAGGCTCTGCGGGGAAACCAAAGTAGGAAGTCAATAAGGCCTGAATCTTTTATGAAGGCAGAGGTATTCAGATCACAGCTCTGCCGACAGAAAGAGCAGCCTGCTGCTTATATGAGGAGACAGAGAGTAGTAGAGGGTCTAAATCTCTCCCTGATTTACCTCAATCCTCATTAACGCAGGAGCTGCTGCTCGTTACAGTTCGTGCCTCACAGAGGAAGAGGTGAGTGTTCTCAATGTGCTGTATAGTTTTCTCACATTGTGATGGAACACAAGCAATAGTGCCATAACAATAAGCACTAAGTGTATTTTTTGGCTGTGATTTCATTAGTTTGGTGTTATAAACAAGCACGATTATGCGGACGGCTCTGGTTTATTACAACATGAGTCATTTTAGAATAGAAACTTTCATCACATCTATTAGATGTGAACACTTGGTCTTATTTTTATGGTATAACATGTCAAAAAAAATATGAAAATACTAATCACAGTTGTCTATGGCCCACGGTGACATCATCAAACCAGCCAACAGTATAAAATCAAAAAGATTTCCAGGAGAACCAGAATTACGAAGCCTAAACAAGGGATTGTTTGACATTTTTGCTTGAAAATGATTTTGCTCGTTAATTTTCTGTGGATCGTCAGATTGATAAGCTCCAAATAACACTTAACTCCCAAACGACATTTTTTAAATGTGGAAACACAGCAACATTGTTACAATGTTTAGCTCATTGTTTTGTTTTTTATGCCCTACAGATAGACAGGTGGATGCAAACATGACTCTAAATGCCTGCTAATGTTCTCTTTGTCTGACAGATGTGTGCAAATAGCCAATAGTTTGCCAACACAATCACCATATAAGCTCTATAAGACAATAATATGTCAGTGCTGACTCGTTCTACTGCCCCCAAGTGGCCAAAAAAACATAATTAATGCTGGATTAAAGTTGTTGGTCAACCTCCTTGAGCTAGAACAAAGAGATAGACACACAGCTGTGACGGTACAATATGATTATTAATGTTCATATTTATGGAGTATTGTCAACACATGCTCACAGCTCCTGCAGAGCTGAAGGACTTAGTTCGCTCTGCATCATCTCTGTCTGCTGTCCTCATTCACTCAGACATTCATCGAGTGTGTTTCAGTGTGTGTTTTGTGCTGAAAGTTAGAGCGTCTGAGTGGTTCCTGTTTACTAAGACGTGTCCGAGGGGAAGTTTAAGTTTGTTATTGATTACAGGGACAGAGTGCATCAGAGAAGTGATGTTTTCGCGAGGCGTCAGCTGAAGAATAGCCCGTGTTGTGTTGAGAACTGAAAATAGCCCATCAGCGCCTAATCAAATTAATGCATACTTACTGCTGCCAAGATCTAATTAAGCATGCCGGTGAAATGCACAAAGACACCAAATGACATGGGATGAAAAGGGAAAATATTAATTTGAGTGGGAAACAAATATCCAGCAGGGCTTTAATAGATTCCTGGAAAATGGAACATGGACGCTGCCCTGCTCATTCATGCTGTCGCCTGAGCACACAGGAAGGAGCAGGTGCAGCATTGCAGAAAGGTCGAGGTTGGTCTTTGTGAATGTTGGCCAGCTACACCAGGGCTGGGACATGTCCACAATAACAGACCTTTTTTATGTCCTTTTTCTCTCCCAGCGATGCTCCGCTGGCTCTCATTGCAATTAAAACCAAGTGTCCATCAGAGGCTATCTCTGCTCTGTGTGGCCCATATGTTTGGGTGCTGATAGAGCGTGGATTACTCTGTTTGGGACACAGATAACAGGCTGTTTATAACCTTGGCAGAGTCTGGGGCCTAATCTGGCAGGAGCATATTTCCCCTTGCTCCCCGATAAAGGCCTGTTAGCAGCTTTATCACACGGGCAGATAGAAGTCGAGCCAGAGCGAGACGAGCACAGCACTGAGCCCAATCTGGCACCACACACGGTTCTGCTGCTTTATTTTTAGAAGCCTTGTCACACCCCCAAACACATACACACACACACACACACACACACTTATACACACTTCCACACATTTACACAAACACAAGCTTCACTACTTGTCAGAAAGAGCAATTAATTTCTACATCTGCCTTCTTGGGCAAGACAAGAACCAACCAACAAATTAAAAGGACAATGTCCTCATTCATCATTAGAGTGTTTTGGAGTTGCATGATGCCTGTGCATGAGAAAGGAAACATGAAAACGAGGATGGAGGCTATTCTCTCTTACATACACGTCATTATGTTTGGTTGTAGTTTGTTATATATAATGTAGAACCTAAAAGTAATTAGCCTGAGCTGGAAAACACAATGTACCCAAGCTGTTCCTGTGTTTGGGTGAGCTATTCTGTTTTTTTAGAGATCTATAGTCTGAATGGACATCTCAGTTTAAATGACCACACAGTCTGATGGGTCAAAAACACAAACACAATCAGACATATCAGGTCCACAGAGTGTTTTCTATGCCCTCATACAAACAGGTGGATGCAAACATGACTATAAATGCCTGCTAATGTTGCTCTTTGTCTAACAGATGTATACAAGCAGCCAATAGTTTGCCAATACATTCACCATATGAGCTCTCTATGATAATAATATGTCAGTGCTGAGTTCACAACGCATTTTACTGCCCCCAAGTGGCCAAAAAAACAAAGAATTAATGTAGGATTAAAGGTGTTGGTCAACCTCCTTTAATATGAGCTAGAACAAAGAGATGAGGTATTGACAATGAAATATAATTATACATGTTCATATTTATGTGAGTAATTGAAATGTCCTCATTTATCATTAGTGCGTTTTGGAGTTGCATGATGCCTGTGCACAAGAAAAGAAACAGTAGATGGAGACTACTCTCTCTTATATACATGTCATTATGTTTGGTAGTAGAACCTAAACCTAAACCTAATTAGCCTGAGCTGGAAAACACAACATACCCAAGCTATTCCTGTGTTTGGGTGAACTATTCTGTTTTTTTAGATATATAATCTACAGTATGAATGGACATGTGAGTTTAAATAAAAGGAAGGTTTTATAGCTGTTTTCCTGCTTATACCTCTAAGTTGCTCTGGGATACGTGCGAGCCTGCACTGCTATTTTCTGTATCCCCATCTTGATGGCTCTGCGTAGGCACAATTAGAGAGAGCGCTCCTTTCACAGCCAGAGAAAATTGTCGTCCTCTGTAAATTGCTTTTGCCGCAGCTTAAAGAAGATCTCTTGTTACCCTCTCATTCAGTCTTTCTCGCAGCCCGCTCTCCCCCTCTTTCAGGAAAATTGCTTTCTCGCAATCAACAGATTGCTTGCTGCACTTAGGGGTAAATACAGGTAGACTAGAGCATTAGCATAACATTATTCAGACAAGTGTCAACCTCTAGGCAGTTAGCGCTGCATCTAAGCTCAGTGTGAGGTGAAATGAAGTGCTACAGAGTTGGAGGAGCCGCCGCCGTTGCTGCTGCTGAGATTTTCAGAGAAGAGTTGGAATTGGCCAAAAGTGTAAGAGTTAGAAAAGATGATGTACTTCAACATTTCTTCACTTAAAGGAAAAAAAACGAGTCATCTTAAAGGAATTCAAACATGGAAATGTGACAGCGCATCTTGCTTCAAGGTGACTTCACGCTCGCAGTTTACTCTCTTTCAGTCTGGCGGTGGAGCCCTGGACCGTCTCTCTGGAGGTCTGCAGCATGTAGGTCAAACCGGCCTCATCATCCAACTGCAAAACATGCAGGATGGGCTCGATGGGAAACAGCTTTATTGGCGTGCTGGTGATATATTGGTCCGGTGACATGAGACTGAAAACAGAGCTTGATGTTGAATCTGTCCTGCTGCAGAAAAATGTTAATGCTTTTTCACTCGCGTCGGTTAGCTCAAATTAACCTCACAAGCATGAGTCTAATTAAGTTTCCTCATTGAAGCTTAGCACCACTCCCCTCCTCTGCGTATGATTTGATACCCTCCGTCCTCGGGGATGGGTGGTGGAGAGCAGCAGGCATGATCTTTCACCGGGGGAGACACTCTCTCTATCCTCCTCCTCCACCCTTTTCTCTCTTCTTTCTTGATTGACAACAGGGGTTCCTTCTGACCTACATTTGCATCTGCTCCCTGACCCAAATAAGACCCACGTAATGAGCCGCTTGGCCATTTAAAAAAAAAAAAAAAAAAAAAAAAATCAAGCAGAAACTTGTGTGGGTTTTCCATCCTGGCTACAGGGGGTGTTAAGCTTTGGTAGCAGTGTCCCTGGGGGCTTTGTGTCTGGAGCTGCAGGGCTCCACAAAGACACTGCCCCATCCATCCAGGCCATTCTAGGTCATCTGATTACTCTTCACAGTGATTACTAATCGGCTACTTGTGTTAATGTGCTGTATCACTGAGGCACAGGGGCCAAATCATCAGACAGATTTCAATCTTCTTTGTCAGGCGCCATGTCATCACTTGTGTCTTCCCAAATATGGCAATAAAGCCAAAATCCATTCAGAGCCCTCGCCGTGCAGAGCGTCGGGCTGTAATATAATCTGACTGTGCAATGAGGCTGTTATTGTTTCCTCCCAAACACCAGGAACAGTCAGCCCTGGCAGCAGCTTGTACACAAATAGAGAGAGAGATCCCCTGGGATCCCACTGTGGATTCCACGAGCGAGCGTGAAAGCCGTTTGGTACTCTCAAGACATGTAGCACGCGTTAGTGCGGCAGCCATCACAGCAAAACCTGTCTGATAAACACAAGCATCACACCGGAAATACGAGAGACACTTTGTCAGAAAACAGAGAGGAGATAGTTCTGTTCTCCGACACATTAAAGTGTATTTGGAGAACAAATTGGCCCCTTCTTCTGTTCCTTTCTGTTCACTGTCAGTTCACATATGTGAGCTTTAACAATGCTTCACAGCGTCAGACATGTTCCCTACATTGTAATGTTCTTATTGAATACATCACACTCGTGCGTATACAGTCATCGTACATAGACGCGGAGAGGAGATTGAATTTTGCTCCAGCAGAAATATAAATTTAGACTCACAGGAACAACTCTGGAACTTGTTTCCTGGTTTCATTTCCTGTCTGTTCGCTGTGGGATTTTCTCTTATCAGCAAGTGTGATATTATGTGAATAATCTCATTTTCTTGCAGCTTTTTGCTGCTTTCATAATGACAATTCCCCATATTCCTGATTTTGAAGAACATCCTCGCCGCCGTAAGTGTTACAGTTGTGCAAGATAAAAGCCATCCCTTTTGAGTGAGAAGGGAATGAGACATATTCAGCCAGAAATTGCCTTTCTTTTCATTCATTTCACTCCTGTTTTAGTCCACCTCATTTCAGATAATATTGCTCCCATCTGTGCTGAACAATCAGAAAGGAAACCTTTTCTAGCGGCTGCATTAGATGGCCTTTCATTTTCCTTGGGCCTGCAATCATAATGACATAATGTTGTGCACGAGCCTCTGCAGGGCTCTTCTTCTCTCTATCTCTGGCTGTGGATTCACACTCAAACAGCTTCACTGTTCCTGATATGTAAAATACCAAATCCTATTATTTCTCCGGCTAAATAACACCGCTCCCAGAGGCGTTGTGTGATGTTTTAATGAGAGCCCAGATTCCCGATGTTCAACGCTGTCTTCTCTTCTGCATTTCCTTAAACTGCCAAGTAAGAGCCCCATTAATAATTCAGCTCATTAAAGTGTGTAATTAATCTGGAGCTGTGTAACAGGGAGAGACTGAGGCGCAGGGAGAAAACTCTCCAGGGGGGCACAAGAGAAACATTGGGCTAAGAGAAACAGCACCCCTGCTGTGATGGAACCAGTTCCCCGGCACACAACCAGTCCTCCTGCATCATTTATCTGGCAGGAAAAAGCTACAGAGAGCCGCCGCCGCCGCTGCTGCAACACACGAGACATCTTCAGGCAACTCAGCCAATCAACAATGCAGCGCGGGTACACACAGGGTGGTGGGACTGTGGTTATGTGTGTGTGTGTGTGTGTGTGCAGTTGTGTGTGTCCTTGCGTATGTTGGGAATCTGCTCTGGTGTCTGCTTACTGTAGATGTTGATGGTCAGTTTCTAATAAATAAAACATGTTGAGTTCCATATCCAGTGATCAACAACACACAGCAGGTTTAATATTATATGATCGGGTCATGCTGACATTCGGTCACCTGCAGCAGAGAAAATATCGTCGCATGAAGGAAGTCACTCAAAACAAAGACACTTATTCCTGGATAGATCTGGACTGAGCCGCAACCTCCGCGGCTGGGAAGCGAAGCCAATGTGGAAACTGCAGTTCCTCCAGCATCCACTCGAGGCAGGCTGCAGAACACTTCAACCTCCATAAGCACCCATATTAAAATGTCCAAATTCACTGCAAGTGATGTGGATGTTGTCACTTGTGCTCTATCCATTCTTTATACTGTCATTGATCTGGAACACTTGACACCATCATGTCATCTGTATCCATTGATAGATTAGTGATGATATATTGTCTAATACTGTAGACAGTATATAGTCCAATAAGTGACATAGATAATATATTCACTCATCCACATTTGTCAATATTTGTGAATGTTACGTGTTTGTTTAAAACACTGAATATTGACAAACTTAAATAAATATCAGCCCCAAAAATCCAGCATGTGTCAGACTTGAATCTAATTTGTGTTGCAGAGTCATTTTGTATTGTCCAGCAGGTCTACATGCAGATGGCCTTGCACAATATGAATAGTTGATGATGAGTTTATATTATTTGTCACATGACTTTCACTCTTCAGAAGCGTGCGTCACTTCCTGTGGCAGCACAAAGCTCAGACACAGGCTGTGTGACGAGCTGTGTGCTGTTTGCTCTCAGATGTTTCAGGTAGACCTCAGTAAACAAACAGTGGCATTCACACTCAGCACGCCTGCTGCCACTCTCGAGCCCTCAGCTGCTCCAGATGTGGCTTAATTTACTGCGACTTGGCTAATCATGGTGATTAAGGATTAATTACTGTTAATCACTTTTACATAAACTGGTTGGCAGTAGGAGAGCTGCTCTGTGAAAAATACCACACAAGTGTGTGTGTGTGTGTGTGTGTGTGTGTGTGTGTGTGTGTGTGTGTAGTGAGTTAGATGGAACGGGACAGAGCTGGAAGCTCTGGGTGTTTCTTCAGCAGTCAGAGGACGTTAACCTCTGATAATCCTCTGTGTCAGTTAATACTGGACCAAAAATTCAAGGCCAGTTTGTGCTGAAGGTTTTGTGTTGATCGGGTTGAGTTGAACATATTTCTTGCTGACAGTGTAGACGTTGTCAATATTCAACACAGCAGTTGTCTCCTGGTCAGCCGAGGCTAAACAGACACTGCTGGGCTGTGCGACTGTCCTGCTGCAGGAGATAAGAATGTGAAGGAGCATAACCACTGCGAGTTCCATTAACACAGACTGACAAGGGAATCACAGGGACATCAGGGGGTCCGGGATGAGGCTGACAACAAAGCCGCTGCACTGTGCTCGTATCGCCCACCTCCCCCTCCTCCTCCTCCCCACCTCTGCCCCTTGCACAAGCTGAGGGTGGCAGTGTGGTCACCTTCCCTCCTTGGCCTGGTTTCACACTGACATGCTCGTCTGCTCTCCTGAAGGAATGGCTTTAATAAGGTAGAGCAGATCAAGGCGACTGTTAATGACATGGCAGGCCCAGTCAACACACTGCCCGAGGCCATGGATGGCCCCAGTCTGGTGCGTGTTGCTGGACGCTCACTATCTCATGTGGGACACGCGGGACACTTGTCTGGATGCTCTTTAACTGCTACCCATCCTTTGTGTGGGCTGAGAAGTGGCACAGTGGAATGGAGCCGACCCCGGCTTTGCTGACCGGTGAAATTTACCTCACAGTCCTGCATTATTCTGCATTTTAGCACATGCAGCTTGTTTCCTGTTTTGATGGCGTCAGAACTGCAAATTCGGTCAACAGGGTGACAATATTGCATTCAGGAATTCAGAATCAAAGAGTGTGGAACGACACAGGGACGAAATTAGTCAAATAGTTTGCTTCAAAAAGCCAATCAAGAAGCAAAATAGAGCCTGAGAAAAAGTTTTACTGTGCACATTTTCAGCTCATTTCTTCATTATATGAATGATAAACTGCACTGAATCCTTCATGATTCCATGAACATGAGGTTGCTTGTTGCGATGAGCATCCCCATAACCCCATAGTGGTACAGTCGTGATAGAATATGTTACAAATATGTATGTTCCTGACAGAATATATTACAAACTGACTGCGAGGGCAGCAACACTGACACAAGCTGTGTCGAAAACAACAGACCTCCTCCTTTGTATTCCAATGAGCCTTGTTCGTAGCCAGAGCAGAGGGCCTGTCACACAGCCGAGCAGAGTGCCAGAAAAAGTGAAGACAAGTCAAACCTTTGCTGCTTGCTGCTGTTGCATCATCATCCAGCAACAGATTGTGATAGCCAATAAAAATCGGAAAGACAATTTGACATTGACATATGCCACTGGGTCCAGCAACAGACATGTCCACAACACTGCAGATGCATGAATAATTTAGGTGGATTCCAAATCTCAGCCTGACTGCATGGCATTTATTCAATTTAGAGTTTTATTATTAGAGCGCTCACACTGTTTTGTGCCCTGAAAACATCTGGCTGGATACTAACGAGCTGGTTGATGGTAGGCTCGCCCTTCAGTGCGGTGGTTCCCAGCTTTGACCCCAGAAGAAATCCAAGGGGTCTTGAGATGATTAACAGGATAAGAAAAAACTCAAGGTCTAGCTATTTCCACATCACACGTTCTCCATCAGTAGATGGTGGCTTGGGACGAAGCTGGTAAGTGGACCTTGGGTTACGATGATTTTATCAAAGAAGTATTGCCAGGACCAAGAATGAACTTTCATGCTTCAGAAAAAATATTTCTGCTGCACTACTTTTTGTTTTGTTTTTTACAATCCAAGAAACTGGATAATTCATCCCACAGAAATTTAAAAAATGAAATCTGAGGATGGAAAAGAACTCTTTGGTCAAACTTTTAGACACATGCAACCTGTGACGAGAGGCGCAGGAGGCCAACGTATTGATTTTAAAGGCTCACTTGCAGAAAAGGTTGATAAAGTCTAAATAACAAATAAATTAAAAAATATTCTTCTTCTCGGGAATTGTTTGCACTCTTTACGACTCTGCTGACATTACCAGAGTGAAGCGTAGATGAAAGCCTGAGGCTGATGTGTTAACTTCATCCTGAACAAAGATTAGGTCAAGTGTGCCACTATTGTAAAGAAAAAAGTTTCATTTAAACAAGTGAATGATAATAAAAAAAAAAAAAGCATATTTCATGTGAATTCCAATAGGCATTATGTCCATTGAACCAAAGACTACGGCATTGCCAGCTGCCCTAAGTGGCCTTGGTGGACCTAATTCTAATTACCTTAATTAGTGGTATCTGTGATGACAGGAGTGTGTGTGTGTGTGCGTGTGTGTGTGTGCAGTATTTCTGCGTCTTTCTCTTCTTCACTGGTGGTTACAAAGCGGAGGGGCCACATAGAGGATGAGAAGGCACTTTAATGTGAAGGCTGTCAGCTCGGCTCCTCTTTAGTTTTCACCCTCTGAAGAGCACAAGGCCTTATCGCTTTAATTGACTCTTTATCTTTTTGTTAATTTCCCCCTTTAGCGCAGTAGTGCCCATTCTACCTTTTGATATGTCATTTTACATTGGCTTTTGTGTGACTTACAGGAAGTGGCTGTATAGATTACCATATTTCATAAAAAAGCAGATTTCTTTTAACAACACTGTTAAGGAGCTCACTTGCTTCTTAATTGTCTTCATTGTCCATTAACCTCTTTGATATTGTCTGTTAACCTTTTTCCCCTAAAATAATTACATGGCTTTGAAAGTATATGCATTCAAATTATTTTATTCTTTACACTTCCCAAAGCTTTCTTTGTGCATATCTAATAAGCAAGGTATAATTTTATATTGCTGGCAGGACTTTAAAGACTTAAGTCTTTACAAAGGCAAACAGAGGGAACTTAAGGGGAGCAGGATTTAACAGTTTGATGCCTGTCGTCTTCCTCCTGGTGTATGTTGGTTCTCTTTCCATTCCAGTACACTTGCGACTGTATAATGAATTATGCCGATGTTGAATTAGCATGTAGCTGTCGCTTCAGCGCTGGTGCCTGCCTTGTGACAGGACCACCGTAGCACAGGGTGGCGTCGAGAGAGGGGGCTTCTACTGTGATTTATTAACTGCTGAAGCCACAATGAAGTGTGCCCACTGAAGCACCAATGCAAACAAATAGGGCCAGGGATGTCATTGTAAATTCAAGCAGACAGGCCAACCGCAGTCTGACCAGAAAGGGTTAATTATGTAAAAGCATTTTTAGCCTTCAGGTTTTCAAGGATGGACTGATTATTGAAGGCAAGATTACATCACAACTGTGGCACACAATTTACAATATTATGTTTGCATATTGCAAATGTAAAGCTTCATGTCGATAAATCATTTCACTTTATTTTTTGCATATTTTATATAACTATTGCAAAGAGTTTCATTTAAAAGGACCCAAAAATGGTTTGATATGATGAATCTATCAAACTATGCCTAATGCTAATGTGGATTGGCGCTGCACTTTCTGGTTTGTGTTATTATATGTGCCACTTTTTTGTTTTTTATTTTGTAGATTGAGTTTGGTGGGCATTTTATAAACATAAATAAATTAATAACAATAATAATAATAATAATAGTCGATTATGAACATATTCCAGCTAACACATAAGAACCCACATCCTAAACGATTGTGTTGCGTCGACGTGGTTCCATTAATTTGCGGAGCAACCACTGCCTCACTTGGTGACGAGCTAATGTTCCTGTTAGCAATAGCACTTAAAGTCAGCAACAACCTTACTGTTAGATTTTTTGGTGTTATCTGGTCAACACAGCTCACTAATCTTGACACATACATACATATGCATTTGGTTATGTTTGAACAGTAGTTTGAATTTCAAAGAGTGTCAGACCTAATAGATGCTAGTACTTTTTTGGTTTTTAATGTTTTAAGATGATGGTTGCTGCTAATGCTAACTAACATTTCCATTCCCACTAAACAAACTACTTCTGCTGCTCCAAAAGGATTTTTGGACCTGACACAGCAAAAAGTCTGAATACCCTCTGCATGAGCTAATATTCAACAGAACAGAGGAACAGAAACATCACAGGTTGTGACTTTAAAGTCTCATGGCCTTCACCTCTCTAATCAAAGTGCTCTTCCAAATGTCAGGCCAGGCAGTTGTTGATCTGCCTGGACATGCTGTCACTTGACCGGCATTGCGTGTCACTTTTGGCCGACTCTCCCTGTGCTGCTACCTGTGATGTAACACTGCGGATCACATTTCAGCATATGGGTTCAGAACGGAGAGCCTCCAAAGGTGTCTACCAGTTTAAACCAAGGCACCCAGTCTCTGTCAAAGGCCTTTATGTTTGACCGTCCATCTCTCTAACTGTGACAGAACAGCCCAACATCATTAATTAAACATCAGGCTTTCCCACAATCACCCGATAGCCATGACAGGCTGCCATGCCAACAGTCCCTGTCGACATGCCTTCGAAATCTAGAAGGGGATTACATATGGTAATGGTTTTTGACAGGCTGCCATTTGCCTCTGTTAATCTGATAGGATAAGATATCTGGACTGCAGAGCATGGTGTGTTGTAACTCTTTGAGTCTAATATTGTTATGCCATGAAAAAAAACTAAATCATTCTGAAGATGTAAGCAGTGTCCTGGAAGAAATCTTAATCCCCTGACAAGATTTTCATAGGATCCCAAATATTGTCACTGACTCCTCAAAAGTGTATTTTTAGACCTGGATCTTGTTTGTATTTTCTGTCAATTTTAATATTTCTCACATTTATGAACTACCGTCATATATGGCGAGATGATGTGACAATCTTTCGCAGACCTGTGTGATAACATTTCTCCAAAGAAGCTAGTTATGATGCTAGCCCCAGGCTGCCAACCCACTTTTTGTTTTGCCACGGTTCACTCCCCTTCATGGAGAAGATGGAGTTTATTCTCCGGTCTTTGTTCAACTGAGGCTCAGCCTAAACTCAGAGAGCTGCTCTGAAATGATGTATCTCTGTTGCTAGTATTTCAATTAATATTTTAATACCCACACCCATCTTCATATGAGGCTGCAAGCCAATCTTCCCGAGTGACTAATATATGGCAACAGAGCATGTTACACATGTGCTTGCTGAAAACAAGCAATGAAGGCGAGGGGTGGGGGGTGTGGGGTTTAGGCAAGCTGCTTTCCCCCCAAATAGGGATGTAAATCATCTCCGACCATGATATTCCGAGCTACGTCCTAAAAGACCGAAAAGCCTGTGTGGAAATTAAATAAATATTTCCAGATAAACAACCAGACAGTTAAACATCCACCTCTCCAAAAGCCAATTGCCCTGGGCTTTTATTAAATATCGATTTGATTTGTAAAAGGCCAGATGCTGCAGGGTTAAATAAATGTCATGTTCCCCCGTTTCCAGTTTACTTTTCTTGTCTCTTCAGTCAGTGACATTTTGTCTTGCTGTGTACACAGAGCAGTAAAACCAGCGACCAAGTGCACACCCACCCTGACCCAATCCATCCTCGCAGAGACGCATTTGCACTGTGAACATACAGTGTGTGTGGAGGTTTTCCTTCCAGCATCACAACTTGCTTTCTGCACGCTATTAGTAAATTCATCAGCGACCGGCGCTGATGTAAGAATCCTGTTTTTATTCAGATTAAAAATGAAAGTGAAGCAATAAAGCCCGGTGCCTCCTTGTGAGAATTGCTTGTCAACAACAGCGGGGAAGGAATAAGGCATCGTCTGACAACAAGCTATCTTTGAAACGCCTCCAAGAGGGAAATGGCAGCCATTAGAGACATACAGAAAATGTGTGTTGACTGTGGGGGAGGGGTGTGTGTGGGGGGGGGGGGGGTCCGAATCGCACAGACACACATACACATAGATAATTGTTTATCCCTGAGAGAACCTTCAGTGTTTGTCTGCGGGTGGCTAAGTAAGTTCACCAGCACTATTGGACAGGGAGTGCCCAGCAGACCCAAGGCTCGAAAAACATTAGGATGAATCAATTAGGCTGCCATTAGCCAATAAAGTGGCCCTCACTGAGTCGTGTAATTATGACCCACAGCAAAGCCAATTTTATGGAGGCACATTATCCCTTTCTTTTCTTTATTAATTTTATTTGTTTGAGATAATCCCTCCATTGTTTTAATTATGTGCTTTAGGTTCAGGGTGGAATAAATAAATTATCGTTTGCTTCCATCACTTGCCGAACACCGCAGCTCTGTGCTTCTCCGCCATGTAGGGAAACTATTCATCGGATGACGATTGAGAGAGACCGTTAACGTTGTGTCTGTCATCGTTATGAGGATCACACTGATTAGTCATGTAGATTAAAAAAAATGAACACCGTCACATCCTTTCCGCAGGATCCACATTAACCCCCGCTCAGTGCAGGTTCCCATCAGATTGTATGATAAGAGGCGGCAGGAAGAGCTGATATTATAGTCAGCAGCTACTTAGCTTGTTCCCAGCTCAGAGGACACTGTGTAAGTGTGACAATGTGCTGTCAATGAGGGATGACAGTACACAGCCAACATGGCGTAATGCATTGTTCCTTCCTGGGTCCCTCCTGACAGATGCTCTCCAAGACAGCTGGATCAGCAGCAAGAATGGAGCTGGGATCTGGGCTGCGTACGAGCCGAGGATGTGATACGCAGCTGATTAGTGAGGGTATACACGTGTCAACAAGCAAGGCCTGGGGATCATGTCGGAGTTTGTGTTAATTGTCAGTTTAAGACACGTTTACCTATTTATTTTGAGCATAGTGCTCAGCTTTACCTAAGCTCTGTTCAATGTAGTCGTTTGCTTTCCATTTGTCCGTGACCTTTCTTATTCCATCTTTATTTAAAAAAAGAAAAAAGTCAGCCCACTAGTGTTTTTTTTCTCTTTGCCTTCCAAGAGATCTCCTAAGAAATGACCTTCTCTGCAGCAGCCGCTCTTAGAAGACTGATGTTGGAGGTGCTTCAAGCCAAGTAAAATAAACACTTCATGAATGTTAAGCTGGAACTTGGCAGACGTGAATTGAATCATTTCTGTGGACACAGGGAATTTTTATGTTCCATTTTCATTTGACAGTCTAGACGTTTTATGGGTTCGGGAAGAAATCTGGCCTTGTTTTTTCAGTAGAAACATCTAAGAAGAGCTTCCTCCCTTACATTCTTTGAATTGTGCTTTTGGTGATAATTTTTTTTCTCTCTGTCCACATATTCAGGTTACAGGGTCAGGTGAGCTGTCCGGGCCAAACGTAGAAATTAAATTTTGAAGAGGCGTTGTGTGAATCTTCTGATCCACAAAACCCATCCACACTCCATTTGAAACACTAATTGTAGCTTCATACTGTGTGCTTTGGTCAGAATTGTTGGTTTTCTTTCTTCTTCTTGAAGCACGTGCTGCTATGAGACCTTTCCCCACAGAAAATGACTTCCAGAAAGTGTGGCTCATTTTCCTCCGTGGGATATTGTGGTGTGCTTTCATTTTAACACCCACTTTAGTCTGGTATTTATGAGGTGGTAACTATAGAGAAAAACTGCCTCTCTGTGCTGGTGCTGGAGTGTTCAGGAGCCAGGGAGCGGTGGCGGGGGCCTCAGCTGACGTACGTTAACTAAAGCGGACAGGCGGGTTTAGAGTTTCTGATGGAGCAGGTTTGATCGGGTCATAACGCCGCTGCAGTCGCAGCGGTGCGGAGGTAAGGCGGGTGTGAAGCCATCCGAGAGTTTCCCCTGCAAGCCCCTCCATACATTACCGGAGTGATGAAGGAGTCTGGGTAATGAGACAGGATGTTTGTACAGTCCTGACATCCCAAGAGACACCCCCCCCACCCCCTACCACCCTCCTTCTCCAACACTCCTCCCACACTCAATCTACCTCCTGCTGAGCCTGTGGCCTGAACCCCTGACCTCTTCCACTCGCCAACAGTTGCCGTATTTGCATTTTCAGTCCACTTAAAGACAGGCTGGGGAGCCCCCTCCTCTTCCTCTGCTAATACAGCAGGCCTCATTCTCATCCCACTGACCCCCTGCTCAGGCCTACCAACCCGGACAGCAGTCTGGGGTTAATGCACCAAGCACTCCCATTGTCTCTGAATTAATGAAGTGCTCCCTGCCTGTCCCTTCTCATTCAATGACAACGAGACAAATGACAAATGGTAACGTTTTAAATGGCCATCGACACATGCGGGGCGTAGAGTCACGGAGTCATAGCTCGTGTTAGAACTGTGGCCGAGGCCCAGCGACGACGGTGCCAGCTGCTGTCGATGCACTTTCGATGTCCACTCTGGGATCAATTTGGATCCTAGCAGCACCATGCTCCACGCACAGGAAGGTGTTTTATATTGAAATGGATGGTTCTCAGATGGAGGATGAAGAGTCAGAGCCTGGGAGTGTTTTCACCTCAGAAAATGGAAGGTGGGACTTTTACCTTCAAGAGAATGGCAAGGGAGACCTCTAGTGGAAGGCCGAGGTATCCGTCCATGTTATTGTTGCTGAAGATGACCATTTATTGTGCGACAAATAACACTGTGTCATGTTTCACTAAGGTCACATAATAATAATAATCACACTTTACACTGTGCTGTTTGACATGTCTGTCAAGCTCACAACCATTCCCTCTTTCTCTGTCCACCCTAAGACATCCACTAAATCTACATGTATATTTGATGTTTTCAAAGTACCAGGTGTACTGCATACTGTGTCCACTTTTTGTTGATGTTTGGCTTTTCCACAAGAAGAAATTATTATTATAATTATTAGAAAATAATTTTAGTTTTCAAATTACTACAAATACCAGAGTTAGATAACAATAAGTAACATTATAGATAGATAGATAAATAACAAAAGCAATAATAAAAATTTGAAGAGCTTGAAATAATTGACTATGGGTGTGATCCCAGCAGCACTGAGAGGTTCCTGAACATAAAATAAATAAATAAATAAATAAAATCATTCATTATTTATTGTTTGGTTGAATTAATGGATCACTTCGTTTATAAAATCTCAGAAAATCTGTAAAAAATGTTTCCCACAAAGCCCAGGGTGACATCAACACTGGGATCAGTTTACAGCTTCAAATTGTCACAACTGGGAAATGTTTTTCATTCCATCTTACAAAGTTTTGGAAAATAGCTGCTCATGATTTTTCTGTGGATCAAACAATCAATTAGTAACTAATTGTTGCAGCTCTTTTAAATCAGCCATGCAGCTAATACGGCAGGGAGGTGAAAGAGCAACCATAAGCAGACAGAGGTTAATTACTGATACTCAGGAATCAAAGATAGATTTCCAGAAAGACTAAATGTGTGACCAAGCTGTGGTTTCACTGATACAGACACAGCTCCTCTGTTAATGTTGTTTATATTACTTGTAAAATAATTCATTTCTGGAGGAATTTGTTGAAATTAGTCACTAATTCTTTTTTAATATCAGAACATGTTGTTTAAGTATCAGCCTTCTCCTTGATGATTCGTCCACACGTTCCACTCACAGCGTGTCTCTCTTTGCTACAACATACAGCATCACTCACACTGAGCCGGTGGATGCGCAGCTCGGCGGCGTCAGCCGTGCGGTCAGGCTCTGCGGCTGACAGCTTGTTACTGGTGCATCACGCTACTGTAGGTGTGACCTTTATGACTGACCTCTGACCTCCTCCTGTCATTGCAGTGCTGAGTATCCGTGGCGCCCAGGAGGAGGAGCCCCCGGATCCTCAGCTCATGCGGCTGGACAACATGCTGCTGGCGGAGGGCGTGTCCGGTCCGGAGAAAGGCGGAGGCTCGGCAGCAGCGGCTGCTGCGGCGGCGGCCTCGGGAGGAGCCGGGGCAGATAATTCCGCGGAGCATTCTGACTACAGAGCCAAGCTGTCCCAGATCAGACAGATCTACCACACAGAGCTGGAGAAGTACGAACAGGTGAGAGTGAGTGACTTACATGAAGCCCTGATTTTCACTTTAATTTACAGTATCATCACATCTCACAGAGCTAAGAGCTTATTAAAATAATCATACTAATTATAATCTTTAGTATTTATATAATGCTTTTTTCATAGAGAGAGATATTTCAGCTGAAAGTACAAGATGAGGCTGTAACACTGTTTGCTGAGGTTTATCTCACAATTTCAATTCTGCAGCAATAATGGGCGTAATGAAGCTGGTGGACTACATTAAAAAACAGAAGTGATGCTGCAGCAGCAGAGACATCCTGACTTTTAGTCACTAAAACACTGGACTCTATGTTTTTCATAATGCAGCTTGATCTGATCTGTCAAGCCCTCCCATGCGTCATGAATGTCTTTGTCCTTGTCCACACCTCAGCCTGTAGCGCAGGCTTCCTGTTAAAAATGTGTTTTCCAAGCTCAAGCAGAGATAACCTTTGTGGTAGGGTTTTAAGGGCTGCACTTATTGATTCATCTGTTGATTGTTTTGCGTGTAAGATGTCAGAAAATAATGAAAAAAACACTCATCACGATTTCCCGAAATCCAAGATGACATCAGTGTACTCATTTTAATTCAGGGGCCACATACAGCCCAATTTGATGTTTCACTGGGCTCCAAATCTTTCTTTAAGTGAGATTTCAACAGCATTGTGCCTCAGTTTATCACTTACAATATAGCAGGGCTCTTCAGCTGGGGGTCCGTGACCCCTAGGGGGTCTGTGAGGTACTGTAGGCGGGTCCACCAATATTTGTCAAAATAATTTGGGAGAATTAAAAAATATAACAAAAATGATGTATGATACTAACATAATGTGTCCAGCCACTATGGGAAAAGAAAAAAAGCTGGCTGAAACACAGCAGTTAGCAGTTCTTTGTTGCAAATTGAATTGATAACGTTACTAACTTAAAACTAGTTACTAGTAGGATAATAAGTGAAGCAGAATGGATACATTTGTCGCAATTAATAAGGTGAAATAAAAAGGTGAATAAAGTAAATATAAAAGTTGTTATAGGCCAGGCTTAAAATGTGACACACTTTAAAAAATGAATTGCATGTGGGGGGGTCTCTGTTCTGTTTGTCTCTTGTCCAAGGTCCTTGCCTGAAAAAGGTTGTAGACCCCTGCGATATAGTATACAATATATCTATACAATACAATATATTGTTTTACTTTCTGATTAAAACATCACAATATCAGGCATTCACCAAAGAAACCGAAACAAAAAAAAAACACATAGAACAGATGATGATTTTTTTTTCACCAGCAGCTCCATCATGAACACTTTGCTTGTTAGACAGTATTGTGTGGGACCCCCAGTTGAAATAACACTTACTTTTATTGGAAATTTGCAATTAATGTCTTCACTGTAATTTTTATACTTTGCAAAGTCATCCCGCGAGCTGGTTTTGGCCCTCGGACCATATTTTTGACACTCCTGGTGTACAGTGACGCAAACATAAAAAACGGAGCAGTTCCACATTTTAAGCTCCATATTTTATCAGGATTTGCTGTCTCATTTGACAGTGAACTAAATATTCTGAAGTTTTGGACGAGTGGTCAGACAAAACAGACAAGACATTTAGATGTCAGTTTAGCCTTTGTGTAATTCTGATGATCATTTTTCAATATTTTCTTTGGCGTCTTGCCAAAGTATCCTGATATTTCTCTTTCTGTTTTACACAATCACAACATGCAGTTATAACACAAGAAAAACAAAGTCAATTAATGGCTAGATAAAACAGATTTCACAGACTCATTATATCATCACTGAGCTGGTTCCTCTCCCTCCTTTTCCATTTTCTTCATATAATGTCTTCACTGAGGCAGGATCAGCCCTCATGCTGCAATGTTTCCTCAATACATCTCACTGTCACTAAGAATTCACTTTAGATTGTATTTTCACCACCAGAATAGTCCAGCATATGCAGTATGTTGTGTGTCTCTGTGTGTATTACACGTATAGTCTTCAAAGTCTGTTTGGGGAGGGGGTTGATTTCCTCTCATTGCCTTGATAAGCGATGCATTCATGACAACAGCATCCCTTTCAGATGAATGTGAGTAAGACAGATGAACACGCAGATAGACAGACACAGACAAAGCCTGACACGGCTAAATCCAGAGAGAGATCGACAGGAGGAGAAAAAATAAAGGAGAGGAGACAGTAAGAGGCACAGAGTCGGTGTGTAATATCGTGGCAGATTCACGCCTGGTGTCACACGGGGGGGATGAATGAAACGTCGTGGCATGTTCGTCTCTCAGGGTGGCTATGCTGTGAAAGTGTGTGTCTGGGAAGGGAACAGCTGTCATTGGTTCCTCTCAACACACTGCCATCACCACTTCTGTTAAATATGAAATATATCAGCACTTATATTCCCCCTTGGCTCTGTGAGAAAGCTTGCCCAAGAACTACATTAAGGAGGGAGCTGGATTTTTTAGATTGCTTTCATCTGTGAATTTTAAACACTGCATGTCATTGTGTTTGTGTGTGTGTACAGACTTTGATACGGCCACATAGACAAATTAAAGTCTTATTGACCTCAGGAGAATATATGTTTTTTGTGTATACATATACATTTTTTTAATCCCTGTGTGTGTGTGTGTCCTCCGTACAGGCGTGTAACGAGTTCACCACCCACGTGATGAACCTGTTGCGGGAGCAGTCACGCACGCGGCCAATTTCGCCCAAAGAGATAGAGCGCATGGTGAACATCATCCACCGCAAGTTCAGCTCCATCCAGATGCAGCTCAAGCAGAGCACCTGCGAGGCCGTCATGATCCTGCGCTCCCGCTTCCTTGATGCCAGGTGTGTGTCCTTGTGTAACAGTATGTGTGTGTGTGTGTGTGCAAATTTCCATGCTGCAAACCATAAAAATAACCTTCCAATTTAACAACACTCCTGCAAATCATCATGTGCCTGATATCCATATGAATGGCTGATGTAGAAGGCCTATCATGGTATAAACATGCTGCAGAGCATGCTGTGTTGCTCTTTACCACACACACCAGGCTGGTTTGTTGTGCATCTGTGCATGCCATTTGGACCAGCACACCCAGCAACACTGGCCAATAAGAGTTCCCTGCGTGCTCCATAACGCTAACTGTTTCCCTTTTTTAATGTAATCGCTTGTTCCTTTTGATGCGTGCTCCGGATTTGCATACATTTCTCCAAGGATAAACGTCGCTCAAAGTCTGAGTTGGAGGCATAACATTTAAATGAGGCATGCGCTCCCTTACAAAGCTCCCTATCTATTCTCTTGCAAATTATTGTGGTGGTGGTGGTGGTGGGGCAGCAGCGAGAGGGTGGGGGGAGCTTTCACTGGTTGAGAGGCACTGCCGTGCTCGGCTCTGCTGATTAATCTACTCGCTGCTGGAGCCCATGCTGTGCGCATTTACATATTCTCAAGCAGGCTTTTGGAGTGCGGGGCACAGATTTTGGCACAAATCTCCTCACCGGTAGATGCATGCCTAGAGATTTTACAGGGTTCCCCTCCAGCTTATGTAAAGCCCTCTTTAGATGTGGCACATGCAGACGTGACCTGATAGGTGTGAGAGATAGAGGGTCAGTTAACTCATGGGCATCAGAATATGATATGTCTGATTCAAGGTGTGTGTGTGTGTGTGTGTGAGAGAGAGAGAGAGAGAGAGAGAGAGGAGCTTTCATATGTATGTTAGAATATGTTTGTATAATCCAGCCTTGTTTCTGTGCTGCCATGTATGCATAGCATGCTGGGATACTGAGGATTATCTTTGTGTTTTATGTGAGACAGTTATTCTGGATCCTTCAAGCCAATTTTATTCTATAACAAGCTAGCCGTAACATTTGCTGACACTATCACTATCAGCTTTAGAGGTCCAGTGTGTAGAATTTAGCAACATCTAATGGTGAAGTTGCAGATTGCAACCAACTGAACACACCTCACCTCATCCTCTCGTTTTAAGCATGAAGGAGAAACTAAACTGAAAAACTGAAAAATGTAGAGCCAGTATTTGGTTTGTACCTTCTGGGCTGCTGCAGTCACACAGTGGTTCAAACATTCAAACATTACGGTTATTTTCAGGTGAACAAAAACAGAGTTGTGAATTAGATGTTACACACTGGCTTAATGTATTTAAATATATTTTTATTAACAATAGATCAGATGACTATGTAGAATGTGAAACCTTTTAGGATCTTTCAGCTTGTTGTTCTGGTTTGACGAGCTAGGGCCAAGCTGTTTTGGTTCAGTCACGGCTCTCATCAATTTCATTTCCACACACAGCTGACAGATGTTTTCAGCAAAGGAAAAAAATGTCTGATAAACTCACAGAACATAACCTAGACAGACAAAGTTAGCATCTAGCACAAGAACATAGTGGAGCATTAATCAGCTACACGGCCAGATGATTCCCTCAGGAGTTGGTGGAGTGAATGTTGTACTTTCTTCAGGTGGCCAGAAACACGATTTCAAATAAATGCTGATGTTGTTATGACTGCTGAATGTGTAAATTGTCCCAACATATTTACCACAACAACTTCATGAGTCAGTGTTGTGTTTACAGCTTCCCCAAGTGGCCCAAAAGATGCAGGTCTCAAGGATCTAAATGTTTCTGTAGACACTCTTTTTCATTCAACAAAAGAAGCCACCTTTTGTTATGTAACCACAAGGTACAACCACTTCATCAAAAATGTATTCTCTACTCATTCTCTCATTCTTCATATTGTGTTCTAATTGGCACATTATCGCTGTCTATTTTTCAAATGTTAACTCACAGACTATGAATTGTTTTGGTGTGGTGGTGGATTCTGAGTAGATTCTAATGGCCTTCTATGTGCTATTATTGCTACTTCTTCAGTTGCTGATGAACAGAGCTGTAGTCAGGCAGTTCTGGGACTAAATTGTTCTCTTGAGTCCTGACAAAGTAAAACTGCAGCTAAATTGAAAGTTTCTAGTGTGGCAGAGGTTTTAACAAAGCAAGTCCACAGAGACCAAAAGAGACCACATTCTTCAAAGACTTGATGTACTATCGAGCTAACATCTCAAGTGCCTGACTCAAGTTATTAAAAATAGAGTTTAGATGATTGGCTTTAATTGGAGAGTAGCATTTCTCCAACAATAAAACAACATACTGTCATTTCAGATACCTGGATTAAAGCCATGTGCTGATGAATCAAACTTTGGGGTTTGACGTGTCCGTTTATGCCGACATGTAGTGAATAAAACATATTGTGGAGTTGGTGGTTTACACACAACCAGTCATACACTGAGTAAAAAGACATCCAGCTCGAACCTGCAAAGGGATTTTTATCACTTCTTGTTTAAAGCTTTAAGACTCCTGTGAGTTTTTTCTGAATTTACGACTTTCAGTATCACAAAAGACGCTGTGTTGGACAGCATCGCACACAGCTATCCACTGCATCTTCTGATGATCATGAACTGTATTCCTGTTTTAACCTCTAATGCTCTCCTTGCAGACGGAAAAGACGAAACTTCAACAAGCAGGCGACAGAGATCCTGAACGAATATTTCTACTCGCACCTCAGTAACCCTTACCCAAGCGAGGAGGCTAAAGAAGAGTTGGCAAAGAAGTGTGCCATCACAGTGGCCCAGGTACACCACCCCACACAGCACCACCTGTAGGAAACATAGAACTGTATGTAGAGAGACAAACGTGATTTCTAACCTGAAGCAGATGTGAGCGTCTCGGCAAGTAACCTAATAATATGCTTTCTGACTGTCATGAGTACAGACAGCTCCTCTGATCTTTTAGCAGTACCTTTCATTGAGACAACAAAGGACTCCAAGTATAAATATGTCATAAATTTCTTGTCTTGTAATTCAAACCAGACAAAGCTATTTTTGACCAGTGACTGTTTCTGTTGAAGTAACGCAAGCTACAGACAACAGCTGCTGTCATAGTTCTTCAGACAGTTGTTAGAATACACAAAATCCAGAGTTGTAAGAGTACTTCTGTGAAATATGAGTCAAAATGGGCACAATGGATATTGTCTTTAATCATCTGAAATGTAAATTCTTTGTTTCAGATCATGTTTTTTTGACTACAAATCAAACCCAGTGAAAAAAAAGCAGACAAACAATCTAAAGGTTAATTAATTGTTAAAATAATAGTTTGAGCCTGACAATGCATGGAAGTAATTAGCAGGGCCATTAGCCTCTGAGAATTAGCACTGCAGTCATCTGAGGCATGTGCACTGTGATGATTTAAGACAAATCTTACAATAACGTAGCGAACATCTAAAGCAGCGTGAGATGTTCGTGTCGACGCTGCCGACGAGCCGAACGAGTTCAATATCCAGACACCTTTGTGTTTTCATCTTTGCATTCTAGCTCTCAAGTTGTTTCGATTCTGTGAGAATTGATAATAAGGAAAGCAATGACAACGCCAAGGTAAACAGCAGTGTTGTGTTTTGAATCCATCATTTAGGAATGGATTGTTTTCTCAATTGGTTTCATTAATTTATACCGAGTGATTTGAGGATGCATCTGGGCCTGATTGTGGAAGCTGCTCAGCGGCTGAATGATTTGTAGAGTTTCCGTTTCTTGGCCATAATAAAGGAGAATGTTTACCTACTCTGTGTATTGGAAACTTTGCAGGATTGATTTGGTTTTCATTTTAATGTTGTTTATCATTAGTGCTGGGATTACCCCCCTGGCTTCATCTGGGAGTCCATTAGCAGTAATGGGTGTTAGCGGATGTTGACTGATTGGTGCTTGCGTGAGTTCTGATGATAGCTGCAGTCATGGTGACATAATGAGACCGTTATTGGCAATCATTCCATTCTGGCACTAATGCGGATTCACAGCACCAGTCTATGTAGCCCCTACCTCTGACAGAGGCTCTCTGCAGTCTTACACATACCATTAAGGCCATGCAAGCTAAAGACTAACCTGATCTCTCTCTATGTGGAGAGGCTCTGTGTATTAAGATTTCACGAGGATTAAACTACATTCTTTTGTTTGTCTGCTCAGGTTTCCAACTGGTTTGGGAATAAAAGAATCAGATACAAGAAAAACATTGGTAAGTTCCAAGAAGAAGCCAACATGTACGCTGCGAGAACTGCCGTGAATGCGGCTAATGCATCCTCACATGGAAGCCAAGCAAATTCACCCTCAACTCCAAACTCTGCAGGTGAGACAGGAAGTCCCTGGCTCTGCTCAGCTATTAGACATGTATCTCCTCTCTGTGCATTACTACAACTAAGCCGACTATTGCAGTGTATCAGTTTCAGTCTATTTCAATGCTGGTGCTTTGTAAGGAATGAAAGATGACTAATAAAAAGGCAGTTCTTGTACAAGGAACATGTCTATCACCTGGTAATGCACCGTTATTACATTGAACAGGTCAGACTTCACCCCTGAACAAGTACAAATACGACTCTAGAGCAAAGCTGTGTCAGAGATTAGCCAACCTGAGCCCCATGCCAAGTCTCCCTATGCTTACTATCCTTTTGTCTTCATCTCAGTGAATCATATTTTCCATGTATTTAACTCTGCATTCATCGTGTTCTGCTATACTGACATTCAAAGCATTGGTCTGGTCATATTCTATACTTCTTATTGTCAACAAATCACATAAATGAAATGACTACTAATAAATACTGCCTGATATATCTTACTCCCCTGAGCTGTGGAGCTCCATTATTGTCCCAAAAATATTACCCATTAACACATTAATGAGACACAATGTTGCTCCCTCAATCTTTATTGAGTCAGTCTCACACACAACCCTAATTCTAAAAAAGTTGGGACTACATTTTGTAGCATTTGTGCAAGCAAGGTAACTCAAGAAGGAAGTCCCAAATGCAGAAGCTACAGGAGGCAGAGCTTGTGCAGTCCAAAGATAATTTCAAAGAACAAAACACAGAACTTACAGAATGGCGAGACAGGCGAGGGTCAGAAAGTCCAAACGGAAAGGTATAGACCAAAAACTCAGTAAGATGACGAACTGACACCGAAACCTTCAGCATAACAAGACACAGGTGAAAGAAATCAGGGTGGGACAGTAGAAACAACAGTCACTGCTCTCTGCTCTCTCTGCCTAAAGGATAGAATAACACTATGTTAAATATGGTTTATGAGACTTGTTGACAATAAAAAAAAATGTAGAATAATGCTAGCCTTGCCCTTTAAAGCTGCAGTCCTTTAGTTTTTTAGAAATGTGTATTTATATGTTTATTTGCCATTTTAGCAGGGGTTAGAACGGCACATGTTTAGCCTAGCTTAGAACAGGTGGCAAGTAAATGCAACAATTAGATCTGTAAAACGAATACAACAAAACGAAACGAAAAATGATACACTTAAACCATACCAGATGATTGATTTATTTGCTGATTCTGTACCAAGTTGTCACCAAATAAAGCTTAAAAAAAGCTAGGCTAGCAGTTTCCTACTGCTTGTGCTAAGCTAGGCTAAACATAAGCCAAGCTTCCTTCTATACTTAACTCTGAAATTAAATGATGTTGTTGATCTAACCTGAGTTAAGACAGCAAGAATTTGGACTGTTTTCTAATTCAGTTCTTCTTGGCTGTAACTAACCTCTTAAACCACTAATACTACTTCTTGCTGTGTTTGGAGGCTCATGTGCTGGCTTACAGCACTCTTCTGCACTCTCTTGGCTCCGTTCCTCTCATCTAACAGAGCCCATCTGGCTGCCAGCTAACCCTCTGCATGGTGCTCCTCCAGGCTGCTTGCCTGGATCGGCCATCTTGCTTTTTTAGCCTGCTTGCTCTCTGTCTCTCTGTGATTCGACTGCTCCCTCTCTCCTTTCAGGTTCTGCTGGCTCTTTTAACATGTCAAACTCCGGGGACTTATTCATGAGCGTGCAGTCTCTCAATGGGGACTCGTACCAGGGGGCTCAGGTGGGAGCCAACGTGCAGTCACAGGTAGGGCCACGAAAAGTGCAGCAGATAATAATGGGCAGGCCCACCTCACCTCCTGACAGATGTTTTTCATGGCAGACATTTTGACTTGTCATATACAGGTAGTTTTAATTAGACTAATGTTGTATTCAGGTACTGAAGTCCTAAGCGGTCCTCTGTTCTTAGTTATTTAACTCTGTACCAAGTTATTTATGTCCTTATGTCGAAATAACTGTTATTATGCAATTGCAACTTCTACACTCCAAAAAAATGTTTGGCTAAAATGCAGGACTTATGTATTTCAATTACATAGAAAATGTCCATCCATTTGAATTACATAGTTTTAATATAAATTAACTAATAAACTAAAGCAAGTAATAAGATTTATGTAATAGTACTAATAAACTCAATGTGCATCCACTACACAGTAATGTAGTAGTGGCCAGGTTTATGTATTCAATATTAATAAAGACAATTTGTTTGTCCAAACCAAACAGAGAAAATGAATGCAGCCATTTTGAGTTTTTTAGTACTATCACATAAATAAATAAATCACATTAATTTATATTAAAAATATGTAATTCAAATGGATGGACATTTTCTATGCAACTGAAATGTTTAAGTGGCCAAAACCTTTTTGAGTGTACATTCTGCTGCTCCTCTGACATTGCTACACTGAATGATGTTTCCTGCTGTGATTTGATACACTGAACTATCCTTTTGATTTCTCCAGATCTCGTATTAATTATGGCATTATCTCGGCGAAAAAGAATGTTTCATTATTTCGATCTTGAGAAAATGATCCTGTTATCTCAGGATAACAACATTTGTTATTTTGACATGATGACACAAATAACTCATGACAAAAAAATTTAATAAGAAGAATAACAAGAATAATAATGAGAAAATAAAATGAATGAACATATGACCGCTGAAGGCTTCCATGTTAAAGTAATATCAGTCCAACTTACTTATAAAGGTGCTGTACGCGTTAGTTAGTATCCAGTTTTACCTGTTAACAAACTGCTTCAGATGAAACACATTAATCAAGCTAATTCAGGCTAATTTACTAAATATGCTGTGACTGCAAGGCTAGCAATACTGATATCTTGGCACAGTACATGAACGCTGCAATATAAGGAACATTTCCTGTTTTTTCCATTCTGCCAGCACTGCACGGACGGAAAATAATGTTTGCTTCATTATGGCTTTGACTGATTGATTTGCTTGACGAGTGAACTTGACTTTGTTTTGCTGTCTGATCTTGCTAACTGAAAATGTTGCAAGCCTTGCTAGCATGAAAGCACTCCTGTTTATTGTTGAATTGATTCATTTCCACTCTATATTTTTACCCCAGCCATGCACACCAACCACCATTGCAGTACATCTTCAATGAAGAGCCGAGCCAACAGTTTGAAAAACCTTGGCTTACTTGGACCTAAATGGAACAGAGCCATCGTTAATGTTATTAATTATACCTGCTTTTCCTGCTGTGACAAGTCAAAATGTCTGTCGGGGGGAAAAAAGGAACATACAGGCTTCTGTAGAGCTTCTTCACAGTCTCAAGGGCAAACTATTTGTCACCATGTGAGCAGTTTATTTCAGCTCGAAAAAAGAAAAAGTTGTTTATCTTAAATTTCCTCTTTATTTGATTGGACCTTGTTGTCTCCAAGGATATGCTCGCAGCAGTGTACTCTTGTTGTCTCTCTTGTCGTCTTGTCATCCCCCTCTCTCTTCTCTTGTGCTTCTCTCGTGTTGACTCTGACCTTGCTTTGTTTGTTGTTTCTGAATGTTTCAGGTGGATACCCTTCGCCATGTTATCAGTCAGACAGGCGGATACAGTGAAGGACTCACAGCCAACCAGATGTACAGTCCGCAGGGCATCAATGTAAGGATTCTTTTTTTCTTCTTTCCTCTTCCTACCAATTATTTCAAAGCCATAGGGCTCAGAATGCCACTTAGTAGGACTTGTCTGTGCTCCATGGTCACCTAGTTGATTGCCTCAGTATCAGTCGCGCCACGGGCAGCATGCTGCCCGGCGTACGCAGGCGTGGGGCTGGCCCGCACACATGCAGAGCCGCCGTCTGAGCCTGTCATGTTAGATCCGGTCTGGCGCAAGCACCTGCAGCCACGTACAGTCAGCCATGAGCAAACTGCACAAACAGGTGACACCTCCTGCACCGGACTTCAAATCCCTCTGACCACCTGACCCTTGATTAGCAGCCCAGGGGCCAGAAGCTCCCATTAAAGCCTCCCAGGAGACACTGCTGCTGTCCCTCTAAAAATAAAACCTCATGCCATTGGAAACAACTCCTTGTGTGCCATCGGGGCATGTTCCCCTCATGTTTGTCTGATTTTGCAGCAGAGTTCAGGGTATTGAAGTGGGGGTTTGCAGGCTGAGGATGGTGGGGGTGGAGGCGGGGGTTGGGGGCTTGCTTGCTGGCGGCTGCAAACAGTAGAGAAATTCACAGCGACAAGCCGTATCGTAAAGGGGAAAATCGATAAGACAGACACAAGGAGAGCAGAGTGTGGACTTGGGACAGCAATCCAAGCGCATTGCTCAGATCATGTTCCTGCCACACTAATGGCCCTGACAGCGAGCCGTGCTGAGAGGACGAGGACGGTCACAGCCGCGGCTGGGTTCCTCCGCTGTCGTCGTCGTGCCTCAGTGGCCATATGATAATCAGATGAAATGTCTCCCGTATAAAAACATGTATGTGTATTCAAATAAGGCTTCCTGGCTGCTCCGAGCACATCCCGCGGCCAGCTGTGTGCTAACCCTGAGAGGCCGCTAACGTATTCAGGCCCTGTTCTTTCTCAGTCCTTTGACCTCACAGATACGGTTCTCCTTGGACGCCTGCTTGCTCTACCACATCTTACACTGCCACAATATGCTGTGTTATTCACTTTTATACGCTGTAAAGAAGCCCCGCTATGCATAATGTAAGAGCGGGATATCTGTCTGCCAGGCTGTTTGCCTGTGATTTATGTAGCTGAGGCGAGTAGGTTAGGAATTCTGGCTCTGCTCTCTTATATTTTTGTTTTCTGTCAAACTTGTTAATCATGTGTGGTGTACGCTGTTTGTCAGCAGGGCTTCTAAACTTTTTTCTAGTCTAAAATTCACAATTTAAATGGCTCCTGCTGTAGAAATGTTACATTTTAAGAGTTTTTTCTTTTTCTTTTTAAAATTAAAGACGTCTGAGAAATGATGCGTTACATATTTATTGTCACCCTGTATCCTCAAAAAGAGTTTGCCAGACGTCTGAGGACAGATTTTATGAATGAGGATTGAAACCAATGCTGAGAGAGTCGAAGGAAACATCTTATCTGAAATAGAAGGACTCGATAATGACTGAGCGGATACATAATGCATGCTGTGGATGATTACAGGCGTAATTACAATTTCGAAACAGGCAGAGCGTCACCAAAGTCAGACGTTCCACAACCTGACCCCTCCACTTTTGATACTCACTGCTGCCTGCTGTCTTAAATAACAGCCTTTGAAATGAAAGGCTGTCGAGGACCATTTCCACTGTTTCTGAATTTTACTATAAATATCCTAAATGTTCATTTAACAGGCCTGTCTGTGCGAGTGGAGCAGCCCCCCATACTTTTATTGTATGTTAATTCCCGCTGTCAGCGTCATAATTAGTGCACATGACATTGATTGTACTTGTTTTTATTTCAAAAGGTCTTTTCATTCAATTTACATATATTAATATTATTTCAGATGACAGTGACAGGCTTTTATTTTGGGATAAAATCATGTGCAGCTCCACGTTTCCTCTGCGTGTTTTTGTCATTATATGAATTTGAGTGTGTGGTGCATGATGGGTAGAGACTGTAATTCACTCCCTTTCTGCTTGGTTGAAAATGTGATTTTATTTTTTTATGTCAGTCTTATTCTGAAATAATAATAATTTCAGCCAGCTTAGCCTTTTCTCCAATCCATGAGGCAATTTGTCTTAAGGCTGTGTGCGACCGTGTGGCGAATAGCTCAAAGTATCCCAGCATTCCATGCTGCAGTTCATACACTACCCTGCCCTCAGGACGTACATTCGTTGTACCTCACTGTGTTTGACCCAGCTGCACTGAGTAATGAATATGAAAGTAATAGCCCCCTCCTCGTGTACCCCCACCCCTACTCTCTGTCTCTCTTTCCTCTCAGGCAAACGGTGGCTGGCAGGATGCTCCGACCCCCTCATCAGTGACTTCACCCACAGAAGGACCCGGAAGCGTTCACTCTGACACCTCCAACTGATCCTCCACCTTCCCCCTTCCCTCAGTCATCTGCTTCATAACTTCCTCCATCACCGCACCCTCCAGCCACTATCTCCCAAAACTTAAGCTCAAACCCCATCGGGACTGGACGTGACGTACTGCAGGACACAGTTGGGGTCTGGGTTGACATTTTCAACTATTACAGACAAATATTTCACTTTTCCTATCTGGACCATGGCGGCACCGTTGGCAGCCTGCGTAGGGGACTCATATCCACACTTCACAATTTGTACAGTTTCCACTTGATGTCCATGTTGCCTCTTTGTATTTCTCTTACATTCTATATTCACACAGTCGGCACACAGTTAGCAGCGTAACGCCCCACGTCTTGTAAATTGAAATTCTTTCACACTACCTCTATTCGAAATAACAACAGAGAAAACAACAAAGGCTTCGGTTTTACAAATTTTTATAATTATTGGAATTTTACTGTCCACCACACCATGCCCTGTCGTTACACCCGTCTTTATTACTGTGCTCACAGATTCTGTTTATCTATAGTGCCAAAGTTCAACCCTGGAGGTGAATTTTGATAATGTTATATGTTTCTATGTCATGTCCTGAACATTTCTCATGCCATACTGAAGTATTATTATGTTAGTCCAGTCATATTAGTCAGGTAATCCTCAAGTATTCAGCCTTGATTTATATAGTTTGTATTCAGAACTTCTACAACAGACAAGGACATATAAGGCATTTTATATTTTATTGCCAGAGTGGTAGGTTTTCTGCTCATATGCAGTACAATATTACAAAGAATTCACAGTTTTTAACACAAGCAATTAACAGCGTGACTTAGAAAGAGTTGAAGTTCTGCCACGCATGTTGGCTGCATCTGCGATATTCCAACGAAAAATTGACCTGAAGCAAAGAAATCGATGACGACATTAGCAGCAATTACGGCACGTCAGTATGTATCAAAGCACAATAACTCCTATAGATTGAACTCAAAGGGTAACATCTGTAAATGTCGAAGAGAAAACAATTTAAATATAGTAGGCATATATGGAGGAAAGAGAGTGTACATACAGTACATTATCAGACATCGTCAGTGTGTATTAATACAGCCAAATACTGCTGGTAACCAAATCTAAAACAGAAACTGTAATTCTGATTTTAAGGTACCATGTTGTTGGGATTTAACACATTGAATTGACTTTTCATATATGGAGTTATGTTTGTGTCATAATGCTGAGAATTTCTCTACTTATAACTATAAGTCATTTTCTGTCCTCAAAGTATGCCATTGAACGCAGAGGACTGTAGGACTGTAACACAAATACAGCTCCATGTGTTCAGTGCTGAAAAAAAAACGGATGTTGCTTGTCCCGTAATCCTCCTGTGCTCTGCTAACGTTAGCGAGAACATCTGAAAGAGAAATGAGTGTTTGTGTTTTCAGTCTTCAAAAGTCCATCCACTGTTTTGTTTTAAAATGACACTAAAACGCTGCATTCGTCAACACAAACCAATCCAAAATGTGAAATTAAAATTTCTTGTATGTACTGTATAGTATGTGGTCTAACATGTATACATGATTACAATAGTCCTCATGAGATATCAGCATTTACATACTTTGATACCAAAAAAAAGACAGAATTTTTATCCTCTACATTGGGATCAGCTTTATTGACGTTTTCTTTTTCCTCTTTTTGTAGGATTTTATTATCGACGGCACTAGCGAGCATCTCATAATGCGCTCGTGTTCTGTATTCGAAGCCAAAAACATGCAGTTGGAATACAGTAGTGTTTATATAAATGAAAGCGGAAACAAATACCCTGATGGCACACAAATCCAGATAATGTTTGGATATATTTTTATGTCTCCATTTTGTGAATATCTCATTTGTTTGTTGTTGTTTTCATTTGATATTATTTTGCTTTGCTACAGGACTATGTTTCTTTTTTTTATGCTACCATTATATGTGAATTAGCCCAAGAATGCTCTATATACAGTATGTAGATATGCACCTTTACTCTTCTTTTGCATCTTTGAATTTGGGCAGCAGCCATTTTAACACCGCCTGACAGAGTTCCTTGGATTTAAGGTCAAATCCTGATGATTATTTTGTACTCAGACCACCGAAACAAGCCTGCCTCCAAGATGGCCGCTGTCTGAACGAAGCTGACGTGAAAAGTTAGTGTTAACATTGCCCCTCTGGTATGGTTTTTAGCCTAACTAAACCCTTACAGCAAACAAAATTCAGCCCCTGAGATCCCAAGCGGTCACAATACAGCCTGAGAACCACAGGTATTTTTTAACAGTCGTCAGTGTGTTTGTATTTATTACTCATGTATGGAATTTTGGATACTGTCTGGAGGTCTACCACGGCATGATTACACCAAAACAAACTCATTTGGATCATCGGGAGCGCCTCCTCCTCCTTGACTCACCTGCTCAGTGTTACAGTCGAGAACCTGCCTCTTCTGTCTGTCTTCTGAAGTCATTGGAGTGAACTGACAGCGCCGGCCATGCAAGGCGAACACGAGGATTGTTTTTTGCACCTCCTCCAAAAAAAAAAAGGCTTAACTCTACTTTTCACATTGCCTGTCAAATATTATCGAAGCTTCATGTAATGATGCTTTTTAGTTTTTGAATATAAAAGGAAAAGAGACATGAAAAGAAAAATGAACAATTTGTAAAACATAAAATGTTTTATTTGTTGCATGTCTTTTTGTTCTTCAATAAAATAACGTACTGCAGTGTTTTGAATGTTAACTTTGTTTTTTATAAGGATTTCAGAGTGAAACCGTGGAGCCTTTTTCTTGACAGGTTTTAACTTTTAAGATCTCTGCGTATGTAAAAAGGTAACAAATGGATTGTCTTTTTAATTCCAATTCAAAAACCTGTTTTCTGTGGAGAAAATTAGCTGAAAGGTGTAGGTTTTATGGTCTCTTAATTTTTACTGGCAACGCGTATCCCAAATAAATAGTTTCTTTTGTTGCATAAATTGCAGTTTCTTGTCGTTCTTCGTGTCAGGTTTCATCTCAAACTTGTGTGCGGTTTCTCCTCCAGATCTTTCTAACAGGGTCAGGGTCAGGAGTCACTGTAGGATACAAGTTTACACATCGTAGACTTGTCCATCCGACACCTCTGGATAACATTGCACATCTCACTTCCAACTATGCTACGTCGTGCAAGGCATTTTTTTATCACACCTAACACAGCGCCGGAGCTCGGCCGAGCTGCCGAGGGTGTGAAGGGGACATTTTCACAGTTTTTGAAGTGAGTGAAAGCTGTGCGCTCCCGGCAGACAGACGCCACCCGCACCTCCACCCCCATCCCCACACCCAGTGCTCCCTCCCAGGCATGGTTAATGTGCATTCCCTGAAAGAGGCAGAATCCACACTTATCTCTCTCCTCCAGATAAACCAGACAGGATGCCTGATTCTGCTCCTCTGATTCATCCGTCCCTGGGAATGCAAAAAAAAAAACAAAAAAAAAAACAAGAGGAAGGGGTTGAAGCATTAACTTATGGATTAGGAAGAGGTTCCCAGGAGCATCCAAAATCAGAGAGCGTGACAGAGACTGTGGGAGTGACATATGCAAACATGATCAAGTGTAATTACATGGAGGAGCCTCCTTGTTTCTATCAAAGGGCTTCTTTTAGCCACTGTTTAAGAAATGAAAGGCAAGAAGTGCTGGACGTGTATAATTTATTCATGCGATCCTCCAAAGCAAAAGGCATTGTGAGGCTGATTCAGTCATTACATGGTGAAAAGGTGTAAATCCCTTTTTGAGTGGAATCAGTGTACGTTCTTTTGAATTTCTGATTCCTTTAACAAACAGGATGGATCACATGCTCGGCCGTGACGAACACTGTGGAGGTTTTTAACAAGACTTCACTGATGATGATCCAGTTTGCACAGTGAGGAGATGCAAATCCAATCAGAAACAGAATCAGACTCTCAGAAAGCTTTTATCATTAACAAATGACAGTACAGATGAAGAGTAACATGTGAAACCCAGAAAAACAATATTATCTTTTATTGAAATAAAATAAAATAAAAAAAGAAATGAGGATCAGATGTGACTGCTGGAAATGCAAAACATTCCCAGAAATCACTGATTTGATGTTTTGAAAGTCACAAGATGTCTTGACGTTTTGGTTTAAAGCGAGCTGAGTTTGGCTGAAAGGATTTTTTTATGCTGGAACATCATTTCTGTAACTGGTTGAATATATATATTTAGTAAGTGATTCACAGTGAAACATTAATATTTGAATGCAGTTAAAATGACAGGAAACATTTTACAACCAAATCAATGCTGACTGGGCTAACATGATTATTAATCTAAGGTGTGCTCAAATATCATTTAAGACATTTTTTGTACCAGGCTGTAAACATTAGTTAATTTCTGCTGTGAAGTTGGACATTTTAACATGGGGACATGGGGAGGTTGAAATGTTCTGTAGCCAGCCTCAAGTGGACACTCGCAGAATTAATTACAATCCATCTAATATTAACAAAAAAAAAAAAAACATTTCCCATAAGCCCCAGACCTCTGTAAACTACACTCCACTATTTGTTTTAGAATATGCAGAGTAAACTTTAAATTGACAGGTGCCCCCTGGTGGATTAATCTGGCTGTGGTTGTCACTCAAAGAGGCTTGGTGTGATTATGAATGGCAGCACGTGCTTTCTGATGGAGCTGCTGTGCATCAACTGAAGAAAAACATCAACAAAACTAAAGAATAAAAAATAATAAAAATTGAATGTAAATAAAACTGGAGTGTGTCTGGATTTTTGTAATTGATGAGCTCACGCTCACACCGATTCTGCTCTTCTTCCTCTTTTGACCTCGTCCTCATTGGTCTCTGACATCTGAGCCTTCTCGTCACTGGAATATCAATCCTCCTCAACCAGGCCGTGATGCATGTGGCACATACAGTGATGCTCAGGGCTCACATTATATCAATGACAATAACAAGACTCATAAAAAAAGCTGGCCTCATACACAATGCATAATGTGCATCAGTTATGTCAACGCCTGCCAGCATGATACACACACACATACACACTACATGTGCCTGAGGGAAGGGCTACTGAAGCAGACGATGCAAGGTCTGCGGGCACAGTGTAATGGAGAGGCTTTGTCTCAAGGAAACCTTCTGCATTAATGTGATGAAACAAGTCTTCTCCTGCACTGATAGATTTCATATGAAACATAAAACTCCATGGAATAGGGTCAAGTAATTAGTGATTGTGGGTGTGTTCCAGTCAGTGTTGCAGATTTCAGATTTGGAAATGGTTCAGTTTGGCAAAGACTTGCCGCTGGAAAGCCTCAGTGTGTGTATTGCCTATGCCACCCACAGATCTCTAATGAATTCCTCTGATCCTAACTTTCATAAAGAAGACATTTGGAAAAGATTTCACAGATCAGCATGCGTCATCGGAGCCTTTCAAGTTATTTCAACCGTGGAATATTTGAATTTGAATCTGCCGTATATATTTGGGGTGTGGGAGTTTAAGGCTGTAAACTGTTTCTTTAGATTTGCGTAAAGCTTCCATAATGAGAAAGATATGGACCTTATCATGTTCTTCAATTAAAGGGGAAGAAAAAAGCCTTTAAAACTGTGCCAGGAGATGCTCTAATTAAAGAAATGAGGAAGTTATCTCTCTGAAACATGAATCAAAATTCAGACAAAGAAATATTTTGTGCTGATGATCAAGGACATTTGGATACACTGCTGTTGCAATAATTATCGCGCTCTCGCCCAACAACAAAGGTAGGATCATTCATGTGGACTCTCATGCAGCTGTGAGCTAATTTGTTCTGAGTTTGCGTCTGTGTTTTCATCTTCTTCAATGTTTTTCTGGACAGGAAGTGTTCGGTCACTGCAGTGTGTCACTTCAGAGGGAAATCCTCTATTTTCATAAGATAGCAATCCTGATTATGTTGTCAACATGGATTGATGTCAGGTGAAGAGAAGTGCCCAGTTCCTCTTGCTCTATGTGCCCTGTTATAAACTGTATGTACAACATGGCTCAGACTCAGTCTGAATGCACTAGATGCACTGGACTACCTCTCTCACAACCTTGTTTTATGAATTTAAATTAATATTCAAATGAATAGTCAAATGGAAGGTATCTTATGGAATCTGTGGCAGGTCTTGGACTTCCACACAGTGACACACTGTTAACCCCTCATGGTCTGGAGGCATCTTTTAAAGGAGAAACAGGAAAGTTGTGGGAAGGAAGGATTTGAACGTTTGAAAGCTCTTGTCATAAAAACCTTCAATCTACCTTTAACCTACAAACAGTGATACACTGCACTCTAAGAATATGTGGTATTTAATACTAAATAAACAAACTCATTAAATCAATAGATACATTTTAATTCAATACATAACACACAAACTTAAAAATAAAGGTTGGTTGTGGTGATGCCTTATGAGAACTTTTTTCTGTTCTGAAAGGAACCTTTTATCTATTGGTTCTTCAATGAACTGCTGCAGGGCTGTACCAGTAATCAGTATAACAAAGACTGGTAAACATAGAAAGGTTCTTCAAAGCACAAAAAGTGCTGCAAATGTGACATAAAGAACTCTTTTTTGCATTTGGTTACCCTTTAGCTAAAAAAAAAAAAGAGAAAGGTATGTTCTTAATGATAAAAAAAAAGGTTCTCCAGAGAACTCAAAGTACTCCAGAGCACTTATTAAGAACCAAATTTTCTATGAGTGTACACCATTAAAAAGAGTTTGAACCTAAAGTGTCCTTCATGATAATGCCATGGGGGGACCATTTTCAGTTCTGCAAGGAACTTTTTACCTATTGTTTCTTTAAAGAACCGTTTCCCAGATTTGAGTATAAATAGTTTATGTTATGTTGCTTTGTTCTTCTTTGTGATTTAAAACTCATTCACAGTCTTATTCGTGTGGTATGACAAACTCAGTCAGTAAGATGATTTTAGAATTCAGGAACAAGGGAAAAAGTGGGTACATTAGCTTAAGCTAGGGCTATCTTTCCAGCTAGTCTTGACCAAGTGCCAACCTTCCGCAGCTGTAAAATGAAGCCATTACAGAAGTGCCAAAAACTGCAGTTCCTCAAACGTCCACTTGAGGCTGGCTACAGAACATTTCAACCTCCATGTTCAAATGTCCAACTTCACAGCAGAAATAAACATGTTTACAGCCTGGTACAAAAAACAGTTTTGGTATCGATAGCTAATTTCCCCATTCATGACAACTGTACTGAGGGTGAATTTATATGCAACTCACCTGTTCAAATGATATTGAATGATATTAGTGATCCTATATGATAGGATAAGCTAAGATGTCAAAAAAAAAAAGGTTATGGTTTTAACTCAATGTGTACCAAACATGTAGTCACTGTGTTTTGGCTCTGTAGGGCAGCATGGCTAGGTACTGTTCAGATCCAGATGCAACATGCTAGTTTTAAAAGGAGTACATTAATATTCTAATTGCATGATACAGAAGAGACATAACTGTCATGAGGCTCAGATGTCGCTGTGACAGCCGTGTCAGAGCAGTGATAGTGTGACATTACTTTATGTGCTCTACAGGGAGTGCAATTTAAATCACTGCCTGCATCTCTGCACTTACAGTTGTTAGAGGAAGCACATTATTACAAAATCAATGTTTTCTTATTGAATGTGCCATTAATATTTATTACATGATGCAGGAAAATCCACAGAATATGAAAAGACAAGAAAAATGTATTAAACACATTTTGCTCTTACAAATATTTCCAGTGATAATAAACTTTCACATTAGTCCTAAGCAGGAGGAATTCAGCTGAAAATAAAGCAGTTCAGACATATTTTATTTTGTGTTTTGATTCAATTTCATATTCATAAATGTCGCCAGTGATTTTCAGATGCAATTTAAAGCTGCAGAAAAAGTGAAACTTCTGGGGTTTTTTTCTTTTGTGAAATGCTACAACTACCACATCACCAACACACCTGTTAGAATGTTAGAAGAAAAACTAGTTCTTAAGTGCTCTTGAGCACTTTGAGTTCTCTGAAGAACCTCTTTATCCTTTATCCTGGTTCTTTAAGCTATATAATGAACCTATTGACTGACTGTTAGTAATAAGTAACTTTACTGAATTCTTTTTTATTTTTATTTTAATATGATGTAATTCACCCAGTGTTGCACTTAGAAGGACCAGTGTGTAGGATTTAGTGGCGTCTAGCGGTGTAGTTACAGCAAACCCTCACCTCACTCTGTCCTTTGTGGCATGAAAGTGAAATTACAGTTGACACAAAATGCCCAAAATAAGTGAAAGAGACAGTGTTTCATGTCTGTATGGACTGCTGTAAAATGGTGGTTCAAGATTGATGTTCTTCTATGGCATCTCCATGAAGAACCACGTCAGGTTCTGACTCAACCTTTAGTTTTAATAGTAATACACTCCAACTACATGCTCCAAAACACAAGAACCCGAGTTATAAATTACACACATGCACAACTTGCACTGTATAATTAGCATAATTCCATCCTGTCTGTCTGCATGAAAAGCACAGGTGTTGCTAATAACATTAACAACGGCCCCACTCCACTCTATTCAAGTGTCTCACTGAGCTGTGACAGTGGGCCAGCATGTACAATACCGGGACTCTGAAACTGAAGCAGCTAAATGGAATTCAGCCGTCATTCATTTTATTATTTACACCTGTGTTTCCTAATGTGACGTGTCATAATCCCCTCCATGAAAAAAATCAAGTCATTGCAGCTTTAAATCTTCACTGGATAATCATATCAGTCATGTTCTAAAAGTTATGTGATAGCCAATTTTTGTGCTCAAGAGTTTACCCAAAATGCATTTTGGAGTTTTCAGATTTTCAGGTGGAACTGAACCTTAATTAGCATCATTGGTAACACCTGTGTTAACCCTACTATTTCATGTCAAAGTGGCTGCTGTGAAAAAAAGTCTGCTACTGAGTAAAAATGTATGCGGAAAAGTGGATCTTAATTGTTTGGAGAAAACACATTTGTAATAAAGACTCAGCAATGCAATAACCATGATCAGGGTCTTTACCTCGTTTAAAAAAATCACAGATCGTTATTATCTTTGCAGGACATTCACATTTCTGCTGATCAGTGAACAAAACAGAGAATAATTGTTTCAGTATGTTCATACTTAAATGTATTTGCTCCCTCCTGGAGAAACTAGTTCCCATACATTTGAACGACTTGTAAAGCCTTCAAAATGGCTGCATGGAGGTAAAGTGAGCTTAGTATCTGCTTCATTTGATTGTTGTTTCATAAAGGCAATACATCATAACAAACTGATGGATTACTTAACTCCCCTGTCATTTTTGGTGTCATGAAAAAATAAAGAAATAAAAACCTGCCTGTTAAGGAGGGAAACACATTCTGTACTTTAAAAATCTTTCTCTGACGTTTACAGGAAGTTTCCAGTTAGGCTTTTGTTTATAATTTAGACTTCATCTGTGGATGCGAGTGTGACCTTGTGCAGCTTTGAGCTGTCTCAGCAGAGCGTCTGACCGTGGTGGCTGACACAGCGAGACGTCTGCCTGTTTGGGGACAGAGGGTGTATGTAGGTCAGCCATGGGCCTGCACGCTGTGACAGCAGCACGGTCACTGTGCTGTGCAGCAGGACAGGGATTGGAGTGGACAGAGAGAGCCAGCGTGGAGAGAGGGCCCCCCTCACACGTCAGCACCAATACTTCCTCATTTGCCCCCTTAAACACTTTGACATTATCAGGCCAGTCAGAGCAACGTCCGCTCTCATTATTCTCACCTTTGGTACAGCAGCAAAATGGGCAAAGAGAAGCAAGAGAAGAAGAAAGTGTCAGAAATCTACTGAGTGGACATCAGATGATGGCGCATGTCTGAAATGTTGGGCTGTTCATTTGATAAGTGCGATCGCGTGTGCTAACACACACAGTGGTGTTCAATGACATTAAAGTCATGGGGATGATACAGAGCTGGAAAACCAGCAGAGAAACATCCATCACGACTTGCAAACCACTCCAAATATTTTTAAAATTATTATTACCTTCCCTCAAGTACAGACAAACAGGGTCAAACATATGCTATTTGAATACGCATTAAAATGAATTAATTACACAACAAAGTAATCCTTTGAACACATCTTTTATTGAAAAAGAGAGTACAGTTCACAATACAAACTGTTCGATCCTGGAAATGATGATATACTGCCATCTAGGGGCTCAAACACAGAGGCTCAGCTTTGTATAAAAAATGAAAACATGGCTCCTGATGCCTTCAAATGTTTACATTTTATGTTTGAGTGTCAGTGAAACAGCATCAGACAGAGTAGAGGGATAACTTTGCAGAAGTTCCATGAAAATAATGGCTTCATATAAAAAGTGTGTATTCTAAATGTTGTTGCTGCAGGTGAGTCTCGGAAATGGAACAAATGTTTGGATCAGGAAGTGATAAAGAAGCAGCTCATCGGTTGTAAGGGTGCATTGAACCGGACGCAGATTTGATGTTTGTCTTGATGCTGCTCGGCATTTTACCTGAGGAAGAAAAACAGGGAGAGAGAAATGACTACAGACGGACACACAGATGATTGTTCGAAGCTGCTGATGAAAACAGAAAAGTAAAAACAGCTTGTGGTACAATATGTGACTAATATAAAAGAAAAGCACTGTGTAGTTCAAGTGCTGTTTGTATAACTGAATATAATGAAAATGCATGCAAGGCCCCCTCATGCAGAAAAGTTTGGTTTTATTTTAGTTTGATAATCCTTTATATTCAAGTGAAAACAGTAAAAAGTATGTTACGTTTCACCTTATCAACTTCACTGATTTTTGTAAACACTGTGAATTTGCTGCCTGTAACACATTAAGTTGGGACAGAGAATGTTGAACTTGAACTTTGAATGCTCAAAAACTGGATCATTCCTCAGATAAACAGGTTCATTATAGGACAAGGTGAGGTTCAGCATTTTGTTAAAAACTGTAAAGAGTCCCACAGTTTAAGAACGTGTGCCAGTAATGAGTTGCAGAGAAATCTAAACCAACACTGAATGTCCTCACACAGCTCTGGATTAAACCCTGTCTGGTCCTGAGCTCATCTGAGATGGACTGATGGACAGGGGGAAAGTGTGCTGCAGTCTGTCAAACTGCTTTTTAAAAACAGGGATCAAGAGGGAAAACGACCAGAGCAAAGCCAGGGACGTCCATGTTTATTCCACTGGAACAATGCCAAGCCACATTCTGCACGGTACAACAGTGTGGCTTCGTAATAATGTGGCTTGCACACTTATTACAGTAATGCAGACCCTGGACTGTTGAGCAACTTAAGTAATATATTGAGCAAGACTGTGAAATGATTAAATACTTATAATACTCATAATAATTAAATAAACTTCCTGAACATTTAAGGAGTGTTGTTAAAAGAAAAGGTGATGTAACACAGTGATAAACATGCTGCGTTGTGGGCATCAAATTCAACATGCGTATAGAGTGTATATTTATGTCAGACACACAAATAAATAGTTCCCTTTAAAAAGTAACAGGCTCATTTCTGCTTCGCCTTTAAATGGACATGGCTGAAAAAAAAATTTGGTCAAGTCAGACAGCAGCACCACTTCACACAGGAAGTCATAGAAACATTTACCCAAGCTGATTGATCTAACATGACTCAGTCTATCTAATAACAGCTGTGTGCAAAAGGGTTTAAAAATATGTATACACTTTCTCAACATGCACAGGGAGATGAAGAGCTTAACATCAGTACAAAAAACGCTGAAATACTAACCCAGCTCTCCAGGTCTCCTACCTGGCTGCCCTTGCGGCTGTTGAGCCACAGATCCTCCCATACCTGCTTGCTGGGCTGAACCACCGCCAATGGTGACCTGCTGTAAGGTCGGACCTCCGCTCATCATGGGCCCTTGTCCTGGATGTCCAGGGGCCACTGGACCTGGAGGCCTACATTTGGAAAGCCCCTTTCCAAACGCGACAGCTCCAACCAATGCATTGGTGTCAGCAGGGTTGAAAGACGGTTTGTTCTGTCGTATTGCTGGAAAAACAAAAGAACTCAAGTCAACATATTTAAATTTAGAAATGAATTTGAGATGAATTTTCTGGTTGGTGAAAGTGCAACATACCTGCACTTTCTGCATCTCTGTCATCACGAGGATTGTTGAGCTTCTCTAGCAGATTGGAACACAGTTTGTTCAGCGTCTGGATCTGTTTCTGTTGACACAAATGGAACACAGTTTGAAAAAAAGCTGTGAACAATTATGAAAGTGACAATGTTACATTTTAGTAGAGCAAAATGGCTTCATACTTCTGCATATAAGTAAGACAACATCAATCCACTCCACGTCCATACAATGACTAACTGACCTGTGCCACCTCTGGGCCGATCCGTGCTGCCTCTGCACTCAGCTGTTTCTCCTGCTCCTCCACCTCTGGATCAGGCTTGGTCCGCAGGTAGTCTGGAACAATCTCATGGCTGAAAACTGGGACACGCTGCTCTGTGAGTTTCTGTGAGGGAATAAGCAGAGGATTAGAGCTGTAGCGATACACTAATCTCACAATACGATATGATACACAATATTCAGCCAACGATACGATTTGATACAATTCGATACGATTACATCATTTTCTGAAAGATTTTAAAGGGACAGTGTGATTTTGGTGACATCTTGTGAGTGTTCAATTGACTTGGACTGAATTAACTGAACTGAAAACTGAAAGCATCAATTACATAAAATGGCTCTGACTGGACAGAGAGTCTACAGCTTGCAAATGCTGGACAAAATGAATCTGATTTTTGTCATATCACACCTCAAACAGTACTAGTGAAGAGTTTTTGAATGAAAGTATTATTTTACAATCCCTTTGCCTGACATACGTATGTAATACTGGGGAAACAAAATATCAACATATATCACAGGATTGATAAAATTGCTCAGCCTTACAGAGGATGTTAAAAAAAATTTTAAACAAACACATCTCGTGGAAGAAGACACATCAGTCAGTGGATTTTCTACTCACTGCTAAATCCTCATCCCGGTCTGGAGACAGAAGCAGTGGGATGATAACCTGGTTGCGAAAGGAAGGCGTCTTCTCGTTCTTGAGCAGTTTATTGATTGTGTTCAGCTGACCAGATAGAAGAGCGAAGTTGTCCAAAACAGAAGGCCTGATTGACACAAATACACGTCACAACATCTGCAGACCTGACAGCTGTGGACAACAGTGTGTGTCCATGTGTACATGACATCCAAGGCCAATCAAACGATTGACAGGAAGTACAAACATCCCACGCACAAGGAAGGGACTAATCCAAACATGGATTTTAAACATGGCTTGAAATGTTCCAAGGAGACTAGTTTAGCTGAAGTCTGCTGGAGGTTTGCGTCAGGAGATCACAGGAATATAAGGGGAGTGCACCCAGAGTGGCTTTGTACAACTTTATTTGTAAAAATGAACAAATAAAGTTGTCTACATAGACTTAATGACAGCCAGTCAGATTACTAAATCCTAAAGCGTACAATGATGAGTTAGATGTATAAATATTGTAGAGCACTGTGGTACTCAAAATGTAAAAGATGACTCGAGGCAGCGAGCCTGTAGACGACATCAGCATAGTCCGAAATCCTTTAATAAAAGGCAGCCAGGACAAGTTTCAAAATAAAAGCCTATCCTCAGTTTCAGCTTCTTCACAAGATTCATTTAATTTCACTTGAGTCCCCTCATCATAAAGATTAATAAATGATGTGTGTATTTAATATAGCACAATTCAACGTTGACCTGAGACAGACAGGTGTATGTGTGTGTGTGTGTGTGTGTGTGTGATCCAGAGACAGATGTTGAAGCTGGTTCATACAGGATGTGAAGAACGGACACTGGCTGGTGTTTGAGGACAATTCAGAGGTCCTACATTAAACACAGCTAATTAGAACAGATATAAAATTCATAAAGCACAAGTGAATCTACATATATCAACTCATGAATTATTGATTATTTGACCATAAAACATTGTTGATTATGGAGTTCTAGCTAAAAACCAATACAGACTTGTATTTAGAGGCTTTCCCTTTACTATCCACGGCACAGACTGAAACTTTTGGCGTTCATTTTTAATATAATGCTTTACTTACCACGTTAATCGCTCGTACTCATTCTCCAGCTTGTAGATGAAACTGTGCAGAGCGTTTTTGACGTGAGCCACCCGAGAGATGAGAGACTCCACCGAGGCCTCCAGCTGCTTCTCCTCCCGCTGCTGAGAGAGGAGAAAAGAAAACTCACACCAAAAACAAGCCTGACTCAGCCACACCGACACAAATAATACTGTTCAACTCTTCATTATTGTCACCCAGCTATCACAGCTAGCTGTTAGCATTACCCGTTCTAGCGCCTAGCTAACGACAGCTACAAAATAAGTAGGCCGGAAGCAGCGAGTACAGGTAAAACTTACCTAAAGTAAAAAGTACCTAAAGTATCTGTGATTAATGCAACAACCTGTCCTATTTTAATTTCAAACACATGGTCGTTAAAATGACCTTACCTGCATTGTTGAACTGCAAGCTAAAGCTGAAACCCTCAAAACAATCAAGGCAGAAACACTTCCGGTTCACGTCGACAAAATAAAAGCACGTTCTACATGGAAATACAACACAAATACTTCAAATGTGTAAAATGCGTCCAAAACAATAAGCCCAGTTTATAAAATTGGATTTATGTTAAGTCTACGTAACATGGCACAGGTCACTGGGGTTCAAGTGGCGTAAATATCTTTTCCTGCTTATTGATAATGGGCAATCAGAGCTTCAACATTTTGAACCAATACCCAATCATATCAGCTGATGTGAGGATCAATACTACTGCATATTTTAATGATGAACATGTCAGATGCACATGCCAGAGTAAATGTTGATCATGAAGACTGATTCAGAATTTAAGTGAAAGATATTTGTGTGTGCCTATATTTGATGACTGCAGGTACATATAAACAGTGCATGAACAGTATCAGGACATGTAATAAATTGTTGTTGAGCAATACTTGCCCAATAAATGGTAAATGACTGACTTTTACACTACATATCTCATTCACCCATTCACACACATTCATACACTGATGGCATTAGCTGCCATTAGCTGTTCATCAGTTTTAGGAGCCAACTGTTCACCCGTGTTCACACACCAATGGCGAGGCCTTCAGGAGCATTCCGAATTTGGGGTTCAGTATCTTGCCTAAGGACACTTCAACATGCAGACTGGAGGAGCCAGGGATTGAACCAATGATCATCTAGTGAGTGGACAAACTGCTCTGCCTCCTGCCCCTTTAACCATGTGATTATCATTACTGTGGAGGCTTTTATCTGACAATGATCAGCTGTGGTAGAACCTCCAGTACTTTCAGTGTATCCCAATACTGGGTTAGCATCCAGTATAGATAAGCATCTACACCAAGCATCAGATTATTATAGGAAGTTGGAAATGTGGTGGTACTGAAATGTCACAAATGATCATATTAGCAAAATGAATGTGGAGATAGTCAGCTAGATATTTATAAAAATGTGAATATTAAACATGTTTACTGTCAGAAGCAGTAATAATTCATGTTGTGTGTCCTTTCCATCACTGTCTTATTCAGAAGAACAACCAAAAACACTCTGCCTGTAAAACATTTTATTTTGTTAAAAAGTGTTTAGTTTCTTTTATTGCTGATTCACAGTTCACTAAGGCTTTTGGTTCTACTCCCACAGACCAACACGTAATCCTTATTTAATAAACAGTTAGTTTGGCAGCAGGGTATGCATTTATTTAGAGTCTAAACTCTGAGAGGAGGTTAGAAGAGGCTGTCGACGTCGCCCATTTCCACAACCACAGTCTTCAGCTGGGAGTAGTACTCGATTGTCACCTGGCCGTTCTCTCTGCCAAAGCCTGATGAAGCACAGTGGAGATGTGTTTTAGTGTTTCCTTTGCATTTACAGTGACAGGAGTGTTGATTGTGACCATTTTAATCATAAAAACATCCAACCTGAATTCTTGTATCCTCCAAATGGCACTTCCACAGGGCTGATGTTGTAGTTGTTGATAAAGCAGGTCCCTGCCTCCAGGTTTTCAGCCACACGGTGGGCTCGAGAAATGTCCCTGCAGCCAGAGGAAAGGAAGAGATTTCAGATTTTCAACAGACAGAAAAAGAATCACACTTGTTCACACAGTTAAAATTCTGCTTCATCTGCTCTTCAGCCAGACACCTCCCCCCTCCCCTGCACATCAGAGGGACAGCGGTGGAAGTGGTCTCCACCTTCAGGTACATGGGCGTACACATCTCTGACGACCTGACCTGGAGCACCAACACTTCCTGTCTGGTTGGGAATGCACATGCCTCTACTTCCTCAGGAGGCTGAGGCGCGCTGGACTTGGGAGCTCAGTCCTGACCTCTTTCTACAGATGTGCAGTGGAAAGCGCCATGTGCTCCTACATCACCGTGTGGCACGGCAACTGCTCTGCGGCAGAGAAGAAGGCTCTGCAGAGGGTGGTTAAAGCTGCACAGAGGACTGTGGGACGCAGCCTATCCACCACCACGGACATTTACACCTCCAGATGCAGGAAAAGGGCCTCCTGCATCATGAAGGACCCCACTCACCCCACACATGCTCTGTTTGTCCCTCTCCCCTCAGGCAGGCGACTGCGGAGCATTAAGAGCAGGACCACCAGACTGAGGAACAGCTTCTTCCCAGAAACTGTGGGACTGTTGAACTCTGGAGGAGCCCTGTATCCCATGCTGCTTTCATGTCATTTCATTCCATGCTCATCTGCAGTTAATCCTTCATTTAACATAGTGTATACTACTGTTTACTGTTTTAGACTCCTATGTTTATTTTATATACTTTGCTTAAATTTGCATATTTTACCTTGTTTATTTTTATACTTAGCTAGTTCTGTTCTATTTTATACTTTAACATCGGGCTGCTCCGGGACCAGGGAAACTAATTTCGTTCCATCCCATGTTTAACGTGTTGAAATGACAAATAAAACTCCTTGAATCCTTGAGACACCACTATTGCGCAATGAATCCCGCTTAGTAACAGCCAAACATTTATTGCTCTGTGGAAAGCCTGACACGCAGCCAATGGAACACAGTAACCTCATTATCTTAAAGAGCAAACCGCTAGGGTTGCGGATCAGTGATTTCAACAGACTGCTGAGTAATGACAAACTCCAGTGCACCCCCACGTGAGCTCTGCTGACCTGGTGAACACTCCGGAGGCCAAGCCAAAGGTGGTGTTATTGGCTCTCTGGATAACTTCTTCCTCTGTGTCAAAAGGCAGCACAGACATGACCGGGCCAAAGATCTCCTCCTTCACACAGGTCATGTCATCTCTGCAGTTATCTGTGGCGGGGAGAAAGGACTGAATGGAACATAGCGTGCATACAAAAACAGGCTCAGAGTTCTGTGACGGTGTATCATCAAGACACTTACCAAGTACACATGGTGACATAAAGTAGCCCCCTTTTAGTTTGGGGTCACTGGGGACAAAAGGCTCTCCTCCACAGAGCACTTTGGCTCCCTGGAGAAAAAAAAAAAAACAGACATAGGACTATGAGAAATGCCCTGAGGTGTAGTGCTACATTCCTCTGCAGCACCACATTCAAAAGGTTCCTCTTATCTAATCTCATCATTATTAATACACACCTCTTTTTTGGCCTGATTGACAAATCCCAACACTTTCTCCAGGTGTGGCTTGCTGATCAGCGCTCCCATCCGGGTGCCATCAAGCAGAGGGTCACCCACAGGGATGACCTTGGTTCTCTTTACCACTTTTTCCAGGAACTGGGGCATGATCTCTCTTTGCACAAATACCCTGGTCCCATTGCAGCAAACCTATATGAACGCAAAGATGAGTTTTAACCTGTCGGAGCTGGCAAAGAGTGTGTTGCATTGGGTTGAGCTGATGGGTAAATCATCTGTCTCACCTCTCCTTGTGTCAGGAAGTTTGCCATGAGTGCTCCCTTCACTGCATTCTCAAGCTCACAGTCTTTGAAGATAATCAGAGGAGATTTCCCTCCAAGTTCCAGAGTCACCTGCTTCACCCCCTTTGCTGACATTTCCATGACCTGTGTGCAGCAGAGCAGTCAGAGAATGTGTTTTGAATGTTTTAAAAGAGTTATGACAGGCATCCAAGAGCAAGTCTCAAAATATAAGGATTTGTTTGTTTAGGGATAAATTTGGATGTGTGGTTGCCGTGGTGGTGGCTGTCTGGGCTTGTATGACATTAAGTTTAAAATCAGAGCACTGTATTGGCGTCTCTACCTTTTTGCCTGTTGGCACACTGCCAGTGAAAGACACTTTGGCAACCATCGGGTGATGGCAGAGCAAGGTGCCGGTCTCTGCTCCACCTTGCACCACACAGAAGAGTCCGTCGGGTACCCCCGCCTCTTTGTAGATCTCAGCCAGAATGACGGCAGTCACAGGGGTCATTGGAGAGGGCTTGAATACCATGGCGTTACCTAAAGACAACCAGATTTTAACACTGAAAGTTCTGGTCTACACCAAGAGATAGATGGCTGAGACACACAAACAAACTCACCACATGCCAGAGCAGGAGCAGACTTCCACGCTGCGATCTGGAAGGGGTAATTCCACGCACCGATCCCCACACACACACCAAGGGGCTCCCTCCTGGTGTAAGCAAAGGCACCACCAGGAAGCTGGATGTGCTGACCTTCAGTGAATGAAACCATTTAAAAACAATTTTTGGAACTTTTCAGGTGAAGAAAACTCACAGGTGACAAAAACTAAAGATTTGGAGTAACCACCTGCAAGAGTACCAGCCATGCCAGCATAGTACTCAATGCACTGCCAGGCAATGTCAATATCCACCAGTGCTTCAGTGATTGACTTTCCATTGTTGATCACTTCAAGCTTTGCAATCTTCTCCCTTCTTTCCTGTTAATGGGAATAACAGAAAATAAAGTTAAGATTATGCAACAACAGTGATAGATCAAAAATATCACCTGCATCCGAGGACACAGCCATAAAAAGTTCATTTAGGCCATAAGAGTGTGTGTGTGTGTGTGTGTGTGTTTTCTCAATGAGTAACTAGTGTCTCGCTGCATTCCTGCAGTGGTCAGCTCCAGTTCATGGTGTGCAACACAGATGAAACTGACTAACGCAACATCTTGACCGTCTCACCCTGATAATGCGAGCGGCCTCGAGCATCACCCGCGCCCTCTCCATGCCCGCCATCTTTCTCCATTTCAGGTAGGCTCCATGGGCGCTCTTAATGGCCTCGTCCACCTCCTCGGCCACGCAGGGGACCATCTGACACAGGACACGGCCTGCAGGAAGAAGACAGTACTGTCACCAGTTATTACAATGAGAGAGAGAGCCTGCTGACCTGTGTGTGTGTGTGTGTGTGTGTGTTCACTGTGTCCCTCACTGTTTTCATAGTATGTGCTGATCCTGATTTCTGAGTGAACATATGAGCAACATTTCTGCAGCCAGAAAGGGGGGGGGGCAACATGCAGCTGGTGGTGAGATCAGTGCAGAGTGCAGAGTCTTGATTAGTGGTACCCGCCTACACACCCGCCTCAGTTACGTAACAGCATGTACTTACTCTGACCTGCTGGTCGCTGCACAGATGTTCTACTGACCTAAAACCCTCGGAACGGGGCTCGAATACTTCTCCACAAACGTTATTAATAAGAGCTAAATAATGAAGCAGACTTTTGGTTGCTGTGTTTACCAGTCGCGGGTTCAAACACCGGTTCTGCGTCTTTCTGCTGCCTGGGCTGAACTCGCTTCCCGCCCCAGTAATTCAGATGGTCCGTGACCACCACGGTTCCCGTGGAGGCTCCGGGCATGGTGTCGAGGAGAGACTGGGCCATTGTCAGAGGGAGGGCACCTAGAAGAACACATGACAGACAGAGAGGCGTACATAACAGTTAGAGGAGGAGAGAGTTACACTACATGCTCTGGAAACAGTTAATGAGTTAAGCTAAGCGAGCACTTCGCTGAACCAGCAAGAGGGAACGTGACGCACGAGAGCATAACGGTACGCAGGTGTGTGGTGGGGGGGACGGACGGACGGAGAAAAGTGGTGCTAAACTTACCGTTGACGTTTCTGTGAATGGACTGGACGTAGTCTCGGCGGCAGGGCTAGTATGAAGAACGTCACGCCCATATAAGCAGAGAGGACACGCCTCCATCCTCTATGAAAGGAGTCTCTGGACGAGTCTCATTTCTGGTGTTTGCATCCTCGCCCGAGAGACTTCACTTTGCTGTATGGTAACAGTGGGAATTTGGCTTGCATGCAGCAGTGCACACGTGATAATAAACTCTATAAAAAAGATGCATTTTGTATGTGACTGGACGTGCTACAGTGTGAGCTGTAATGTAACAATGACTTTTTTGTGCAAGTGAAGCATGCATACATAAGGACAAAGGAAAACTGATACAGTATGTGTTGTACTTGACACTGCACCTACCTGCACTGACCTGAGGACTGTGAACCTCTGACCTGAAGTTACCCAGTTTTAGACATGCAGGTTGCCACAGCAGGATCTTCATGAAAGTGTAGATCAATAAAGATCAAATAAAGATCAATAGAATGTCACCATTAACTTACATTCAACATGAAAGACAAATACTTTATTGACCTGGTGTTCAGGTCAAAGTTAAGTTTCTTATCAGTGAATAAGTGTGCAGAGATACTTCTGTCATATATTCAGTGTACAGAGAAGCGACAACAGTTTATTGCTAGACTGACAGGCTGGACTGTATTTAATAGAAGTTTCAATCAAAAATCATGACAGATGAAACAATACTGTCTGATGTAATACTGATGTAAAAGTGTTTCTTCTTCAAACAACAGGTTTGAGCTGCAGTCTGCCATCTAAACACCAGCTCAAAGCTAAATCAGCATCTTTCATGTATCTTGTTAACAGCCAGTTAACATTGGCTACATATATGCAGCTTCATGGCACTAGAAACTGTTGGAAATAGACAAACATTAGAGGTCAAGACAATATGAACAACAATAGTATAATTATAATTATAAAGTAGGACTGGGACACCCATGATGCTGACTGCCATGAGAGGATATACAAATCATCCAAAACAAACCAAAAACAACAACCTGAGAATGAAAACTGAAGAGATGATTTTGCTATTGCTGGATACCACTTTAAAAAAAAAAAAAAAGTTTGACCTGAGGGTGGCACCAGAGCTACAACCATGTTGTTAGAAAAATTAGCCAACATGACCTTTCTGTTCTATATATTATCACTCCCAGCTTTCCATTGAAATGTTTTGACCTTTGTCTTTAGTGAAAAGGTTTACAAATAAAAAAAATAGAAGAAAGGCTGATGGAAAGAACACAGACTTTCCACATGATCAGTCACACATGTTGGGGTACTTGCTTTATCTGCTGTAGATGAAGACACTCAGTGTTTCACGCCTCTACATTAAACCTGACAATAAAGAATACAGCTAAAAAAAACACCACCTCAAACTCCGTGCACATTATTAGCTCAAGTGATAAATGGAAAAACAGGTTTATTAGACAACTTTAGTAGTGAAGTAAAAAGTACAACACACACACACACACACAGCACATTGACAGCTGAAGTGAACCATGTTCATGTTTGTAATTACTCCTGTACTGTTCCTACTCTGTTGTATCATTGAATCATCAGGTTAGACAGACAGGCCACATGCATTAACATGATCTTCATGTGCCAGTTTAAAAAGCTAATTTCTGACAAAAAGGGGCAACAGTTACTTATATTACTAATATAGATCCTTTACATTTATGTAAATAGGCATACAAAGGTGAAGAGCAGCTGGATACTGACACAGGTCTGTGGTGTGATTTAAATTTCCCCTCAGGAACAAAGAAAATGTCATTTCCTTCTCTCCCTCCAAGGCTGGCTTGTTCTGTTTATTCCATCATCCAGCTAGGCTGTTATTACAGGTGAGAAACATGGGAGGGTGAAATAAATTCAGGAAAAAAACAACTAAATGTAATCATAAAACTTTATTAATATGTAAGAAATAAGGATAAACACAAGGACATACAATAATACTGACAAAAGGATCAGATGTTACTGTGCCAATTAATCATTAAAAATCCCAAAACAATGTATGGCATGTGCTGAATACAAGGTTACCGTGTATCCTTTGGTAATCAACAAAATTAAGAACAACCTCTAATTTCTACGTGGGACATCAAAGTTAAATAAACAAAACACAAACGAGAAATCCAACAGAAGGTGGTGTAGCTGCAGCTGATAATACTCCAGCTCTGCAGAGGCAGCTGTGTCTGTGCTCTGGTGAGGGAGCTGGAACTGCACATAGTCGCAGTGCAGGAACACTTTGAACCTGTCACATGATGATGATGATGATGATGATGGTTAAGAAAACTTGGCTGCTTGGGGAGGAGGTCCCAGGAAGCCTCCAGCCTGTTTTGTTGCAGCTCTGGAGGGTGCGAGGCCGAGCATCTTCTGAATGTTCTGGAGAAAAGATGCAGCACAAGACACTCTCAGGGCGGAGAAAACCAGAGATGGTTTGTTTCAAGCTCAACTGTCTCCACTAATCTATTTTTTACTTTGTTTAATTGTTAAAAAGTAATTTTTCATGTAAAAATGGCAGAAAAAAGTAGAAAATAATCTGCAGATTTATAGATAATGAAAATATTCATAAGGTGCAGCCCTAATTATTAATGGTTTGCATTTAGCACTGTTTTAGTTTGATAGAGTACTTAATCTGATATTCTTTACTATTCCTTATTGTACTCAAAACCAGCAATCACAAAGTGTTGAATAATCTGTAATATATACATAGTGTATATAACTCCTTATTTTTCTACAAGAATATATCTGTGATTTCTTATTATCAGTTTTATTTTTGTTTGTGTATTTTTTTTCTGTCACTCTGTGTTGTATCTTGAGCTGCTGTAAAAAGTGAATTTTCACGACGTGTGTGGAAGTCCTTATCTTAAGTTACCTGTCTGATGGACATGGTGCAGAGGATGTAGAGAAAGATGAAGGAGCAGTCGGTGTAATCCTCGCCCAGCAGGTTGCGGTGCGACAGTCCCTGGATGTAGGACAGTGGCACGAATGGCAGCTTGGCTACGACTCTTCCATCAAAGCTGAACAAAACAAAGAGATGGCAGAGAGATGGCAGAGGAATGAAGAAGTCACAGGAGATTTAGCTGAAAATATATTTTACTTTTTCTTTTACTCAGTTTGAAAGATGAAAATTTTACAGAAACTTACATGGAGTTGAACATGCCCATCAGAGCTGTGAAGCAGAAGCCTATAGCAAACATGGACTTCATGCGCACCTACAAAGATTACACATGCAAATTAGAAATGACATTACCTTTGGCTTGAGTTCTACACAAATGTCCTGTCAAATATCACTGCATTTTGTTTTTTGGATTTTTTTTTTTTTTGGCCCATTTCAGGCTTTTTATTTTTGACAGAGACAGCTGAAGAGTGACAGGAATGTGGGGAGAGAGAGATGGGGAATGACATGCAGCAAAGGGCCGCAGGTCGGATTCGAACCCTGCTGCTGAGCCTTCGTACATGGGGCGGATGCTCTACCAACTGAGCTAATCAACACCCTTCAATGCATTTTGCTTAATTAGATGATTTTAAGGCAAGCTTGTAAATATCTTGTTTCATTCAACAAAGTATCACATATTCAATGTAAACAAACACTATTTCACCATAGACAGGTCTCTGTTGTTGTTCTTCAGTTTCTCCTCTTGTCTTTCTGTAACACATTCAGAAGCACAGATCACGTATGAGAGCTGGTCACGAGAGCAGACTGTGTCCATGTTCAACTTATCAACATTCGCTTGAATGCAGCTTCTTACTTTGTCAATGGGTTCTTACCAATTTTCTTCTTCTGTTGACGTCCTGCAGATTCTGTGATGGTTTCCTTTTTCTTCTCAACTAACATGAAAACAAAGAACAGACGATGCGTTCCACAGTCCAAAGACACAGAAACAGTTGATTTATAACAGTAATACGAGGTTCACTTACGTTTTTTGCTTTGTTTTTCCACTTCAGCCTTTAGCCTCTTGTACTTCTCAGTCCTGTACACTAAAACCCAGGTAATGCCTGAGGAGGGGAGCAGAACAACACACTTAACAAATGTGAATGAAGCGGATAGAGGTAGTGTTGGATTTTCCAGCATTAAAGTGTTTGCTATTCAGCAGCTGAATTTAACGTCTTGTAGTTTCCCATAGAATCAGAATCGCTTTATTGGCCAGGTGTGTGTACACACATGAGGAATTTGACTCTGGTTTACTTTGCTCTCATTTGTACATACAGGTATAGACATAAATACAGTTTAAAAAACAAGGGATATGACAGGTAGGTGCAAAAACATAACATGAAAACATGAAACATAAACATAAAAAATAACTATATACATATTTAAAAGGTATATATATGCATAAATATAGCTGGTGTGCAGGTGCAGTGGTGCAGGTGGTGGAATAAATATGGTTTCTGCAAACGGTTGTGTTCTGTACATGAGGTAGATGGATATGACAGTATATACATACAGTATCTATCACAGCACAGGAATGCATGAAGAAAACTCCAGTCAACGAGAATAGAAGTACATATATGAACACTATGAATTCATATTCAATTCAATTCAGTCATACTGACTTGTTAGGACAATAAAAGGCCAATAAGTGTTTAACAATTTTCTTTACATGTCTATTCTCCATAGTTAGGCTGGGTCAAATGCAGAGGAAAAGTTTCCTGGAGGAATGAATAAAGCATAAATTAGACCTCCATTATAACAAGACTTATTGTGAAAATCTAAACCGGATGCGCTATTCCTTCCTGTCTATTTGACATTTTGGTAGCTTTCGTGTAGCTAATTTCACCGGCTAGCTATCAAATGACGGAGTGAAAAGCACATACACAAACAGTTCATAGATATTATAATGCCAACGATGTTTCCTTGCTATATAATACAAAACAGTGCGAAAATGTGACGTAATAGAGTGTTTTTTGGACCGTAGTAAAACCTCTACGTGTATGAGCAGCCTGTCTAAATGTGTATGTGTGTGTGTGTGTGTGTGTGTGTGAGACTCACCTTCAGCTAGCAGCGCCGTGCACACAGAGATGAACACGATCAGGATGGTGTCAGCGAACATGGTGCTCATGGTGACAGCGTCCCGTTTACCGACCGCACAGTTAAAGAACAGATTCGGTACCAGAGCTTAACACACCGAGCACATCACACGGATCAGAGCGGCTTCACAGAGCCCTGTCAGCATTAGAGAGGGCACCGAGCCTGTGAGAAGTACTTCCGGTTCACCTGCCTCACTCTAAAAATGGAACCTGTGATATATTTACACAAAACAGCTGTTCTATAATAAAAACTGGATTTCTACAATAAAAACGGTTTACAAATGATACTTGACGCTGAGTCATAAAGGCTTTGAGGCTGAACTGTGAGGTGAATTTGAAAGTGACGTTTTTTTTTAAATTATTATTATTTGTCCTTCATTTGTTAAAACAACACCAAAAACTGCTGCTGCATACATATACTCAATACATGTCAGCATTTAGTAGTATGAATAGCCTTCGAATAGCCTATAGGGCACACACTGAGGTCCAGAGTGTACCAAAACTAATACAATAAAAGTCTTAAACACATTATATTATCCCACACATAAATGGTGTTTCGGTTTCAAGAGTGACCGTGTTAACGGCTGACCGTTGGCACACTATCTCTGTTGTTGCCGTAGTTATGACAGCTGTTGAAACAGGAACAGAATACGTGGCTGTCAAATAAATCAGCAAAGACGAAGCAGGTATGTTTTTATGACAGTGAAACATTGATGAGGGAAAAAACTGAACAAAGAAGGCAGTCACGAGGACAGATACGAGCATTCCTGTTTCAGCCAACACCTGTCGTGACTACGACAACCACAGACGCATTCGGCTAACGGTCACCAGTTAACACGGTTACTTGTTAAACCGAAACACGGGCAAATTGGGAGCTGTGTACAGGTCATTCCTTCAATAAGTTTATATAAAATCTTTTTCAAAATAAAAGTTACAAATTGCTTCACACTTATTAAAACATTTTAGTTCTGATAAATTAACAGTAATCGACTGACATTTTGTACGTAAATGACCCAACTCTTGATTTCATCATACTCTTCCTCATCATCATCATCATCATCATCATCATCATCATCATCATCATCATCATCACCAGATGGGAGGAGCGCACGAGGAGCACCCCCGTGTGTCAGAGGGCCGCATCGCGCTGCAGATGAAGCATGCCAGCCGACAGCGAGACAAAGCCAGGTGACCAAGCCGAAAATGAGAGCTGTAATCGGGAGCCTTTCCTCATCGGCGTGGCTGGGGGGACAGCCAGCGGCAAGGTTGGTGTGTTTATCACAGCAGAGGATTATTTCATGGTGTTTAGCAGGTGTGTGTGTTGCATTAACACGTGTGAACCGACACAGATGAATTTATACCAAATTGTTTAAGGACATTTAGAGATGACGCGCATTTTTTCTTCTTCTGGAATATGATCAGGCTTATTCCTCATGTGTCTCTCGGATCAATCAGATTGATTGCTTGATCAGCAGTGAGCGTAGAGTAGGCCGCCCTGTACTGCATGCCAAAACAGGGTAACGTGCATTGTCAGAATAAGCCTTTCTCTGGATGCTTAAAGTCTAATGATATATGATCATTAGACTTTAAGATCTCCCATACATCGAGATTATGTCTTTACCATTTTCAGTTTATTGGATATTAAAGGTGACATGTGAGATTCCAGTTCATTAGCATCAGCTGCGCACAGTCTGTCTGCTATAAACTTATGAAAATCAGAGAACAAGGATGAAACGTTCAGAGACCTTGAAAGCACAATAAACTCCACAAATGTGCATTACTAAAGACTGAATCTGGATGTTATATGAAGGTGTCAGCGGGTAAAATATTTCTGATTATGAAATCTCCATTTGATGTGTGGATTTTTTTTCTCTGTGACACTGATGTAACTGCTGTCTCCGCTTCTGTCTCTGCTCCCTCATGATTTTCATCTCCCAGGCTGCCTCATTGGCATTTCAATGAAGCCTTCAGTGCCATGAGAGACTAAATATCTGCATTATCATCCTCTATTCTGCATCCTACGTTTGTGCAGTGTTTCCAGAGGTGGTGGTTCTCTCTTTTGGAAATGGATGCATCACTTTTATATTTAGTTGCACGGTTGCTCTGCAGAATACATCATGAAGATACTCCAAAGAAAATCTTTATTTATACTTAACAGAACATGTGACAAATTTGGTCATTCAAATGTCAGAGGCAGCAAAGCAACTCAAGTGGTCCTGTCTTCAGACTGCAGTGTGTGACATTTTGAGTCACAGTCATTGTTAACATTGACACCAAGTCTTGACCAAGAACAGAGTATATTGAGACTGAGACAAGTCTAAGACTTTGAGAGGTTGAGACCAAGTCAAGTCAAGGTAGCTTAATATTCATGAAAACTCTTTTGGGGAAAGGGGTCGTTACATTGAGTCACCTCATTGAAGTATTTACAAACTGCTGGGTGTTCTTTTGGATGCTGTTTTGCAGATAATCTCTTTATGAAACAGATTTTTATTCCAGCTGATGTCTCCTCCCAGACAATTAACAGATAAATCAGAAAATGCACAGGCAATTATGTGATATCCACACAGTTGTGGTCTTGAACTTAAATCCAGAGTCTTCTTTATCTGAGACCGAGACAAGGCTGATTTACAAATGAAGTCAATTCCAAGACGAGACTGAGCCCTTTAAAGTGGTCTTGAAACCTGTACTACAACACTGCTCACAGCAGTGTAAACCCAGAACGTAGCTAAAGCTATCTCCATATATTTATTCTGTACATAGCTTATTCCTTGATGTTAGCAATGTCAGTGACAGTATTTTGGTTTTATAGGTGATTAAATCGACAGAACAGGTTGTGTTTCAGCAGACAGTTGTTTGTGGGTTTGACTTCCTTTTTCTTCCCACAGGAGTAACTGCTCACAGAACCACCTGTTCTCCCACATGTTCTCTGAATATGGAGTAAACTGCAACCTTTTGTTTTGTGTGCGTGACTGTCCATGAGTGTTATCTGTCTGTAACGTTCAGATGTTCTATAACAAATACAAGTTTGCAGATCAAGCTGTGTTTCCAGGTAACAAAGACACAAGTTAAACTTTCATTGAAAGTTCATGAGTTCAGAAAACAGAAGAATGTGGTAAATCAGATAACAAGGTCAGTATTCTATCACAATACTTGTTTTGCTCTTCTTGTGTTGCTAGTCGTCAGTATGCAGCAAGATCATGGAGCTGCTGGGGCAGAATGAGATCGACCACCACCAGCGGCAAGTGGCCATCCTCAGCCAGGACTGCTTCTACAGAGTCCTCACCCCAGAGCAGAAGGCCAAGGCGCTCAAAGGCCAGTTCAACTTCGACCACCCAGGTGTGTAAGTCAGCTGGACTGAACCAGCTGTGGGTCTTGTTAACCTGTGCGTTGATCAGGATCTTAGTGTTTGCGGTTTGTTTGGCGATTACTTAACTGCTTTGTGCTCTCTCCTTCTGTATAGATGCATTCGACAACGACCTCATAATCGCGACTCTGTGGGACATTAAGGAGGGCAAAACGGTCCACATCCCAGTTTATGACTTTGTTTCCCATTCCAGGTGAAAGTCCTTATCAAGTCCATCCAACATTGAAGAAGTATATTTGTATGTTTCAGCCCACACAATATAAAAAAGTGGAAAAAATGAAGCAAAAGAGGAAAAAAGAAGCTATTTTTTAATCAAATTTTATTTGTATAGCCCAAATTCACAAAACATATTTTGCCTCTGAGGGCTTTACAGTCTGATTTAATTCACAAAGGAAAAGTTCAATTCACTGGAAAAAGGCCCAGATGCTCAGGTTAATATACTGTGTGGTGGTCTCACTTAGTCTTGGATGACCAGTAGCTTAAAGTGGCAGATATTGTGATGTGACGAGTCATTTCACTGACTGCTTGTGGCTTTAGTACACCACGTATTATATTACATATGATTATTGTCATTTGTGACCACAATGGCTGCTCTTCAGCTAATGTAGTGTTTTTATACTGTCTCTTGTATGGCAGGAAGGAGGAGACTGTGACGGTGTACCCTGCTGATGTGGTGCTGTTTGAGGGCATCCTGATGTTCTATTCTCAGGAGATCCGAGACCTTTTCCAAATGAAGCTGTTTGTGGACACTGACGCAGACACACGTCTATCACGAAGAGGTGAGACACGGTGCATGACTAGACAAAATCCCTAAATTAAACAGTTCTACATTTTTAGTAAAACACTTATTTATTTGTTCTGTTGAGCATCGGATGAGGAGATTGATAGCACCCATATCTGTAAAGTGAATATGGAAGCTACTGGCAGCAGGTGCTTTGGCTTAGCTCAAAGATTGGAAGCACAAGGAGGCAGTTAGACTGGCTCTCTCTCTGAAGCAATGACAGGAAAAACAATGGACAGAGCATGAGTGGCGTCCCCCACAGGTTTCTAAAAATGTGCAGAAAGACGTGCATCATCGGCGGACCTGAGGCAGGCCGAATGACGCCTGGGTGTTCAAACAAACCACCTTTAACAACACCCACCTGTCAATCAAAGCAATCACACTGTTAATTCTGCATAACTTTAAGCCTTAATATAATCTGAACAGGTGAGTTGTATATAAATTCCCCCTCAGTACAGTTGTCATGAACGGGGAAATTAGCTATAGAGACCAAACCTGTTTTTTGTACCAGGCTGTAAACATGTTTATTTCTGCTGTGAAGTTGGACATTTGAACATGGGGACTTGTGGAGATTGAAAAGTTCTGTAGCCAGCCTCAAGTGGCCGCTCAAGGAATTACAGTTTATTGGAACTTCCACATTGGCTTCTTATTGTCACAGAGATTGCTGCTTGCTCATAAGGAAATAAAATCCACCTACCAGTGGATAGGTTCATATTTACTGTACAAGACACAAGAGGGAGAGTGGTATCAATCACCTTCAGTAACTCATCATACAAGCAAATGAGCAAAGTGTTATTTCCAAAATGTGGAATCGATGGTATTGTAACTTTTCCACTGGTCTTGTTTTCCCCTCAGTGCTGCGTGATATAAGTGAACGTGGACGGGACTTGGAAAGCGTTCTAGCACAGTACATTACGTTTGTCAAACCTGCATTTGAGGAGTTTTGTCTGCCGGTAAGTGTTATTCTACTCAACTCAGTTTACAAGTTTGTGTCCCTGAGCGTTGACTCAGTCAAACCTGTTTCCTGTTTATTGACGTTATTTAGACAAAGAAATATGCTGATGTGATCATTCCAAGAGGAGCTGATAACCTTGGTGAGTATTTTTTTTCTTTCTTGTAGTGTTCTTCAGGAACACTGATATATGATAATATAGAAATTGAAACCAAATGTTGTAGATGCTAGTCTAAACCGTGTTATCATGAAGGACACAGCTGTGTTGTTGACCTCTGAGCTGGGAATTGTTCTCTTGAAAGTGAGGAAGCAAAAATCTCCTGCTGGGAGAACAAAACAGCTTTGTCTGTTGATCTGGGTAAAGAGCTTTAAACATCCAAAACAAACCACAAAGAAAACCAGACTGTACAGTAGAGACCACTTTTTGGCACTTCCGCATTGGCTTCATTTCCCAGACATGGAAGTTATTTCCTAACATCGTCTTTGGATTTAGAAAAGAAGCATAGCTGGGGTAAGAAATCTTTGAAAACATCCAACAAATACTTTTTTTTCATCCATATATTTAGAGGAATCTTTAAGCACCTTCAGAACAGCTGGCCATTTTGTTAAATAAGCTTCTGAGTTATTCCAGCATCACTGGGATTCTATATATCTATAGTGATGTTGTAATGATGTAATGCTGAGACACAAACCCTGACTACATTATCTCTTTTTGTCTCTCATTATAGTTGCTATAAATCTCATAGTTCAACACATCCAGGATATTCTAAATGGTGGTCTGACCAAGCGGCTGAACGGCTGGTTTAACGGTTACGGAACAACGAAGAAGCAGCCAAACATGGAGTCCAGCAGTCGGCCTCACTGAGCGCAGCGCTCCTCCCCCCTCCTCCCAGCCTGAAGACAGGATGGAGGGTTCACCTGTACGTGCCGAATGTGCTCTACATTGTGGCTAACAAAGCAGGAGTAACTGCAAGGATATCAAAAGACCCCCCTTTTGACCTGATTGTGCTCAGACTGAGGTAGTGAATAAGAAGGGAACCATACTTGTGTGGAGCTGGTTTAAAGCAGTTGTTTTCAGTTCTATTTTTCTCTTTTGCTTGTGTACTGTGTGAGATCGAAGGGGATGAAATGCAAAGGGGCTCACTTAATAATATCATTTAAAACTGCTGCTTGCCTTTTACCACAGTACTGAAATGGAGAAGCTAACTAAAGAAGCAGTTACGGCGGCTAAAAAAAAAAAAAAAATTCTCAACACTTGACAGCCTTTAACCATACAATAAATGCAGTGTAGCAACATGCTGTTCAATGGCAGGGCCTTACTCCATCTCACGACAGTCAAAGGTGCGCCATCTGATCTGACTGGTCACCTTTATCGATGCAACTCCACATCTTTTTCCTCTCTAAAGCATATTTTCATTTACTCAAGTAGATTTTGAAATAATGTTCTGATGGGTTGAGAGTTCTGATGTTTGTGTTATGTCGCCCTGAGCTGCACTCGCTTTGTTTTTGTGTAAATCTAACCAACTGATTAGATATTGAACAACCGATTCCCACCTCAAATTATCTGATGTATGACATCACCAAAGATCATTTCCTGTACTGTCTTTGTGCACTAAATGGTGTAGATTTCTTTTTATTCTCATGTGACACTCAGACTACTGTAAGATGTTGGTAACAAAGAGCCACTCATTACGTTGTTATTGAATTCCACAGAAGTATTATTTATCTTTGATTCACGTGAACTCAAATCCTTGGATGCACATGTACGCGTGTTTCATTTGAAAGACGGTAAACCCACATACTGGAAATGTTAATAAATGCATTGAGCTGTAAAAAAATGTCACGACGTACAAGATGCCCAATGTAAATGTGTTCTGTAAATGTTCAATGGAGTTTTTCTTCCTGTATACATTTTTCTTATGATAAAGTTCTCAGGTACTCTTTGTTTGCTTGAGTTGACACATCTGTCACTTTCAAATTCTTTGCACTTGATTTAAAAATGCATACGCTGTTTAGTTGAGTTCTAATATTGTGTTTTACTCAAATCTTCAGACCTTTAGAAATTAGCTTGGTGCAGAAAAGTTTGAGCATTTCACTTGGCTTTTAATTTTACTGTGGCGTACTGCAGTGCCAATCATGAGGAACGTGACTATGACCTCAGTCGTGGCTACGGACCCTGCAGTGCATGTGTTAAGTCTACAGCTGTGTCCTAAATCCATACTGAATAAAGAGGATTTCAATTTGTAGTGTGTTCACACTGGAAAAGTGAGAAAATAAAGTATCATACAGTCACTGAGAATACTGAAGAAAAAAGCTTGATTTTTGTTTTCCCATACAATGCACAGAGGAAATAAGGGAGGTGCTTAGAACTGGGGAAAAAGGAAACAGCAGGTCGTAGTTTGACATCTGACGGTGTCATTTCTCCATGCAAAGCAGTGACGTTTGTTGATTTCTTGTATACATATTGCAAAATGTGTTCAATATAGTATACAGTTGATATTTTGTCTGGAATTGGGACACAGCATACACAAGGACAGTTTACTGCTTAACAAAAAAGGGCCACGCATTTCAAAGTCGAGTCTTTACTAGAATCAGAATTCGTATAATACTTATGTTACATATTTTATCACAAATTGGTCATTAGGCAACAACACATACTGAAAATGCCTCTCAGTACTAAGGGTATTTATTTAGAACTCCATGTCCTGTCAAGTCAGCACCAGTCCAGTCCTAAAGCTGCTGCCTGTGTATGTGAACAAAAAGGCACGTTGCTCTTCACGAGTACCTCCTCCCTCCATCACTCCCTGGCTGTGGAATTCCGACCAAAGAGGCTGCGATACAGTTCGCTGCGTGCCTCATCACTCATGGTGCTGTGGTCAACAGGAGCCATGAAGTTGACCAATTTGCTGTGGATGTGGAATCGGACTTTACGCCCCTTGCTGGCTTTCGTATCCACCTTCTTCTTGATCTTGCTCCGCAGTTTCTGGATGGCCAGCCACTGCTTACCCATGGCCACCTGGTCATTGGGGTCCGCTGCGTTCGTTTTGCGCTCAATCAGCTCTCTCAGCAGCTGATGGTAGAAATCGTCATCGTCGAATATGTCCTCGTCCAGGTCCTTGAGATGGGTGTTCGCTTTCAGCTGCTGTTCCGCCTCCTCTCCCTCAGTGAAGACGGTCTCAGAGGCGAGAGCCGAGGCCTCTTTTTTCCCCAGGACTCTGTATTCCGAGCGTCGGGTCTGGGTGCGCCGCACCAGCCTCTCATTGTCCATGAGCACCTGCTCCACCTGGGTCAATATGTTCCTGTCGAACGCCCCAAAGCCCTTGCTGCTTTTGCCCATAGTCAGTCTGGTTTTATCGTGCCACTTCTGCAATGTTGTATTACGGTAAGGCTGGAAAGCGGCAAATCGTTTGGCCATGAAGTCCGGGTACTCTGCCATCTCCAGTTTCCGTTTAGGTGCACCGCTTTCCTGCACCAACCCGTCCTCATCCTCCTCACTGTTGATCTCCTCGTCCTCACCCTCCGTTCCTGCCTTCCCCAGAGAGATGGTCCTCGTGTCTGCGCTCTGGTACAGCAGCTGGTCGTGCAGCTCCAGCAGAGATCTCTGAAGAGCTTTCAGAGCTTTGTGGGTGTTCTTCAGCTGCCCCGCGAACTCTGCTCCACCCCTCCTCTTGAACTCTGGGAAAGAGTCCGGCTGCGGCAGCTGGTTGGCGGACACCAGAGCTTTCTGCATTTTGATTCGACCCTCAAGCAGCTGGTCCCACAGGGTCAGCTGGTTCCTCACAGCCTTCCCTTTCTCGACCTCCTCGTCCACTTTCTCTTGAGAGAACGTGCGGACAGTCCCCTCATCCTCACCGTCTTCATCGTCATCTTCCATCTCATCATCATCTTCACCGCTGCCTTCGATCTCGCTGTCACTGTCGCCATCCTCTTCACTCACTCCCAGGTCATCCATGCCTTCTGTCAGTTTGCGGAAGTCCACCCGCTGAGGAAAGCTGACATCGGCAACCTTTGACTTAGACGCCAGCTCCTCCTCATCCTCATCTTCTAATTCTTCTTCATCATCATCATCATCATCATCATCATCATCATCATCAGCCTCTTCATCCCCCATAGAATCCTCTTCTTCATCTTCTCCTATGCTGTCCTCCTCCTCCTCAGCAGACCCCTCGATGTCCATCAGCAGCTGTTTCCGGGAGACCTTCTTCCCCACGTACCGTCTGTCGGTGTCTGACAGCAGGGATGTGTTGTGCTTCCGCAGAGCACTGTGGCCGACCCCATCCTCGCCGTCCTCGTCCTCGTTGAATCCTTCGATCACTTTGGCTTTGGTGGCCTCGTCCTCGTCATCCTCCGGATCAGCAAACTTAGGCAAAGGATTCAACAAGTCCTCGAGCTCCTGAGAAAACGAGCCCGCCATGGTGAGACGTTTACACAACGCACGTGCGCTCGACAGTCAGGACTTTCAGCACTGCTCCTTGGTGCGGAGAGTGATGACGTCGGAAAAGTGCGACGATCATTGTTCGCTAAGTTATTTAAACCCTGGGCTGTGTTTCGCAGGCAACGTCTTTTCTGTGTACAGTTAACCCAGCATGAACAGGGAAACCGGAAACATATCAGAACAAAAAAAGCCCAAAATAACAAAACCAAAATGAAAAACACTCTAACAGTAAAACTGGATAAATGTAGCTTTGTGAATGTGTTGTTCGCCCATGAGACTCTATAAATTACTAGCAAATTATTTATCAGTGTTGTTAGACTATACATCAAAATAATAGGAGCATACTTTCTGTAGGAGGAACAAGGTATTTAACTCGAATTTTAACTTTAGTAAACATGGAATAAATAAAATAATGATAAATGACATTCGTTGCTGTGACCCTTTGGGGGTCTGCAGAGGTACTGCAGGAGGTCCTTCAATTTTAATAATTGACAATTTTCACCAAAATAATGTTGAATGTGAGGGTGCAGCTAATTGAGAAACTACAAACAGCGGAGGCATTTGCACTCCAATTGGCTGAATCAGTGGACATGTCCAAAGACGCACAGGTCTTTGCATTTAATAAACAGTAATATTTATGCATGAACTTTTTATCAATCATAAACACATATAGGCTAATCACCCAGTATACTAATAGGCTAATAAGGTGAAATAAAAGTTGAATAAAGTAAATATAAAAGTTATTTTAGGCCAGGCTTAAAATGTGACACATTTTAAAATATTAATTACATATGGGGGTCCCTGCTCTGTTTCTCTCTTGTCCAAGGGGTCCTTGGGCTGAAAAAGAGAAGGGTAAAGGGTTTTAAATTCTATATGAATTCATTTTAAGAATAAACCTCTGGGCTGTACAGTAAGAACCTGAAAGACACACTTCAGGGCTGCAATGTCTCTCTGAAAGCATTCCCTTTACGCATGCGCACATGAGTAGCGAGGTTCTTCCAGGCTCCTCTTTCTAAGTTTTGTCCCGCTGAGCAGAAGGAGCTCTGTCTGGACAGTAAACATGTCGACCAGTGACTTTTATTTGAGATATTATGTCGGGCACAAAGGAAAGTTCGGACACGAGTTCCTGGAATTCGAGTTCAGACCTGACGGTGAGTTCCGTTTGGCGGTAACACGGACGTGTTAGCTCCGCTCAGTCTGAGCTAACGTCGCTAGCCACCCGGCAGAAGCTAGGCCGCAGCGGAGTGTGAACGACCTACTACCGCCAAATTCTCTCCGTGGTTTCCACTGTGTTATAAATGATCTTATGTAATGTTCAGACGGAGTTTACACAGCGAAATGTGTTAATTATACATTCATTGGTGTTTGAAATAATATCATACGAGCGTTTAAGCGCCATGTGGCCTGTTAAGGGCAACATACTCGTCTGCGTGTTGTTAAAAGTGGTCCATTGTTTTTAATAGTGAATATTTTCTTTCAGGTAAACTGAGGTACGCAAACAACAGCAACTACAAGAACGACGTCATGATCAGAAAAGAGGTAACTCATGATGAAATGAACGCTAATGTCGGAGGAAGGTCCTGTTTAATAGGATAAAAGGCAGTCAGCCAGTCACGCTGTTTGGGATTCTTTGGTCATTTTTCGTACAATGTCACGTTTACTGTCACCATGTAGTGGCGCTGTTAACGTTAGCCAAATCGCTCAGACTAAAATCCTGCATGTGAAAAATGTGATCAGGGTTTTGGGCTGGACTATGATTAGCAATGTCGGTCCTTACCCGCAGTAAGCAGGAGTGGTTGTTGTGGTCAGTCATTAGGAAGCTTTAGGTAGAGAGATCCATTTTCGGCACATCGGATGACATTTAATATTATTCATAAATTGATAAAGATGTGCCTTTTCTCACATCATATCTGTGTTATAAATTTGTCAAATTTTAACCTGCTCCATCTATCTTCTTTGGACTAATCCAGGCATACGTACACAAAAGTGTGATGGAGGAGCTGAAGAGGATCATTGATGACAGTGAGATCACCAAGGAAGACGATGCGCTGTGGCCGCCTCCTGACCGGGTTGGAAGACAGGTTTGTGTTTGCATGTTAACCCACTTTCTGTCCAGTTTACAGAGGCCACTGCACCACAGAGGTTTAAAAAATGTGTTGGTGTTGCACTGCGTCAGATTTTGTCACCTTTATTAGAAAAAGGTTTTGCTATAGTCACATTGTTTGTTTTAAAAATAAGTTTCATATTTTGATAATTAAAATCAGGCCAAGTAGGCTCTCAGATCTTAAGAGCACATATGCATCATTCCACCTTTTAAATATTTGGTCAACCCACTGCAATTTCCTCCATTGCTGATCACATGGACACAAAGCCCGACAGGTCACAGATTGTGTTGTCAACACTTGAACTACAGTAAATGAACTCTGCACTGATGAGTTCAACTGAAAACATGTTTGAAGCCTGAAGAATAACTTTCCTGTGTTTGTCCTGATTCTGACAGGAACTGGAGATTGTCATCGGGGACGAGCACATTTCATTCACAACTTCCAAAATTGGCTCCTTGATTGACGTTAACCAGTCAAAGTAAGTACTTTGGTCCAAGGAGCTGGGAAGGCAGACATATTTCATGTTTCCCATGGGTCTTTGAAAGTAATTTTTATGCTAGAATAGAAACTGAAGTTCTTTTCTTAAAAATATTTATGGCAGCCCTGTATGCCTGAGATATGGAGTGTAAAAGTGCTTTGAGTAGTCAGAAGACTAAAAGGAGCTAAATAAATACAGTCCATTTACTATTATAAAACTGAGTAATAAAAACAGTAGTGTTGAATGTGTGCCATGTTGGGTTCATGAATTTGAAGGAATCTGGCCCAGACAGTCTCTGAATATGATATTTAAGATGTTGGAACCCAGATATGTCGCTGGCAAAAGGGAATAACTGTTAATATTGCACTGTGTTTCAGGGATCCTGAAGGCCTTCGTGTGTTCTACTACCTGGTGCAAGATCTGAAATGTCTCGTCTTCAGTCTCATCGGGCTACACTTCAAGATCAAGCCCATCTAAATGTGGATTTCTCTTCTTTTAATTACTTTAGCTGATGTTTCTGTTGTTCTGTGTACTACCGCATTTGTACATTTGCTTCTGGTGGAACTTTTTTATTTTAAATAAAGGGTGAGAAAAAACTTCCTGTTTTGTCATTACAAGCGTCCTTCACTTCATTAACTGTTTTATTGAGTGTGCCTGAAAGCGCACACTATATGTTATCCACCGCGCTTATTCTTATTATTATTCTTACGCCCTTTTTTTGGCTCACTAAAAATCCCAGAGTTTTTGTCGCACATACGCAAAACGGGTGTCAAAACGACCGGCTCGGCCAGGGCTTGTATGCAATGTTTTTTCAAAGAGTTTCGGCAAACAGTTTTGCCAAAAAATGCCAAAAACCACACCAAAAATGAATGGGTGTGTATTGCGAGAATTTTCGAGAGCTAGAGTGAGTGATGTCATCGCTAGAGTGCTGAGAGAGAGAAAACTCAAAAAATAAATTTCTAAACTGCGACTGCGGCCGCAAATGTCAAGCTACAGAAATCATTCATAGCTAGAAACGGAGGAAAATTTGTCGTCTCACTCATATTCACTGTCACAAAGCTGTCAGATGTATAGTTTTGGCGGGAGACGCAAAGATGCGGCAGCAACACCCATCTCCTGCCCAATGTACTCCGGCCGGACGACACCGGCCAAAGTTTACACAATTTTCGCCTGAAAATCGGCAAGGAACTGGCCGACATGACAAGGAAGGCAACGGTCATTACGGTTTTTGGTTTGCGGCACACCTTATAGGCTGTTTTTGGCCATTTTATCCTTCTCTCTTACAGACAGACAGACAGACAGACAGACACAAACACACACACACACACAGACAAGACAAAAGGCTTTCAAAATAAGAGTCCTTTCAAAATAAAAGATTTCATAATACTCTCTTATTGACAGACACAAGACAACCACACATGCACGCACACACACACAAACACACAGGGCAAAATTCTTTCAAAATAAGAGTCCCTTCAAAATAAAAGACTTTGTAAAACTTTTTCATTCACAGACACTGACCACATAAACACGCACAAACATGCTGACAGCTATTTAATGCATGGGGGCAACGGGGCCAGAGTCAGGCACACTCAAAATTTCTTTAGAAATTTTTCTAGTTAGATTATACTGTACAGAAATACCATTTTTATTCAAAGAGAAGTTAAATGTTGCTGTTACACAAACATTTTGGAAATAATGGAACAAATTAAATTAAGTTTTATTTCAGTGTACATTCAGCCACATAAATAAGGCTGCAAATATTAGTGAAGTTATTACAGTGACAATCAGCAAATGTTTAAATTCACATTGAAAAGGCACAGAATCTGACTCCATGTCTGCTGCAGAGAAGTTCTATAGATGTAAAGCAGCACTCCTGAGCTTGGCTGGGACTGTAATCTAACCAGAGGACTAGAGACAATTCACACTGCTACAGTATACTGATTTCTTTCCACTGTGATCTTCAATGTGGTTTTCATTATAGAAGTCATGATTTATGTCCAGCCATTACACCCACTGAAAGGTCCAAACTGCTTCAAACAACATGTTCCTAACCATTTAATTCCTAAAAACAATGAGATTTCAGTACCATAACTGCGTATTTATTTGAGGTGTATCAAATATATTCTTTCCTGTGTGTTTGCTCAGAGAGGTACAGGAGCTGAGGATTATATCCACACTCACCTTCACTGTTACGTAAAATCAGCTTTTTTCTCTCTTTGATGATGACATACACACTTGTTTCTTAGCTGAGTGGTCTTCCCTCCAGGACAGTGAAAATGTCCTCTAAGGACTTGTGCACGCACTGCAGGAATTCGTGAACATTGCGAGCCGGGTAGCTGGACACGTTACAGCCGATCCAGTCGTCGTGGACGCCGTAGCCAACGCCGAACCCGTCGGGCACCACGGGGGCGAAGCCACCGAGGTTCACAGCAGGACTGGTGAGGGTGCTGGTCGAGAGGATGTTGTGGTTTATTGCAGCATAAGCCGGGTCTGTGTACAGGTCGTGCAGAGCCTGGCCCTTTGAGTTGGCCAAGTATCGCATGGCAAACAGGTGACGGTCAAAACCTTGGCCTGGTGAGACAAACAAAAGAGGTGGTTAGTGCATCAGACCACACAGAAACAATAAAAATATCACTAGAGGACATTTATTTATATTAAATACATATTGAAATCTCTGATACACACCCATTGCTGCTTCTTTAGTGAGCTGCCCATGATACTTGGAGCATTCGTTGAGCATGGCCTTTAGCTGCTCCACGCTGTGCTGTCCTGGTTCACGGACGAAGGCATGGGAACATCGTTTCGTGTGTATAGTGGCTGGCCGGATGGTCTCTGTGCGTCCATGCTTGAACGCCGCGGTGCTGCAGGACTCGTACGTAGCTACAGTCTGTCCGTACTGCCTCAGGAAGCCCATCTGAAAAGCCAGCTGTGCTATAGCATCTGGACTCAACTTGCTCTTCTTTAACTGTTCCTTCCCGCCCTTCTTGAACTCCATGGCATGGATAGTGAGTTTAGACACAGTCGAGTCAAAGTTCTCCTTGGCTTTCCTGATGCCATTCTCCAGCTCACCGTCCAGCTTGAACTGCAGCTTGCGCACGGCAGAGGTTGAATCCACAGCGGTGGTGGCAGCAGATCCTGGGTGTACCAGCGGCTTCTCCGTCGTGTCTTTGAAGATCTCATTCTGAAAGCGGAGCACGGCCACGCCGTCACCCCAGGAGTGCTCAAAGTTGATGGCCGCCTGTCCATCTTTGGTCAGAATGACACTGAAGGACTTGTCGTACCACCGGTTGCAGCCATCGCCGTGCAGCATGTTGTGGGAGATGTGAATATGGTCCTTCATGCTTTCATCGTCCAGACAGAGACAGAACAGGGCGCTGTCTGCGACCCGTAAATCCTCTGCGTTTCCAGCGGCCACCAGCTTGTCCCTTAGCCCGGCCCACACATCCCTGTTCTCACTGGTCAGGACCCCGAGAGGAAAGGCAGGCGCTGGTGTCGGGTCGGACAAAATGTACTTTAAGTGGGACTGGATCTCTGCAGGCTTCACCAAATTCCCATCCCTGTCCACAATGTCAAACACATACATGTTGCCTTTCCTCATAACCAGGAGGTGTCGCCCTTTCTCGTCAGTGAAGAGCTCATCTCGCCCACGCCTGGGGATGCGAGTCGAGTTGAAGAGTCGAAAGTACTGAGACATGTCCAGGGGGTAAGCATTCACCATGTAAGCTCCATACCAAGACAGGGAGGACGGGACCCAGCGGATGAGCTTTTTGAAGCTGTCCGTGTCACTCTTTGTCGGGTTGAGGTGAAAAACCTCCGGCTCCAGCAGTCCGGCTCGCAGCGTCTTCATGAAGCGCACTGCCGAACACACCACGTTGGTCGCACGCACCAGCTGGTCGTTGTACTCCACCTTAGGGTCGGGATTGAAGGACATGAAGGGGTTGAAGTTCAGCACCACAGAGTCACGCGCAGACAGATACATGTCAAACCACGGTCCTGAAAGAAAAGACAGACTCATCAGCGTTCGTCATGCATCTGAGATGCTCGATGTCAGGTTGGCGCCCTCACCTGAGATGTAGCTTGTGTGTTTATTATTTTTGTCCTGAGCCGTCAGCTCCTCATGAAGCTGTTTCCCAACACCGTTCTGGAAATCCTGTGCAAGTTTCTCTGTAGTTCTGAGAACACGCAATAAAGATTGTTACAGGTAAGATTTAAACAGGGCCTGCTGCTGGCATAAGCACTCTATGTGCTTATTTCACAGTCGATTGTGTGAGAGTTGACAGTCAACTTTGTGTCCTGTCTGTCTCTGCTGTCTGCAGCATCATGCTTTTAACTGCATCACAGACCTGTGTTGTGTTGTACACTAGTTTATTCCAGTGCTGCTGCTCAGAGTCACCTAACGTCAGTGCCCTCCATTTGTGTCACGGTTAGTTTTTGTGCTTTTAGAGACTCGGTTTGTACGTGACAAGTCTCACGCCAAATAAAGGTGAGGCCTCTAAGCCTCGCACTCATGAACACAGAATTATGCATGTTAAATTGTCCTGTGATGTGTCCATCTGTGCTGTGTGGATGTGTGTGTTCATTCAATTATTAGTGGTGTGTGCTGTTTGTTAATTGCACTAGGAGGTTTAGGGGCCACAAACGGGCCACTAAAAGCAGAGGGCTGGCCCTGGATTTAAACAGCTAGTGTTGATTAAATAAGTATCAAATAATGGCATTTTAAAAAGTTGATTTCTTTGTGGGAAAACTTACCTGAACTGCTCGTCATCCAGCAGAGGCCTCTGGGCAGCCAGATACCTCCTGATAGTATCCTCCAGCTTTGGGATGGGTAACCTAAAGGATTTGAATCTAGCGTTAGTTCAGTCATGTGACGCCCCCTTGTGGTCATCCACGTAAAATCATCTGTGCACTTTAACCTACATTCATTTCGAACCTAAACGGGTCACCTTCTTTATCTTACACGCTGCTACATCCACCTGACATTTACAAGCTAGTTGATGACAGATGATAGATTCATAAAGTCACAGAACTTTAGAGTGATGTAACCATATGTGAGCATAAAAGCTACTTTACCGGTTCCACCTTTAGCTCCTCACCTGGGTAAACTCTTCTGGTAATGCATCGACGGGACGACACTCTGGTGCAGATACTCTGAAGACGCTGTTCTGCTGCTGTAGTGTCGCTGATCGGCGCCCAGAGCAGCTCCTCTTAAATGAATGAGGTGTCCAGCCTTCCTCAGAGAGGCGACGCACTGCACTGACAGCAGCTTAGCCATGATGCGAGCCAGCAAACGGGACAAGTACTGACGTTTTATCGACGGAAAGCTCGCCGGTTCGACCCAATGGCTGTATGTTTGGAGTGGAAGAAAAACCTCCAGACACCCGGCGTGTCAGAGCTGTCACTCGATGTTAACACGACAACTAGCCACGAGCATCTAGCATCAGCTGACAAACTCCGGGGACACTTTGGTGCCTCGCATATAAATAATAAAATCCTCCTAAAACAGTTCTATTAGTTGTTAACGCAAAAACACAAACAACTCCTAATAACAGGAAGTGCTGCTTCTTCTTCTTTCAGATTTGATTGGCGGCTGGCATCCCACTTATAGGTGCATTGCCGCCACCTACTGGTGGGTCAAGGCCGGGTTTGCCCACTGGAGGCCACAGTGCAAACGTTTCCCCAACCTACCACTAAGAAGGAGCTAATACGCTTAATACGTTGGTGGGCTACTATCAGATTTTTTGTAAGAATTTTTCCTTGGTTGTGGCACCATTGACTGACCTTCTAAAAGCCAGAGCTGAATATGTTTGGTCGGTAGCATGTCAAAAGGCTTTGACAGCGTAAAAGCTTTGCTGTGTTCAGCTCCAGTGTTGGCAGCACCAAGGATCAGCCCTTAAAGCTTCACATATACACTAGTAATGTGGCTGCTAGAGCTGTCTTCTTGCAGAAGAATGCAGAGGGAGTAGACTGCCCTGAGCTTCTTCTCATACAAATTTAACAAACATCAATACAATTACTCAGTGATAGAAAAGGAGGCACTTGTTTGGGCTCTGCAGCATTTTGATGTCTATGTCGGCTCTGGCATAACCCCAATGGGACTGACAATGTTATTGCAGATGCACTGTCCCAGGCACCCGTGGGCCCTTAGTCGATTCATTTGCATGCTTTCACTCATTTCCATGCTATCTCCTGCTCATTTTTTGGTTCTTTTCCCCTTAAACTTCTCCTTTGGTACCAAGGAGTGAGTGGAGTGGAGTGATGTGCCCGAGAATGTAGCCTGGAAGGAGTGCAGTACTGTTTTAAAGCATCTTTATTGATACTGACACTTGACCTCTTCGCCTCCTTGTCACATATGTTGAGCCAGTGTGTGACATGTGTTTTCAACAGCAACAAAAGACAATATTAGAGCTAATAAGCCATAACTGTTGAAAAGGTCTGAGACACATTTACTGCTCCGTGAAATAAATTGTGGCTCATTCATGTCTCTAAAATTAGCTTGCCTAAATGTATCTAGCCTTCACAAAATTCAGGAAATCATGTGTAGTGTATCATAATATACACTAAAGCTACATTCACAGTTTATAATGCTCACATAGCTCTGTTCTACTTCATCATCACACTGGTCTCTCTCTCCCTCTCAACTAGCAGCTAGCATTAGCCTGCTCAATAGAATTAGCCTACTAACATGACTTTCTGTCCTTAACTTGCAAACTCAAGTTTAAAAGGCATTTTCAAGAAAGCAATTAAAAAAATTATCCCAGATGCTTCGCTCATCAGGGAGTCCACTTAAACCTTGCGGAAACCCTGATATGCAATGCTAACCCAACTTTTAACTTTACTTGCTAGCTTTGAAAAGATATTCCAACAAGTAGTGATGTAGCTCCTCCTTAAACATGCAACAGGCATCTCTACAAATCATAGAACTTAGAAGAGGGCAGTTGAGTGTTTTTCCCACCCAAGAGGGCAATTTAGTGTATTTTGCTATTTTATTTGTATTGTATTGTATTAGCATTTTGAGTTTTGATGATGACCGCGTGTTATTAATGAACTATTAATTACTTACTAATTAATTAATTAACTTTTTGTTTTTTAACAATCATTCTTTAGCATATTTTCATCTTGTAAAATCAACATTTTGTTCTGTGTGAACCTCCTATATACCTCAGGTTTGTTATGCAGCCCACTAACAATGAAAAATATTTCTATTTTCTGTTTGCAGAGAGTGTTCTATAGGAGGAGGGAACCAGCTACTCTGGAACCATGCTACAAAGGACCGGTATGCCCACTGGTATGTGGAAAATAATGTTGCCAATACATTTGTTAAATTAATACCCAGGCACTACTTGCATGCCATCCTCTTGCCCCTAAATGTTTTCTGCATAATGGATCGCTATCCCACTTATTTTAGTACTGGACAGTGCCAAAATAAGTGGGATAGCGATCCTTCTGCTGGACTGACATATTTAACTGTTTTTCTAAATTTTGTAACATAAACATTAGGCCAGATTGGACACTAGCTACTTTTGGCTGCTCTAGTAGCACAAAAGCCCTCCCCTTCCATCAGAAACAGATTATCAAGCTAGATATGGTTGCAGCAAAAAAACTAATATTACTCAATTGGAAATCTCCTCTGCCCCCATGTTTCAAAAACTGGTTTAATGAAATGCTTCTGATTGCAAGGATGGAGGAAGTTTGCCCCAATAAAAGGACTTTGCCAGATGAGATTTGGTCTCACTGTGTGTTGCTGCTGCTTTGCTATGCCCTGTATTTGATGCATTATGTCTCTGATCTTGTAATATCTTAGCACTACCCATGTTTTTTTTTTGGTTTCATTTTGTTTTTTGTTTGTAGTTCTGTCTCCATTTTGTTTATTGCATATCCTTATTGTACCATGAGCAAAACTGAAAAACTATATATATATATATATATATATATATATATATATATATTATGCAAAAATGCAGGTGATATTGCTTTCGGAAGAAGGTTGAAATTTGCAATCCATGTTTTCTGACTGCCTGAGTTCCAGTCTGTCTGCAAATGAGCAGCTTGCCCGAGAAAGATGTGCATGGAGACATCCTCAGTCTTTCAGCCCAAATCCCAATGCACATGCACTCCAGCCCATGCAGCATCTCACCGAGGACAGCTGTTGACCACCTTAGATGTACCTGTGTGGCCAAGTTCACTTCTATTACACAGACTCATTGGTTTGTCTGTTTCCCGTAACATCTTCATTCATGTTTTTTCTTGTTTCAGTGTATAACAGCAGTGTTACTGGTCATATTCTGAGCTCAATGTACTCCCTGTGAGTTTATGCTATTAATATTTCAGCACCTGCTCAGATCAAATACATTGTGGCATTCTCAGGTGTTGCCATGGTCTTTGTAAGCAGAGATACTCAGAGAGAATCTGATTATGACAGTTTCAAATGTGTAGTAACCTCACTTGAGATGATAGTGGAATTTCACCCCTCTTAATATCAACAGTTCTGCAACGTTTAATCAGCCTTATCTGTGTGACAAAATGCAACTAAACCTAAAAACATTTTTATTTAGCAAAGAGATCATAACATCAAGGTTGGTATAGGTTATGCAGGATTTACAACATTATGTTATAATTAGCAATGCTGCCTGTAGACATCGCCTGCTACAGACACAATGTCTTTCAGCCGCTGTTTAGTAACATCTTCAGATCCACAAAATATCCATAGCAGAGCATTAACAACACAGGACAGGTTAACTAGTGCTAGTCTCCCATCATCAATATAAGACCTTGTTGGAAAATTAATGCAGCTTTGATTGAAATAAATGTGTAACATTGCAGAATTTATCAAAATGATGTCACAGCAAAAAGCATGCACCATACCCAAAGCTAAAGTGGTCCAACAATGTTAGAGTGTGCTTGTTTTTTTCTCTTTTGGCCAGGCAGTATTATATGTTTGAATGTATTGTACAATATTTTCTTTTGCAGCACCTGCATTTGACCACTAGATGGCAGGCTAGCAAAGCTATGTGACTGACTAAACTGATTATGAACTATTCTCAATTGTCCGCAAACTTCCATACTTCAAACATGTTGAAAGATAAATCATTTTTGGAATCCTTGTTCAAACATTCTTATAAATTTGAGAAACATTATAGGTAGTTGCATAGGTATAGATTTATATCTCAGTAGATATTTTTGTAGTTGCATTCTTGTATGAATACAAGTTGTTGTGTATTGTTGCACAAAATATCTAATATATATTAATCCAGCTGAATCTTAACAGAATGATTTAATTTTCTCTCAAGCAGGGTATGTCAGTGGTTGGGCATTCAATTTAAGTCCCCATCCTAACATACCTGCAGACCGTAGAGACCAAGAACTGGACAAAGAAGAAGACTGTGTCATTAATATTATGACTCTACAGAGGTGCTGGATGCAGTCCAGCTATTTAAAATATAAAGTTCTGAGTGCAGACTGAATAGTTTAACAATGTCCTTCAGAAATGTTTAAAAAGTTTTAATTAAATGTAGTAAATTCATTTGACAATGAAACATCAACAGAGACACTGACATGAAATTCTGAATTTACATATCAAAGAAAAACAATATTCTAAATACAGATTTTGTACAACAAATAATTCTCAAATTGGCTCTTACAACCATAATTACTGCTAGAGTGCTGCATACTACATACCCATGATGAATGAATATGACGACAATCCACGTCTATTTTTGATGAGCAAACTGCACAAAAAGCTGGCAAAAATATTTTTAATGCTATGCCAATAATATAATAAATCAAATCAATTCAAATCAAATTTTATTTGCTTATAGCCCAAAGTCTGAAACACATTTTTTCCTCAGAGGGCTTTACAATCTGTACAGGAGTGACACCCTCTGTCCTTAGACCCTCGGTTCCAGTGAGGAAAAACTTGCCCACAAAAAACCCTTTAACAGGGAAAAAAGGTGGTAGAAACCTCAGGAAGAGCCACAGAGGAGGGATCCCTCTCGTTATTAAGTTATTGGCCCAAAAACCTTATTACATTGTTGTACATGTATTATGCCGTTGTGGCTTTGTTATATTTAAAATGGCCAAAATTATAATCGTTATTAAAGACAATTCAGCTGCACCAACAGTGTAACATGAGGACATTTACTGTGAAATTTCATTTCAACAGTAGTTGTGGTCTTATGGCCAGCGGAGTGCAGTGTTAACTGATTATTGATGTCTTTGGTTCACTGAGCTTGTGTGGTCTGAGCTAAAACCCCCCACACAGAAACCAGACAGAAATGAGGACAGCATCGGCTTGGCTTCCTATGGCAGGCACTGAGCCTATCTCATTTATGATGGGTGAAGAAAATGATGCTCTGCCTTCAGGCCCTCCCCCTCGCCAGCTTACTGCCACTAACACCCCCACCTCACTCTACAAAAGCAGTGAGGGTGATAGTTCACTGCTTCCATTAGACTGATGAGATTTTCTGATGTTTGTCTCCACTCATGCTGTCTACATAAGATGCGGTATCCTTGCTGACCTGCCCTCTTTGCATGTAGCCTGTGGTATACAGACAACAGCTTTTTGCACTTGTCTCTTATCTGGCTGTCTGATATGATACCCTGCAGTTACTCTCAACGATGCATCCAGCACTGTATCTTCAAATTGTGTATCCAACTGACATTAAAATTGGTTGTGGCTAAGTTACATGTTGACATGCAGGCTTATCTTCTTTCTCAATACCTTCATGCTTAAATCAGAGATAGAGTAGCTGAGATTTGGCAAGAGGACGGGAGGATGATTTATTATCTTTGACATTCAGTCTGTGTGTGTGTGTCTGGAATATAAAATGTGCCAGAAACAGGAGAAAAACACAAATCAGTTTGTGCAACCATGTTCACTTTTCCTCCCACAATCTGGATGGGACAGAGCCTAGATGAGGATTCTCACCTCTCGCTGGTTAAATACTCTGTACGAAATAATGATTCTATACAGAACATTATAGGGAATTGGTAATCATTTACTGTTGTGTGTTTTTGTTTTAATTATTTGACTGGATGCGAGATTTATGGCTTAGGTATATGCTTTTGCAGAATTGAAACAATGCATTCTCTGCATTCTCTACAATGCAGTTAACACAGTATTAATAGAGCATATGAGGTATTTTATGCATATTTTTTTCAATAAAACAAAACAAAACAAAACAAAAAAAACACAATATCAGTGGTTACAGTGATTCAAAGATTTCATATGAAATGGGCACAGAAACTAATCGCACTCCTCCCCTCCTTTAAAGGTGAGGGAGATATTTGAAACAGTTCCAGCAAGCTATATTTTGAACATACACACCCATGCCTTTTCTTCAGACCTCCCCTCGAAACCACGCCTTCAAAGTAATGGAAGGGTCTCTATTCATTCACGAATGGGTGAACACACAGAGGGGAGGAGAAGCGGACTGAAGTTTGATGAGCAGCCTCATCAGCGTGATTGGATGGTGTTTTCCCATGATTTTGCCTCTAGCTGGACTGGGAAACATTTTAGTTTTTGACAAACCTTCTATTTTACTGGCTGCAATGGGGTCGTGAAGAGGTTTTTAAGCAATATGGTAAAAAAAGCTCCAGAAAAAATCTCCCAACCACCTTTAAATTTTTTCCTGATTACAAACTGCGCTTTGGTTATTTAAAGTAGCCTGGCTTTAACTAGATAGAGACAGCAAAGAGTGACAGGAAATATCGGGAGAGAGATGGTGAGCGACATGTGGGAAACAGCCACAGTCGGGACTCAAGCCCAGGCCAGCCACAGCGAGCCTTTGCATACGGGGCAGCCACTCCTACTGACTTCAGGCTAAGCACCGCCCCTCTGGTCTAAACCTCTGTTGGTTGCCCATTTTGCTGTGCAAAAATCAATGACACTATAAAGAAAAGGACAGTGCATCTGCCAGACCTTGAAGGTTTCCAAAGTGCTGTTTTGAAGCTCAAAATACGTACTGCTGGCCGCTGCCATGTTGGCTGTACTGCATTCAATGTTGACATGCCAAAAACTGCAATGTCTCGAGTAGCCATGAGCTGGCTGTAGATTTTTATGCAGCCTGTATTAAAATCAACTTCACAGCGAAATAAACATGTTTACAGCCTGGTACAAAAAACAGTTTTGGTCTCTATAGCTAATTTCCCCGTTCATGACAACTGTACTGAGGGTGAATTTATATACAACTCACCTGTTCAAATTATATCAAGGCTTAAAGTTATGCAGAATTAAAATAATTAAGAGTGTGGCTGCTTTCATTGACCAGGTGCCATTATAGATGTCAGAAACCCATGTTTTTAGCTTCAAAACAGCACTTCAGAAACTTCAGAGTGATGAGTGATATATATATTCAGAAACTTCAGAGTGATGAGTGATATATATGTATATATATATATATATATATATATATATATATATATATATATATATATATATATATATAGCCTCCAAATCAGACACCTCATCTTTCACACCAAAGCAGCTCCATCTAGGGTGTCATATATATATAGTTCCTTCTCACCCTGGCGGAGGGGGGGGGGCTATCTGTGTCATCCTCAAGCTCGGGTCCTGGGAGTCTGAGGGTTCTGCGCAGTATCTTTGATGTTCCTAGAACTGCACTCTTCTGGACTGAGGCTTCAGTTGTTGTTCCTGGGATTTGTTGGAGCCACTCTCCCAGTTTGGGAGTCACTGCACCAAGTGCCCCCACTACCACGGGGACCACGCTACCCTTGACCTTCCACATCTGTTCCAGCTGTTCTTTCAACCCTTGATACTTCTCAAGTTTCTCATGTTCCTTCTTCCTGATGTTGGCGTCAGCTGGGATCGCCACATCTATCACCACCACCCTCTTCTGCTCTTTGTCCACCACCACTATGTCCGGTTGGTTAGCCAGGACCTGTTTGTCAGTCTGGAAGCTCAGCCACCTTCTGTGGTATGGCCCATTGGGATTTGGGTACTTCAATTCCATACTGGTTGCAGATGTTCCTGTATACTATCCCAGCCACTTGGTTGTGCCTCTCCATGTACGCTGATCCAGCTAGCATCTTACACCCTGCTACTATATATATATCACTTTCAATTATCACTTTCACAAACTGGATTAAGGTTCTGCTGGACTGTAGCCTCCAAACACCTTCACACCTCATCTTTCACACCAAAGCAGCTCCATCTAGCATATATATATATATGAATCTGCACTGTGTAAACCTTACACCCTCTTAAATGTAATCCATCAGTAACAGGTCCCCATCATTATGTGTCTGTTACATTATACTCGCTCGATCCACTCTCGGCTATCTGACATCGACACGTTGAGTCTGAAAACACCAGGAAGAAACGAGGAAGTGCGGCTAACAACCAGCAGGCAGAGCACAAGCTCCAGCAGCGGGTCTCTAAACTGTGACACTATTTGTTCACGTCACCTCACGGCACAACGCAAAGAAATGCCTGAAATACAGATACCGAGGTAAGAACAGTGAGCGTCGTACAGTAAGTTAGAACCGTGACACGTTCAGGGACGTGTTTATGGAACATTCACTGAGGTCACCGTCAGTGAACGTTACACCAGGGCAGCTGCGAAATGTCAAACTACGCTATGTTAACCCAATTACGTAGCAACTTAAGTGTAGCTCTGTGAAACACCACTATAAACCTAATGCGCATAACTAGCAACTAGTTAGCTAATTAGCTAATTACGTGTCGTAGTTACCGTTATTCATGAAGGTAACACTATCCTCCCTAACATCTGTCTATGGACTGCCGGTACTCTGACACCTGTTCTGCAGTGGCATCTTCTCGTAATGGTTCTCCAGGATGGTGACACCCTGGATGGAGCTGCTTTGGTGTGAAAGATGAGGTGAAGGTGTCGGATTTGGAGGCTACAGTCCAGCTGAACCTTATTCCAGTTTGTGAAAGTGATAATTGAAAGTGATAAAGGCTTGGTTGCTGTGTTTCACCTCATTGTTGATGACTGCTGTGTGGTCTTCACATGTGTGATTTGAAACTGGCTGGCATGAACAGCAAGCTCCAGCAGTGAGATCCGTTCAACTACAAACACAAATAAATGTCAAACTGAATCATCAGGGTTTGTTTTGTCCTTTCATCCTCACCTTTCTCATTCTCATGCTTTTTCCGCATCAAGGATTCAAGCCGTGGTCACCAGCTCTAGTGACGGACTCGAGGGGTTCAAGGCGCATGCTGTGTTCCAGGAAATCAACAAGAAGCTCCAGGAGGTGATGAATAGGGGATCATTTTATTCCATTTCATTAAGGATGTTTCAATCTATCAGAAAATGAAAGTTTGGGAAGTGAAATGTGCCACGATGAAGCTTGTCTTATATATGACTAACACAAAAATAAGTTCAAGCTTGTGTTACCCCAATCAGACAAATAGTTTCCTCCAAACCTCAAGTGTTTTTAGGCTGCTACCTTTGTGTGACCCCAATTCTACTAACGGTGCTGTCTGCGTGATGAATGGGATTTGTCATCAATGAGAAAATGGCAGCAAGGGAGACGTGCTTTAGTGTAATATCTGAGGCAACTGATCAGACAAACAGATTTCAAATTTTAGATGTGGAGCTTATCTTTAGTAAGTAGTCTGTTGTCCTACTTTTGTATGCTCATAATAGTTAAATGTGGAGACGGACGTTTCTATTCAAATCCCAATTTTTTTAGGCATGTCTGGGGTTGTGTTCCCTGCCTTTTGTTATCTAGTGTGTGATCAGCCGATGAGCTATCACAAACACTTTTTTTTAATAATATAAAAGGAGTAAGTCAATGCAGACTGGGGTAGGGCATCAGCTTAAAACATGTTGCCTCCCTGCAGATTTAAAGGTGCAGTGGTAAACAGAGTTTCTGTTTACATGCAGTGTTTCTGACCAGAACACTTTGTGTGCGTCTCTGTGGTCAAACAAACATACCCCATGAAACATAAAATAACTACTTTTTAAAATATTTTTGTGGTTAATGCTCGTAAAGCAGCTTTGCTGTCACATAACCCACAAATACTGTGATATATAAGATTAAATATATCCCCAAGTGGATAGTAATAGTGGAAATTAAGAAATGGATTATAGTTTTTAACAAATCAATGTACCCAAAAACACACAAACCACTTATGACAAATCCCCACCAAGCACATCTCTGTCACATCGTGGCTCCAACTTTTTTTTTGGTCTGTTCTCCACACGACTTCAAAGCCCACCAGGAGCTTTCCTGAAACGTTTTGCCCACCAGACTTTGTTGACTTCCTCAGATTTGGTGATTTTTTCTGGTTTATGTGTCCCTAAATATGTAATTATGCTATGTAGTTACTTTTCTTTTGGCTGTTTTTATGATTGGCAGTTTGCATGGGGTATTTTATTTTGATATTCTCTGCAGAGCCGAGCAGAGCCCGGCAGAATTTGGCCATTAGATCCAGTTCTTAGTTTTGCATTAACACCTCACAAAAAATAGAAATGAACTATTCTGGTGACATAAATGATAATTAGGGATTAAGAGCCATAATTCTCACAATAGTCCACATTTTAATGCAGAGTCAGGTTAGCCCGCAGCTGATTCAGTGACACTCACAGTACTTAACACCTCACATTTACAAAACATGAACATTTTCTTTCATTACACTCAGACTAACTTATCAACATAGTTCTTATCAGAGAACCTGCATGCACTCATATAGATATTTACTGTGCTGAAAATCTTTGGATATAAGATAAGACAAGATAAGATAAGATAAGATAGACTTTATTGATCCCTCACCTGGTAAATTCACTTCACTGCAGATGTGTGATTTTCCATAGTGTCCTACATCATGTAGAGTGTTGCTCAAGCGAATGCAGTACTACTGAGTAATATAATTAAAACTTAAATATAACTGATGGTGATGCTGAGGTAAGACATGCACCGACTGTTCTGTGAACCTAATGTACACAGAGATGCTGTAGGGTTTACTGTGTGTCTCTGTGTACTTTGAACAGGAAGGAGAGCAGTTTGTGAAAAAGATTGGTGGTGTGTTTGCTTTCAAAGTAAAGGACGGCCCAAATGGACAGGAGGCGACGTGGTTTGTGGATGTGAAGAACGGCAATGGCTGTGTTCACAATGACACAGGTAAGAAAAGTCGGAGGCCTGGAATACTACATCAGATCATCACATCACATGACATCTCATCTGCTGCCATTCTAACTAGTGTGCAGATGTCATCATATGGCAGTGGAAGCCTATAGTGGCATGTAAGCATGTTAATATTCAACTGTGTATGGAAGTGCAGTTTAAAGTTCAAGGTCTGCACACACTGTTTGAATTGAACTTTATACTTTAAAGTTACTTTTTGCCTTAAAGGGAAATGTTGGTATCTTTCAACTCTGTTTCCCTGTGTTTCTGTATCTAAGAGACTAAGAGGGGCGACAATTTTTTGAAAATTGGTCCAGTATTGAGTGAAAGTTCTACAGCATCCAAACATGCTGCAATGTGTAATCTTTTGGGACAACTGCGCACCATCAGTGTAAATCCAGTAAAAGTGGTTTTACTGCAGACAGACTCAGACTGTTGTTATAAGCGTCCGACAACATGATGAAAAGGACCCTACAGAGATAGAAAGAGTTTTTGTTGAACCAGAAACGTTCTGTTCAAAGCCACCAGGCTTCATTGGGGGGGTGGGGGGAGGTGGGGGGCGTTGCCGAACAGTTGCTGTTCTACCGCTGCCTGGATCTGTTTGTCGTATCATAATCAGTTTCCAGTTTAATACGTACAAATATCTGCAAGTAACTGAACAAATATCCATGTTTTTGAATAAAGCTAGCTGTATCTCTGCCCTGCAGCTAAAAAAGCAGACTGCACCATTTCTATGTCGGACACAGACCTGCTGGCCTTGATGACAGGGAAGATGAACCCACAGACCGTGAGTATTCAAATCTGGGTGTGGTTTGAGCGGACTCATTTGCATGTAGTATCGACACAAATATGTCATTTACTTTCTTTTCATGTCAAAGTGTGGCTCACCTGGCTTACCCTCTGTGTTCGCTGCCATTCTGGCTCATCCACTGTCTTGTTTGACGCCTCTTTATTGCTCTCTGCAGCTTGTGTCTCTAAAACATGAAATTCACTAATTTACAGCCAATAAAAAAGGCCAATATTTAATCAACTTGAAGTTCACATTGATGCATCGGATAGATGGGTTCACATTTTCTGTCTTGAAACAATAGTCACAGGCTCATATGTACATTTTTTTCTTTGTTTTATGGTTGCTGTAATTGTTCTTCCTCTCCATGTTGGCCATGAGGACATCCAATTCTATCCCAATTCCAGTGCAAGTGATGGAGGAAGAAAATGCCTTCTAGTTCAGCCTAAACTGATGATAAGGACTTCAGTTGTCTCAGTTCACTCTTTGTGCTCTACTGGACACTGTTTTCTTGCTGAGCTGCTCTGGAAGGACAGTGATGAGGAAATTTTGTACTAAAAACTTGGAGATACCTTCTTGGTTTGTCTGCCTTGGACGGCCAAAGCTTCAGTTAGTTAACTTTATAATGTTCATGAGGGCTTCTCCCTAAATGTTGATCATTTACATCATCAGTTGCAAAACACCTGAATCAAATCTTGTTGGAATCATTGCAACACAAAAAACAACACAGGAACTGCAGCCTGTAAAGTTTTACAATCTGACTCAAGTCTGTAAATTGTCATGGGAACAGAGAGGCAGAGTGATGCAGAGCTGCATGTCTTGTTTCTGTTGGCTGCTCCGACTCTAAGTGCTGACTGTTAGCAAAATCAGCTGAAGTACTTCTGAACATTTCTCTGCTGCCGTCCAAAGTGATCAACACTGACAGAGCCGCCGGCAGCCAATGAGGACAGACAGATAAACGGTCGTAGTGGGACTGTGTGGCGGCTGCTTTGCAGGTGTGCTGGACTGAACTGTAAACGAGCAGAGCAAATAATATATTTCTTAGAGAGAGAAGAGAAATCATCAGTAATAACTGAGTTTCTCTGAAAGTAAAGGTGAGTCAGATACTCAGATTTGTGCACAGATGTTGTTTTCACACTGAAAGAAATCTCTACAGAAGACTGCAGTGAAACCTCTGCACAGCTGTTCTGGACAGGAAGAAGAATTACACTGACCAAAAATAGATTGGCCTTCATATGGGCAATTTCAGGACATTTAAAAAAAGTGACAGTATGATGCAAAGGAGCTTAGCCTGTTTCTAACCCAGGAGAGACTGGTTGTTGAGGGGGTCCTCAGACAGTATTGCACATTTGAGACCCATTTATAACTTTTCATAATGAATAATTACTAATGCTTACATGTGCACGAGGCCCACAAAAAAGAAAGAGCAGCTGAAAACTTCTGATTCAACCGACCACTTACAAGACACATGATGCACGGCCTGACTCTGACTCAGTCTTTCCACATTGAGTCTGTCTACCACATTAAAAGTACATTCTGAAAAGATTCACAGTTAATGAACCGATGACGCACAATGTTCAACATCTTTAAATGACCACAATAAGTATTCATTGTTTTTTCAGAGAGCTGCGTTTCACAGGAGCCTCACAGAGTTGAAACAGGCATTCTATCTGTTATCTTCCATCAGCACCAACTTGAGGCTGCCTGACCGCCATGTCTCGAATGAATGGCCAGTTGAGCAGTGTCTGTAATGTCTGTGCTCTCACCAATCTCAGCCATAAATGCAACAAATTAGACTTAACTTTGTGCTTCATTTGGCTCCAAGTCTCTGCCACAGACTTTCTCTTCAGGCAGAAGTCTTTAACTTCTTCATGGGCTCACCTCCCTCTGCAACCTTCAGCTTGTACGTTTTCACAAACTCACCCTATAGCTTTGCTGCTGATGCTATTTCATTAGCTAGCTTTCACAGCTGCATTGCTGAGCTCTCTACGCCCACTTTACGCCCACTCCTAGAGACAAGGGTGTCGGCATTTTCATTTTTTTTTTTTTTAAGATTATTTTTTGGCTTTTTCAAGCTGTATTTCCGATAGAGACAGCAGAAGAGTGACAGGAATGCGGGGAGAGAAGGACGGGAAATGACATGCAGGAAAGAGCCACAGGTTTGATTCGAACCCCGGGCTTCCGCAGAAAGGACTTTTCTGATAGCCATATTCACACATCCAGGCGCCATAACTTACAATCTCAGTGGCCACCCTCTGCCTGTATACCATTATGAGTGAATTAGGCCTGATTCAGGACTGCTTATAGTCCTACAGGCCCAAGTTCAAGGTCTTCACACAAATTTTAAGAGCTGTGAGCCTCTGCTTCCATTTTGGCTCAGCAGATCTTTTTTTGAGTGTTTCCATTTCTCCGACACCGTTATTGTTTCTGGGAAGGCTAAGTTTGATTCTGAAATATAATGGAGTATATAAAGTGTCCATTGGTATGCTCCAATATATTTTGCAACACACTTGATACATACACATCCTTAACTACTTAAAGCACACTATGTATTACAAAATATAGCCTTGTGTCACCCTGGATGTGATCTGTAACACAGAGTCTGTTATTTTCTACTAAACATTAGCTCGGCAAAATAAATAGGAACAGGTCCTTTTCTCTTAGAAACACACAAACTGTGTCCACTTTTTAACAAAGATGTTTTCCATGTGTCTATAGCCTGTACATAAGCTTGTGAGATCTACCGTATGTATCCAGCACAAGTGCCAACCTCCATGGCTGGGAAATGAAACCAATGCAGAAGTGCCAAAAACTGCTAGCTTGAGGGAGTACATGGCGGCAGCCAGCACTGCATGTTTTGAGCTTCTAAATAGTGTTTCACAAACCGATGGGTGACATAAACTGTCACTGATCCAGCATAGAGTACATACTAGTTTAATTGGGACAGCAGGACCACCAGTAGATAAATACAGAATAGCAGTGCATTCCATTGGAATGAATGACTTCTCTGTAATTTTTCACACTTTGAGAAGTCATGCAGTGGGCTGAATTGGATGCTTTGCGCCATACATTTTACATCCATTGTTCTGCTCTCACTGAAAGAACTGACCACAGCTAAGCACACAGATGAACTTGGTGACAAGCAACATGTGTCGTCTTCTTTATTGACAAATTAATAGAAAATATTAAAGCATATTACCTCTCCACATTATTCTAATCTAAAACATTACAAACTATGTGTAAGGGAATGATTAATACACATGCAGCCATTATAAACTTAAATACAATGGGATGTACAATACTACAAAACATCCCTTTGATCTTTATGTGAGAGGAATAGCTGCACTTTTTCCAAATATTGTCAAAATAAACACATATAACATCTTAAAACACTCTAACTCCTGAAAATACTCAAAAAAAAAAGAAGAATGGATGGACCATGGGACTAATTTCTCTCTTCTCTCTCCCCTGAACATTTCTATTGGCTATTAAACACAAGATGGGATACAGAAAAACCAGAGCGTCCCCTGTTGGCAGGACTGAGAGCACAGCCATGATATATATGACTGATTAATGAAGTTGATTTATCAATCAATCAACTTGAAATGTCTTGTACCCTATTCTACAGTTAAAACCATTACGTCCACAGATTTCCTTATATATCCCTCATATTAATGAAAAATCTATTAAGAATTATTAAGAAAAAAAAATAATGTAAGGAGTGTTCTTTTGAACAACAAATGTTACTCCTGTTGGTTACTGAAGTTGCCAAAGCAAAGATGCAAAGCTATTCATGTCATTTTGATGTCATTGGTGTCATAGTCAGGATGAATATCCGATACAGAAGACAATAATAGTGAGGAAACAAACCAAATCGTACCTCTCATTGTATTTCCACTTTTTGTACTGTTTTATATGTCTTCAGTTTAACTGCAGTGTGGGGACTCATTGAGATGTGTAGTTGCATATCCTCTTGGCTTCTCCCCTCACTTCATTTCATCCCGCCTCAGCCTGTATGTCCTGTCCAAAGCTTCTCCTAGAAAGTGGAACACATTTGCTTGCCAGTTGGATGCAGCACTTACATGATAGATTGTTAGAGCCTGGGTGAAACTAAGAGGAAACACTGCGCTGCCTCATTATTTGCTGATTGTGCCAATTTACTGCCCTCAGACTAGAGGCCATGAAGTAGCTGTTGCGTAGGCTGAAAGCAGGACACCGATTTCCTGTTTGCAACCGGAGAGACAATGAAATGACTGAGATTTATTCCATGCCTGACTTCATTACAAAATATGATCTGTGTGTACTTTCAGCATCAGATATTCTGTAACCGGTCAGTAGAAACATTAGTTCTTAAAGGATAAGGCTGACACTGTGTGACATGTACCCACAATGTAGTTTATTTGAACTTAGTCCCACATACACCCTCCTGTAGCACCAAATACTCACTAGAGCACCAGATGTGGATTCATCCACAGCCGCCTCCAACAATGCACTGTTTACTCCTGTTAGTAACTGTTAGTAACTACAACTGTTTGAGACAGTGACCAGCTGTGTTAGGAAATTAGCTGTCATTTTTAAAAAATGAAAAGTTGTTGACAGATGTTTTGTCTTCAGCAGGAAGTGCCGTCGGTGAATTAAATAAAATACACACAGCACATATTTCTCATCAGCAAAAGCTTAAATATACTGTTGTTAAATATACCAGACTCAAATTCAACAGAACTTCAACACACTGACAGTATAAAGAATGGACAACACATGAGTCACCCACAGGTCACCCACAGGTTTTGATGCTGATAATACGTGGTGCTGGCTGCCGCCATGTAGGCTGTAATGCTTCTTTCACCTCCCGACTAATCTAAAGGTCAGCAAAGATGTGGACCATTGGAAGACCTGAGGCGGGCCAAATGATGCCCTGGTGTTAAAACAAGCAATCTGTACACAACCTGTCAATCAAAGCAGCTACACTGTTAAGTCTGCATAACTTTAAGCCTTAATATCATTTGAACAGGTGATTTGTATATAAATTCACCCTCAGTACAGTTGTGATGAACGGGGAAATTAGCTATAGAGACCAAAACTGTTCTGTAGCCAGCCTCAAGTGGCTGTTTGAGGAACTGCAGTTTTTAGCACTTCCGCATTGGTTTCATTTCCTTCATGCCTTGTTCCATGTCTGTGGTAGCCATCTTAGTTTTTTATAAAAATATCTCAACATCCAATAAGGGTGTGCCCCTTTTAGAGTCATCGTAACAAACCTGCCTCACATTAGATCACAACAGTTGTGATCGGCCTGATTGGATCCAAGTCAGGTTGAAATCTGCTTGAGGGAGGGAGACCAAACACATCAGTTAGAGTTTATCATTTAGAAATTTGGACTCAACTTTTTGCATGATATTTTTATTAAAAAAGCAAAAACTAATTATTTAAGTTCATCCATGTCTGTCAGAAGCTCAAATGAAAAAGCTTTTATTTTCCTCCTGAGAACTGAGTTAATATTCCAGGAATCTCTGCTTACTCATAGTGGTCAAATGATTACCTCCTGATCATTTCCTTTATCTTTCATATATTCTTATTTTTTCCAGTCCACAACCATTAATTTCTCTTATTCTACCCCCTCCGCGTTTGTGTGCCATGCACTCTCCTGACATTTTGTTGTTGCTGTTGCCCCACTTTCCCTGGGTCGAGTTAATCTCTCACGGTAACTCTTAAACCCAGAAGCATGTCGTTCCCTATGACACAGACCATACTGTACTTGATGTTTTTTCACTTCTCTCTGATTCACAGGCGTTTTTCCAGGGCAAGCTGAAAATCACAGGGAACATGGGACTGGCCATGAAGCTTCAGAACCTGCAGCTTCAACCGGGCAAAGCCAAGCTGTAAGACGCGACATTGGAGCTTAGCTGTAACTACACCTCTGAACACTGAATGGAGTTAACCATGAAGAATTTAACAGCAAATGTGGTTTCAGATAAATGTTAAAGCTCCTCATCACTGGACTGAACCACTTTTTGTACTAATGACCTCACTGAGCGACCAGGGGATTAGTCAGCAGCCCTGCCAAGCTAACTGGAGAATAAGAATAGATGGACAGATAATTAATTCTCAAGATAATCCTTGCAGTACACTGGGGTAGAGACAAGTGCCCCTACTAATTCACTAATTTCCAGTTATCAATAACCTTCCAAAGTTTGTCACAAATGAATTCTTTCTTTGCGTGTATTGTGTCTTGGAAATGTTTTGAATAGAGCAGATTGATGTCATTTTCCACAATCACGGACAGTCTAAGTGCCTCCTCATCTCAGACTTGCAGTTTGCTCTGTGGTTTTTAGCCAACAACATAGAACTCTTTTTCACTGTGGCCACCCGATGTTATACCAGAGGGGGTGTAATTTTCTGCAGTGCTATCATTACTGTATGGAGATTTCTACTAAATAAATTTGTCTTGCTGGAACATTCATTGGGTGGTCTTGATTTGGATCTGTTTTCTTAACATGTAATTGTGTTGTAATGTCATTGTATTACACAGACTTGACTAATTCCGTCCGTTTAATGTTTCTAATCAATTTGAAGACATAAACAAAGATGCCAGAACAGTTTATCTGTGAAATGGCACATAAAACTAGACGTAACAGCATGCTGGTTCTGTTATTTTTTTAAGACGAAGGCTTGATTTTTATGATCAAATGGCAATGGTGAGTTTATGGATGTTAGAATGGAAATATTGGCCAGATGTCCCAATATAAGCTTCAGTGTTTATTCAGTATGAAGGGTAGCCTTTAAACATGGTTACATTCCTCCTGGCTCCACAAGTTATTAATGCACATAAATGACTCCTCCTGTACAATTTAGGGGGTTCTGTTTGACTTTATACTAGTGTGACCTTCCACAATAATGGCCCTCTGTTCAGTTGTGACAGTATTTGGATGTCACTGTCAAGCTGTCTTGGCCGTATGTTCCCGTTTTGGAGGACTGTGCACTTTTCCAGCTCTGCAGTGACCTGATTCCAGACTGCCACGCTGTAGTTTTTCCTTTGTAAATGGAGGAGCGTGGCTGAAAGACAAATCTGTTAACTAGCTCTGACCCAGATTCCACAGCAGCTTTGGCTTGGCTCTTGTAGTGTTCTGGGTCTCACTCTTTAGTCACACTGGGGTTATTTCATTGGTCAATAATGACTGTTCATCTATGCAAGAGATTTCATAACATTGTATGCATTATGCTTTGCATCAAACATCTAATACTGGAATCTTAATGTGAAATGCATTTAAACTGAACTTAGCTGCAAAAACTGAAAGAAATGAGTGATTTTTATTTTTCAGTCATCATCGGTTAATGCCTGAAAAGGGGCACCTAACTAACAAAAAAGTGTTTTGTGGTTCTGTAGGACCTAGATCAAGTCTAGGAAAATAACCCCAGTGATGTCACAGCGATGTTATCTGGGTCATTTTGGCTTGGAGACGACAAATTCTAACAGAAAGCCTGTGATGCAATCTGCCAATTTTAAAGACACACTGCAGGTGTTCAAGAGGAAGGGAGCGTGTTGTCAAACATGCCATTATAGTCTGTTGCATTATGGGAAATGTAGGATCAGTCAGGATGTCCTTCTGACAGCTTTTGCAAAAATGTTCCTTTAACACAGCTCAACACAAACTTTAAAAAGTAATTGCCAGGCTGGCAACCAAACATCAGCTTTTGGAGGTTGAATATTGTTGATATTTTTAGTCACTGTTTTTTGAGACATTAAGATACATTTTAGTTTGAAAAAAATGTGACATAGAAAAAAGTGTTTTTACAGTAACCAAACCAAATTGAATTGAATGCGAATGAACACACGTCTGGCTCTCACAGAATATATTTCATTAGTGCTACAAACATTAAACATTTCCTTATTTTGAGTTTCATGTTTTTCTGCCTCCATTTTCTCGATTTTAAAGTGGTTACCACTCATGCCAACCAAGGGCAAAGAATCAGTTGCTAATTTTCCAAAATTGTTGTGTTAGCAATTTGGCGACCATTACTGTTGAGTCCTGCTCTTAAGAAAGCAAGCAGCATCTCCATAAAATTACCTTTATTCATTTAGCTGATGCTTTTATCCAAAGTGACTTACAAAAAGGTAAACAATCATGATACAGTGTGACAAGGACATGTTAGTGCAGCAATAAGAACTACTTGCATAGAATTAAGGTCCGGTTCTAAATGGGGATAGATTTAGCATGTCCATTTGTTGGTAGTGCTAGAAGAGGACGTACTCTCTATGTTTGACGCCATGGTGCATCGACAAGTTACAGAGAGGCATGATGACAAACTGCAGGAAATGAGTGGGAACAGTGGTGTGTGTTTGTTCTCTTACTGCTGCTTACAGCTGCCTCTGAGGCCTGGTGTGCTCTGCCCCATGGGCTACAAAGGGCTGGGGGGGCTTCTTTTAGATGTTGCAGCGATAGAGACCTGGGTCCTGGTGAGGCTCATTGGAAGGAGTCGCTTGGTGGATTGACTCGAGGAACAGATTTACCCATTGCAGCTTTAAAGTGCTGTGATGCTCTTGCACTAAGGCCTTAAAATATCTTCCATGATGTTCCTGCTCGGTCTGCTGTCACTGTGTGGCTCGAGAGGGTCGACCACTAACCAGATGATAAGTGGTTCGATCCAAGGACTCCTCCAGTCTGCATTTCAAAGTGTCCTCGGGTGGGTACTGAACTCCAAATTGCTCCTCAAGGCTGTGTTTTTTATGTTATGTAACATAGCAATGATTCAGCTTGTGTACAGGTCACTGTTGTCCCGGGAAAGGATTACCTGATGCAAGATGTGCTGTTCTGTATACTTCCAAAATCCAAGGGTTTGTTTGGAGCAAGCAGGAGATGAACTGGGTAGTTTAGAGCAGTGTTAACCACCAAATAAACATCTCTCCATCGATGAAACAAAGCAAGAAAAACAAGATCGTCCTACTTATAATATACTAGGCAAACAGCATGCAGAAAATGCTGCATGGTATAATAAATGTCACACTTCACAGGGTCATTGTGATGTTAAAAGAGCAGCAGCTGTGAAGTTTTATTTGACACTTTTTACATTACAAACACTCTGGGAGTAACTGGAAGCCTTGTTTCTTGATCCGCTTTTACACAAGAGAAGAGAACTGCCCTTTAAAGAGCAGTGTTCAGTGGAAAATAGTTTGTTCAAGTGAAAGATGAAAAGTATCAGTTTATAAAAAAGCAGACAGCTGTGTGGAATGAGATCAGGCGATATCCCAGCTGCAACTGATAGATCTGTAAACATTTTCAAGCCAGAGCTGTCGGAATTTGTCCATGCTTCAACACAGCGGGGCCGCAGTGTAGGTGCTCATTTTCAGAGGTCACAAGATCCTGCACTCATCTTTTGAAAGCATTTCCTAGAAATTGGTATTTTGTACTTGGTGTCTCCTTCAGCCTTTTATTTCACAAAGTCAGTCCCAGATTTACTCTTGTCTGGCAGCCTCTCACTTCTTTCCTTTCAGCTTTCTCCATCGTCCTCTTCAGTCTCTTCACCTCTGCCATAATAATCAAAAAGGCGACCAATACCACTTTCGTTGGCTGCTTGCCCAGCTTCAGATCTAACTCTGCTTGCTCCCCGTAAAACACTCCACTGATGCTCTAAGCTCACAGTCCAGAAAGCCCAGCTCATGAACTGAGCTAACAGCAGCTACAGTTGGTAGCACTGCTGTCAAGAAACTTTATGCAAAAAGGATAAGAAGGACAACCAAAAGAGATATTCTCCAATTTCACTAAAGTCAGTGAAATAGTTGGTGCTGCTGTCAACCTATTGCAGGTGATGGTACCTGGAGCACAACGTACAGGCATACCAGACACTAAGTGGGAATGACAGACACACAATTTACCTGATTACAAGTCAGTGTAGCATAGAGCAGAAGCGGAGCAGCAGAATGATATAAAAGCTGTTATTTTATGGCAAAAAAGTTACATAATGTTGCTTTAATAGATCACATGATCCCAGCTGTTCTGTGCAGTGTCCTGGAGAATGACATGAAACATAAAACCTACAACCTGTTTCAAAACTGTTGTACACTGAATCTGCTGGAAGCGTCATTGGTTTGAGAACGCTGTACATGAACATGTTCCACTGGAACAGTGGAAACTTATTAAAAACATGTAGCACGGAGCAGAGCCCCTCTGAGGGGAAAACAGCCTGCCAAAAAATATGATGAGTAATAACGAGAGCATGGACCGGAGTGTGTTTTCCCCCATTTTGGAAGGGAATTCAAGGCTACAAACTGAGGTCTGTCTCTCTCTCAGCCTGAAAACAGCAGATCAGCAGTCATGTGATTAGTAAGTGAGACTCCCAAACCCCATCAAACTCACTAACCGCAAGGGACTCAGTATCTTCCACCCTAGTCCAAAAGCATTCATCGCCATCTTCACTCTTGTCTGCACTCAGGGCCTGCAGTTCCAGCACAAATAGCTTTAGGAGGCAGATTTATATTCTAGAAAAAAAGCACTAGAAGTCACTTCTAGAAGATTCACTGCGATTGAGTAAGTCCAGATGCACTTGATAAAAACAGTTTCAAGACTAGATAACTGCAGGAGACACTGCTGAGGGAACAGATTGTGTAGATGACCCTGAAGTGGTCAAAGTGAATCAATCAATTTATCTTTGTGTAAGAATAAATACAGCTTTCACCCCCCCCCCCATTCTTATGTAGAGAACATCCAGAGGTTATATCAAAATAACATTTAGAATGTTTTACCTTTTTCGTCTGTAGCATTTGAACACTTCCTGTCTTTCTCTCATGATTACAGTAGTTCAGATTTTTTCCTGGAAGAAATACAACCTGTTAACATGTTAAATACCAGTTGCTTTCTAGGAAATCAGAAAAATGTTACAGGAAATGTGTAGAAGAGACCACATTAAAAGAAAGTGGTGTTGTCATGTCAATTCAAAACGGTCTGTTAAAGCTTAAAATATACATAGGATGTTAATATACCTTCAATTGAAGCCTTGCTGGCTAATTAGTTCACTTATAGAACCGACTAAATACCTAAAACAGTCCACTTGGTTTGTTGGGGTCCTCTGTTATCTGTTTCCTGGGTGGATTTAGCTCATTTCTCATGCAGTAATGTGTAATAACAAACCACCATGACAGTTCATCAAAGAAAATTTCATTCACAGGGAAAAAAACATGCATGTTCGTGCAGACACTGAGAAGAGAAGACTGATACCACTCTCATGTCTCAGCCTCAAGTGGACGTTCGAGGAACTGTCCTGTTAGTATTTCACAGCCAGACTAGCTGTTTCTCTGTTTCTGCTGTTTCTAGTGTCCATGCTGTCTCCTGCCTGACCAGGCTAACTTTTAGTGAACAGACATAAAAACAGTATTGATCTAAGTCTCTAAAAATTTGACCAAATAGCTAAAACATTTCTGCTTGGTAGGGCACTGTGGATGTCCTTGGTTTCTTTAGCCACTGCCCTCCACACAACAGACAATATCAAATGTGTTTGTGCAGATAAGAAGGCTTTAATAGTTACTCACACACAAATGGTTGAAATGGTTTTTAATCAGAAGCAGAAGGTCAGAAATGAGGTGCGTAAGAAAAAAAATGAAAGAGAAAAACAAATAATTTGTTTAGCTTTTTTTTTGTTGATCGTCCAAGAACTTAGTTCAAAGTTCAGTGAACTGTGCTAATGCATTGTAATGCTTGCAGATGTTCACACTCTAATGTCTAGAGGGAGGTGGTCTGGTTGAAAAAGAGGCCTAATCCAGGCACGTGGGACATTAGATCATATCCTGTTGGCCCTTTTTGGCAGGCTACTCTTCCACTTTTTAATTTATTACTGTGATATTTAGGACAACTGGTGTGTCCACACCACAAATAAAATCTATCTAAGAACTTATTGACAGATAGAGTCACAAGCCTTTTTTTCACATTTTAACAATAATCTCATGCAAAGATTCAACAAAACAAAACAGTTTCTAGCAGTTTTATTTATACCTACTGTATCTGTTTAAGGTGATCAGGCATCTCATCATAATCTATGGTTATAGTCTCACTCAAATCAAGCAGCACTGGAAAGTTTTTGTTGAATCCAGAGGAACAAACTCCATCGAAACAAGTAATCACAACACCAACTTATTACGTTTAAACTGGAAAGGCCTGCTACAATGAGGGGGGGATCAAGAATCAAGTGTTGGGGAAAAAATATGAGAAAAAAGGAAAGAATTTGTGTTTCTGGCTCCTGTTCAGGTCAGCCTGTCTGTCTTACTCACTCCCTTCCTTTTTCACTCTCGCCTGTTCCCCCTTCCTTTCTTTCTCCTAACTTTCTCTCTCCCACTCCCACTCTCTCTCACATCTGGAGGGTATCTGGTGTGGCTGTGTGACTCCTTGCCTGCTATGGGACAGCCTGTGTTGGGACTGGACGTCAGACTTCAGTGCATTTCAGCAAACGTTGGTCAAAGAGGTAAAGTAGTAGACCAGAGTGTTGCTTTTGCAGACTTTACTGCTGCATGTTTTATGGGCTGCTGTCATGTTATATGAAGCTTAGACTGAGCTTTAAGCGTCAGCGTCATCCATCCATGCATGACACTCTTGGCATGCATATTTCAAACAATCCTGACTGCTTAACAGTCGCAGTGAAGCCACTTTTCGACCTCTGCTCAGCTGAGAAAGAGCATGAAAACAAGATGATGACTTTTGAAATGCTCAGCAACTCTGCTAATAAAGGCTATTCCTCAATTTGAGCCTTTAAATTACAGGGTACGAGAGATTGCTGTTGACTTTGTGAAAGCTTTAAACTCCTCTGTGACCCTCGGATGGTATGATGCTTTCATTCTGGTCAGGGTCGACATCACACAATAAGTGCAGGAAAGTGCACAGGCTTTTATTTTTCATTTGCTGTGGGTGTATGCATGCTGCTGCTGTGTATGTGTGTGTTTTCACTTGTGTGTCTGCCACAGTCTCTCTGCTAGTCTTGATGTGATGAAACAGAAAAGGCTCTTCTTATGAATAGCTCTCAGAAGTTTGTCTTGAGAGCTGCCTTGAGTGCCCATTTGGAATATGTTCTATCAACATTGGTAGAGATGATCGGAGTGATTTTACCAAAAAAAAGAAAAAAACACTGGCCTCACATAAACACTGCTGTCCTTGTGTTTATCAGGAAATTCCAAATAGCAAATTTATATCATTTAATTAAATCAACACCTGAAGATCTGACTGATTTTTATGAATGCTCGTGTGTGAAATTGATTGGAGAGAAAGAGAGCTTGCTGTCATGAGTGGTGCTAATGTTCTGACAGAAGCTTCACACTCAGCATAGGGAGGGAGGACAGAAAACTGGCTGTTTTTTTTTTTCTTTTGGCCTGAAGCGCAAACTATTCAAACCCTTCATCAGTTCAGCGCATTTTACATGTAATGATCCAGTAATAACAAATAAGTGTTGGTGGGTGTAAAAGATTTGATTTGAAATGCTGCAATACATAATCATACTGTACATGAAATTATGGTGAAGAAATATGTGTGCACTTTGCTTGCCTTTAAGGGTACTTCAGTGATTTAGTATTGTCATACATAATGTGGGGACACTTGAGCGGGAAAGAGATATATATATATATATATATATATATATATATATATATATATATATATATATATATATATATATAAGGTTAAAATTGAGGCAACAAATTTGAAATATCCCATTTTTTTGTCTCTAGTGTCAAGCTCTAAACACAATGGATCCTACACTTCCCATGATGCAACTGAAAAGTGTCATTACATTAACATCTACTATATCATTATATCCAAGCACAAATCTCCATGCCTAGAAAATGAAACCAATACAGAAGTGCTAAAAACTGTAATTCCTTGTGTGTCCACTTGAGGCTGGCTACAGAGCATTTCAACCTCCATAAGTCTCCATGTTAAAATGTCCAACTTCACAGCAGAAATAAACATGTTTACAGCCTGGTACAAAAAACTGTTTTGGTCTCTATAGCTAATTTCCCTATTCATGACTGTACTGAGGGTGAATTTATATACAACTCACCTGTTCAAATGATATTAAGGCTTAAAGTTATGCAGAATTAACAGTGCTTTGATTAACTTTGATTGACAGGTGCTGTTGCAGATGGCTTATTAGAGCACCCAGGCATCATTTGGCCTGCCTTAGGTTCGCTGATGATCCATGTTTTTGCCAATTTTTAGATAGGGTAGGACAGCCAAGATGGTGGTCGCCAGTGTCACATATTTTGAGCTTCAAAATGATACTTTGCCACTGTTGCTGAGTTCTTGCTCATGGTGGGCATTGTTGAGTCTCTGTAATAGAGTACAGTCTACATTTGCTGTGAATGAAACTTGTGAGAGATAAGTTGTGTTATCATTTTATATAAATAAAGTTGAAATAAATCTAAATTAAATCTTTAAAACTCCACACTCTCAGGGGTGTCGTTTAGCTCAGTTGGTAGAGCAGCCGCTCCATGTACGAAGGCTCAGTCCTTGCCGCATCAGCCCAGGGTTTGAATCCGACCTGTGGCTCCTTCTCTCTCTCCCCACATTCCTGTCACTCTTCAGCTGTCTCTATTGAAAATAAAAAGCTTGAAAAAGCCAGAAAATAATCTTGAGAAAAAAAAAAAAAAAAAATTCTACACTCTCCACCGGGCACTTGTTTCAAAAACCAACCGGAACTGCTGTGCTCCATGTCAGAAGAGTCCCAGAACTGTCCCTGTTCTGTTTTTGACAGATGCCAAGCAGCCTGCTTCAATCTGCCAGAAGTCAGACACAGAAACAGCATCCAGATGATTTTCAAAATAAAACACCCTCTGCAAACTTCAGATTGCCAAAACAGCCAAAACAGCCAAAAGGGAAGCAAATAAACTATGAAGAATATTTAGCACGTGAACCAAGGAAAAATGAGCAAATTTGAGCCAGCCTGGCGTTCAAAATCAATCCATCCAAGAGAGACATTTCATTCTGGACCAAAGACCAATAGACTGCTAGCATAACTAAAGAGGCATAGATAGTCTAAAGGTGACATATTTAAGTAAATGAAAGCTTGGCTTAATAATCAGTGGCTGGACAACAGAATGCACCTGCCCTGTCCTGTACTCTGCACATGATAGGCCTTTTTCACAGCAGACATCTTGATCTGTCAAAGCACAGGTGTTACTAATAACAGTTCTGTTCTGTTCAAGTGTCCCAGTGAGCCAGCCTGAATACCATGATGCTGAAACTGAAGCAGATATTGATGAATAATAATTCCTCACTTTTATGTATTCCAGAAACAGTTCTTCAAACTTTCCCCTGAAGTGCAGTTTATGCACACAGATTTCCATGCCAATATTTTTCCTACTATTTCACTCCTGGTGGGCAACAGAAGACATTATATAGCTGTAGTACCCTCCCTGTGACTGATAAATGGATTTTGACGTGTAAAATGTATGCACTGTGCCTTTAAAGTAACCATATACAGCTTTTTGCCTTGAAGCAGGAGGCTGTCTCTTGTTTAGGATCAAAACACTCTTCTCATGACAAGCTCTCTGCTCTGACAGTTTCCAGTTTAAGGCTGAGGTGACTGTAACTGTGCTTAAAGGCAGCAGGTGGTGAACACAGCATCGGGAATATCCTAAGCAATTTGTTCAGCTGCGGGTTAGACAATGGCTTTCTGCTCTTCACAAAATGACTGCTGGTGTTTCCAAACTCAGCTGTGAACTCTATGAGTTTTAAAATGTCAGTGAGCTGGGAGGAAACACTGCAGATTTGCAATGCCATAACAGAGTGTTTTCAACCATGTCAGTTGAAAAGTTTGAGCTATACAGCTATAGTTGACTGAATCGGTGTTGACCCTTCAAGAATCTCTTGAGCCTTGACAGAAATAACTTGAGTTTCAGTCCTTATATTCAGTTTATTTTATGTTCCCTTTTTGCCAGACATTTCTCAGCTGTTGCTGTTTCACTTAGCATCTGACTAACTTAACTGAAGTTTAGCTAAACCCAACTTTGTATGTTCACACATTTCAGCTTTCTGATATTACACTTCAGTGTATATTACTTATTGCATTTCACCCATATAACAGTCTGTATCTGTATAATATTATTGTCCTTATAATACACCATTGACTCTTCTACTATGCTATGAAACACCAATACGTTCACCATCTTGGTCCATCATGAAATGTCTCAACTATTGGAGGATTAATTGCCATAAAATTTGCTAGACACCTTTATGTTATCCAAATGTCCATGCCTTTAATTTATGACCAAATACCTGCAAAGACAATGTCTTTGTTTTTAGCACTAATTAGCAAATGTTATCATGCTAACATGCTAGTGAACATGGTAAACACTGTTAGTGCTAAACATCAGCAATTCAAGCTAAACAAACAAACAAAAAAAGAATGACAGGATAAAGAATAGACTGCATACAAGTGACATCAGCCACAGGTTTCCAAAGTTTTGAGGCTCAAAATATGTGGCGCTGGCTGTCGCCATGTTGGCTGTCCCTGCAGAGGTTGCCCCACAAAACTCATAATGAGACAGCCTCACAGAGCTGCTGCTAACGAGGCTGTTGTCTATGTCCTCAGGTGACTGAACAGGTGGATGCTGTGCTCACACACCGACAGTGTGTGTAATAACTATCCACTGACCTCATCAGTTTGTCAGTCACCCTCTTTCTGGCTTTAAATGAGAATTGATGTGACATGTAACATAACCATATTATTTTGATGCTCATGAAATGGCCATTAGACGATACCCATTCTAATACATACAAACCTATATATGGAAATATGATCTCCTATTGCATTAAAAGGAAGATCTGATCTTTAGAGATCTGCCCCACTTAAAACGGGCTGTCATCAATACTTCTATATCAACAGTGCTTCACATGACTAATGGTCGCTTTTAGTGATGACCCACAGACCACAGTTGCTCTCACTATATGAAGTCTTGTAGCGTCTTTCAGCTCATTGTTTTCATTTTACCACCCACAACTCTACTGTTTTGGTTCATTCACACCACTCTTCAGCCCACACAAGCAGCTGTTCTCAGGGAAATAGATCTAAAAATCCACTGTACGCAACCTGGTGAACTAGAATGTTTAGCAGCAAAAGAGCCAGACAGACGTTGGTGGAGACCAAAACAGAGGCACCGGATGAGTGATGATTGGACTTAACATTGATGACCTGAAAACACAACTCCAAAAGGATACTAATGTTGCTTCACATCAGCTTGATGTGTAAACAACTATGGCAACTATTTGCCATACTGATTTCAAAGGTGATAATATAGTGTTATGTTCCCAGCTGGCCTTTTTTCCCTACAATTTACAGGTTTTAATGCTGCAGTCCATTGTAAGCTGTAAGTCAATAGTTCCATGTGGAAATTGCAGACTTTCAGTCTAAATGCTTTCCAGTACATCTACTAGTTTCACATGCTCACAAATCAACTGTCGACTGTAGAAATGGCAGCTAGAGTTATTGCAGTACGTTTCACCTCACAAGCACTACATATAGTAACAATTTGATGAGTTTCCACTTCCACCACAAACTTTATTTGAAAACCAATCCGTGGTGCATCTCCATCATCTCACTAACTCAACATAATTACAGTGAATTAAGGCTGAAAGTTTAAAAAAACACCTACTACTGCATTGGTAACAAAAAAGTAGCAGATTGTAGCTTCTGGAGATCTGTTTGCAGGAACAAAATACTCTGATGTTTTGAACTGTATTGCCCATGTGTTTATGCAACAGGAGAGCTTCAGCAGTGGACATGGCTTTTCCCAAGCATTCCATCATGCAGGCCCTGAGTGTGCTGCTCTTGGCCTGGGTGTTGGTGCGTTGCCAGGCCCCTCTCAAAACAGAGGAAGAAGAGGAGGAACGAACAAATATCGCAACAGTGGGGACGAAATCTGAGCCGATTGAATGTCCGGCGGAGTGCAGCTGTACGGCAGAGGGTGCAGTGGACTGCGCCGGAGTCGACCTCACGGAGTTCCCTGCAGAGCTGTCTGACACAACCCGCCAGCTCTCTCTACAGGTCTGTCATTTGACAGCACACACACACATAGATATCAACAGTAATACACATCCACATTTTGTAATTTTGGAAAACTCTCATCTGCTGTTACATTTACTGTCTGTGTTTGGTCCCCTGATGCCAGAACAACAAAATCGAGGAGATAACAGTGGAGCACATTTCCCATCTGCATCAGCTTGAGACTCTCAACCTTCAAAACAACTGGCTTACCACAAACGGTACACACTATGAAGAGTTACTTTTTTTTTTTTGGAATTTTAAACATTGAAAATACACCAAACTCATAAATGTGTTGTCAGTCTAAATTCTAAAGTTCAGAATTATCCAGCTATAGATATAGATATAGAGGCAACTTGAACACACCCATACATCCACATGCATATATAGACTAGCTTTTCACTGACAACTATCAGCCTCTTAACTGAAAGGCAACCTTTTACCCGAAGGCATATAATCATTAGTTAATTGTGCCAAATAGATGACATAGCTTACTGGAGCATGACAATCTAATAATAATGTTAACCAAGGCAACAGGTGGTCTGGGATGGTACCATGATGATGGTCGGGTTATGCCCTTATCTTGAGACTAAAGAACCCAACTAATGAATATAGCACTGTATCTATTCTTTATTCAAATAGACTTACCTTTTTAATATCTGAATCTGTTAGGTGGGCAGCCAAAAACTGTTTATCTCAGAGGGCAGCTTTAAACACTCAGAGAAGTGATCCATTTCCTCCTACCTAGCACTGTTCTCTGTATGTCGTTCATTTTCAATAATTACTTGAATAAACAGTTTATTTTCTGTTTGCTTCAGTCTATTAGCTTGCCTCTTTCCTTGTCACCAAACTCAAAGTGAAGCCATCGTGTTCTAAATAAAACATAAGCTGTCTCTTCATGTAACATCCTCTGCAAACACACACTGGTGGCAAGAAGAGATTTTCTATGATCTCAGTTTGTTGAGTCAGACACATTCTGTTCCTCCATTCTCCTTAGTTTGACACTTTGTGTTTTTCTGCTGTCCCAGCCTCTACAGGTGATTGTGAAGGCTCTGAATACAGTAGACAGAGTTGACACTGAATTCAAATTTTGTTTCCTGTGTGGGAGATAAAGTCTTTACTCTTGGAGAGAAGTATGAAGTCACCATCGGTTGCCTTGCAAGGGTCGGAAAGAGGAAAAAATTATACAGAGGGCTGTAAAATAATCTGGTGTACAGCAGGGGAGCAGATTATAGACGCATCTGCAAGGGTGATTTATGAGACAAACAGGGCTGTTGATTTCCTGCTCAGCTGTGGCTCTGTGTTGACTTTCTTTGTTGCAGGTCTTAAATGTCAATTCAATTTGAAGCAATTTTAGCAGATTTAGTTGCTTATGGTTAGTTGTTGCCCAATTCAACTCTCCGATCTTTGCTAAGTGATCTACTATATTGCTCCAACTGGCATTGTCAAGTCTTTGTTTGGCTCTAAAGAAAATGTCAAGCCTCAGTCATGGGTCTTCCATTCACAAAAGCATCCAAAATAGCTGTTAAATGGCTAAACAGATGTCAGACCTTTTCTAAAGACTGCTCCTGCTGGCATTGTTCTGTTGAAAGTATGGCTGAGTGCCAGTCAATCAGTATTCTTGCTGCCAAGATGAACAGATAGCTTAATGGACTATTGTCTTCCTGGCCAGCTGTGACCACTGCAAGCTAATGTTTCTTAAGTTCTAACTGCTGCTTCCCTAAACATTGAGAATCAAGCATTTTGTTGTAATAGTATCCCTAATAGAACAACATAAGACCATAATCCTCCATTGGAAGAAATTTCATGTAAGACAACTCTGTATGGTGAGATTGTTTACCTACCAACAGCGTATGTAGTTTACAGAAATGACTAGACTGTTTTTAAACTGAACATTTTCAAACGGGAATGTCTGAACCAAGTCCCAAAAACTGTAATTCCTGAAGTGGCCACTTGAGGCCGGCTACAGAACATTTCAAACTCCATTAGTCCCCATGTTAAAATGTCCAACTTCACAGCAGAAATACATGTTTGCAGCCTGGTATAAAAAACACTTTTGGTCTCTAATTTCCCCGTTCATAACAACTGTACTGAGGGTGAATTTTTATTCAACTCACCTGTTCAGATTATATTAAGGATTAAAATTATGCAGAATTAACAGTGTGGCTGCATTGATTGACATATAGGTGCCATTACAGATAGCTTATTTGATCTGCTTTATTTCAGCTGAGTGTTGATCAGCTAAAATCTCCTCTTCAGCCTCCTTTTTCCCATCTGACTCAAACATACTACATGGGTAAACTTTTGCTAGTTATCAATGCTTTTTTTCACTGAAGTCTTAACAGTTAGAAGCCAAGAGTGTGTGTAAAATGCTTTTTGTCACTCCCAAATACAACTCAAGCCTGAGTTTGCACTAGGTTTGGTAGGATTTAGTGCTGATTTACTAAAATATTACCTTAGAGTCTTAAAGCAGTGCATTAAAGGAATCCATTAGATTATCTGAAGTCTATTTGAAGTGGCTGTATGAGTTACTTGTCCACGTCCAGTCAGGGTGTTACCTACAGGTTGGCACGATCATATTTCAGAGAAGCACCAGATGTGGTTGCATCCATGGATGCATGGATCAATATCAGTCTAAGTGTACCTTATATTTAGAATATTTTCTGAGAACTGTAGCAGTTATATCGATCTCTCCAAAGCCACTTGGAGCTGCTGGTCTACTGCTGCCTCAAACTGCAGCAACTAATGTTATTTCAAATCTGAACTAACTTGTTGAAACGCCAGTCACAATAATACTAATTGATGGCAGCAGTGGATGAGCAACTCATTTCATTATTTTCAGCAAGGTAAAATTACAGTTTTGTCAATAAAGCCTGGCAGATTTGCGATGATAAATCAATATTAACGCTTGAGGAAGGGCTGTCTAGTGGCAAGATAGAGCAATGAAAATACTATATATAATCAAGACTTAAATCAAAATAGATTTTTTAGGTGGGCCTTTATTAAATAGTTAAAATTTTCATGTTGCTCCATCTGTCTGCTTCTCTAAACTGTGGGTGTGCTGACTGCCATCTACTGTAGATAACACACTGACTATGGAAGTACCTCATTTGGACAGTGAAACCACTGCTTAGCTCAGAGTAAAATTAATGAACTCAAGTCACTGACAAGAAATCTTTGAGCTAAAAAAAGCAGTCCTGTGTTAACGAATCCTCCAGTGTATAAATGTAGTACATTTTCTTTTGAAATACCTTGACATTATTTTATGTGCCATGTGTTCAAAACACATGTTGTGTATGTTCTCATTCATTGATTTATCATGCTCTTCCCTTCCTAGGTCTTGAAGATGAAGGTTTTGAGAGGCTTGAACAGCTGGCTTATTTGTACTTGGCAAATAATAAGGTGAGTCATCCACCAGCCTTTTAAATGTTTTTTTTTTTCCTCAATGCTGACCTCCACTCTGCTCACATGATATGGAAAGTTTATATGTTTTGTGTCCATCTCACAATAATTTTACTCCATGCTATTTTATTTTATACATAGTGCCAGCTGGCAGAGAGGGGTGGCAGTCACCTCTCATACACTCAGTGTGAGCTTATGCTTGTAATCACTTCCAGTATGGCTGTGCCAGCTGGTCCGAGCTAAAATGTTACTGACCCTTTTGGACACAGAGTGAGAGAGAAAGGATGGACAGATTTGTCTGTGCCTTCACAGGGATGAATAGGCAAATGGGATACAGGAAGAATAGGGGATTTTTAAGTGCTCACTAAGCCTCAAAGACACCCATGCTGCTTTAATCCATGGACCATGTTATAAAGGAAAGAGCTCTAAATGAACATCTAATCTCACCAGTGCTTCTCAGATTTCTACTATATATACTCTGCTGTTTTGTACAGTGTAGTAGGGGTAACAAAAGAGAGCATAACCTTGCTTTCATTCAGGGCTGTACAGATAACAATGTAGCATTTCTGGTTCAAAGCAAATTGAATAGTTCCCACTTTTTTGGAGAGGACTGACTAGCTGTAAAGCAAATATTCTGAACCATAACATCGTTTTTTATTGTGTTTCAAAACAACCCATATGCCAATTACAAAAATGAATTAATGCTTTGGGTAAATTTAGGGAACTAAAACTTTGTGATCATCATTAAAAACAGTCTACAGCCACTCTGCCAGATCTAGAAGGATCTAGAAGGATATACTCATGGATCTATAAGGATTTACTTAAGGATTGGTGAGCTGAGCTGAATGCTAATTATATACTTAGCATATTGACATACACCATGAACCATGGTATACAATAGTCACCATCTTAGTTTCCCATATTAGCATGTTAGCATGTGCTATTTAGTACTAAACCCAAACTATAGCTGAGGATGCTGTATTATTTAAAAAAAAAAAAGAATGTTTACCTCAAGGCATCACGTCAGCACATCAGCAAAATGATTACAATTCATACTGTGGGGAACATGAATATCTGGGCTAAAACTATTGGGAAATGCAAATTGTTCATACATTATGACCAGTGTTGGGCAAGTTACTCTAAAAAACAGTTACTAGTTACTTCTCCCAGAAAGTAACTAAAGTAGTTACTGAGTTACAAATGATAAAAGTAACTAGTTACTTTGGAAAGTAACTATTGCATTCCTTTCAAGTAATTTTTTTAATGCTCAAATGTGTCAAAGAATTTGTTTATGACATATACTACTGTATACTATATATGCCATTAATTATTATTGGACGGAACAAACGTTGGCAGCTGGTAGGAGGCCAGATGCAGATGCCATCATAACTCGTTTTAATGCTAATTAATCTTCTGGTAGGTCTTTACAAGAAGAATAACAGTTTCAAGAAAATAACCTCTTTTTACTTAAATGGAGTCATAGTTTCCTAATTGTTTCCTGTCATTCTTCTTTTCTTGTACTTGCAGCTCACCTCAGCACCAAAGGTCTTACCACCTTCTTTGGTAAGCGCTGATTTTGCAGCTAACCAGCTTACAAGGATCTACCCATATACATTTGGCCATAAACCAAAACTGAGGTAAGAATGTGTGTTTTTGTGTGAAGTACCCCTCCTTTCTGGAATTATGTCCATTTACACATGGTAAATGACTAACTGTAGCATTAAATTTAAATCCCTTATTATTGTCTTCAAAGTAGTCTCCAGTTCTGCACCTAACTACTTGAATGCTCTTATACATTCATGTGTTACCTCCAAACCATTGAGCTCCACCAATGTGTGCTGTCTGGCTCTGCCACCTGTACACCCCCTGTACTCCCTTTTTTGTAAGATGCTTTGATAAAAGCATCAGCATCAAATGAATAAATGTAATATACTGTACCTTGATTGTGGTTCCCAGGTCTGTGTATCTCCATAACAACAAGCTGACTGACGCCGGGCTTCCTGATAATATGTTCAATGGTTCTGACAACCTGGAGATCATCACCATGTCCAGCAACTTCCTACGGGTTGTCCCGAAGAATCTGCCCTCCACCCTTTACCGTCTTCATCTCAAGGTCCATTAACTGTTAAGTTTTGCATTTAGATGATTTAGATAGCATAACTCTTTTAGGAATATAATATAAGGATTGCTCCTGTTGTTACAGAGTAACAAGTTGGAGAAAATCCCAGCGGGGGCCTTTGACAACTTGTCAAACCTCAGAGAGCTGTATCTCCAAAACAACCTCCTCAGCAATGAGGGCATGGACAACGAGACATTCAGGTGGACAAAAATTCTCACGCACAAACCTCTTTTAACTGAGGCTATTTATGTGTAACAGGACAAGCATTGATTGTAATGGCCTTTGCATATTTTCAAGTGTTTACCAAACAGGAGCATCCACTTCACAAAGCTGTGTGAATTCTTATGATAGAATCAGAGAGAAAGCACACAGCACAGGATTCAATAACTGATATAAACACTTCCTCTTTTCCTCTGATGGCAGCCAACTGAGCAGCTTGGAGTGCCTAGACTTGTCAAATAACAACTTGAGCGTCGTCCCCAAGGGTTTGCCTCGCAATCTAGTGCTGCTACATCTGGAGAAGAACTCCATTCGCAGCATCCCCGGAGATGCTCTTACATCTGTCCGAAACCTCGAGTACCTGCTCCTCCACAATAACAAGCTCCGCTCACGTTCCATCCACGCAGCTGCCTTCCAGGTACATTTTTTTTTTATTTTGTGTTCTTTTATTGAATAACTGACATTTTGACATTAAGTCAAACAGTGGATCACTCTTTGAATCTCACATTTGCTTTCTCAAAAGGGCTTGAAGAAGCTGCACACTCTCCACATGTACAACAACTTGCTGGAGCGAGTTCCCAGGGGCTTGCCTCGGCGTGCCAAGACTTTAATGATACTCCACAACTTAATTTCCGAAATTGGCCGTAACGACCTGTCCCTGCTGTACACTCTGACTGAGCTTAACCTCAGCTACAATAAGCTGACGAGCTCCAAGTTGCACCGCGAGGCCTTCAGGAAACTGCGCATGCTGGAAACCCTCGATCTGTCGGGAAACAGCCTTCACTTGTTTCCACTTGGTCTTCCTCGCAGCCTGCAGGTGCTAGAAATCAAAAACAACCAGCTGAACTCTGTACCTGACAGTGCTCTGACAGGCATGGTGAAGCTACGAAAGCTCATCCTAAGCGAAAACCAACTGAAATTGAATTCAGTCTACCAGGGAGCCTGGATGGAGCTCACTGCGCTTACAGTGAGTGGGTTGGGGGGAGGAAGAAACAGAACATATGTGAACTGCAGGAACCTAAGATGCTTTTTTAAAGATTCTTGTGAGGGTCTGAGGTTCTTCCTTGCCCGCCCAATGTATTTTACAAACTGGACAATTTCAATTTGGTGCAGACATTTTTTTACAGTGTACAGAAACATAATATACAACACTAACTAAGAGTCCAGGGAACTACTGGTGTTGGTGCAGGTGAGTCAGTGGCCCAAACTGACTTCCAGTGCATTGACGACAGAATTGTCTCTAGCAATATTTGAGCAAACTTCACATTGTCTTGTCTTGAAGCACTGAGAGAGGGAGAGAGAGAAAAAGACAGCTGCAAACCCTAAACAGCTGTTTCTATAAGCCTCTCCCCTGCTGATTTTAATCATGAATCGATCATAAATTCAATAATTTTAAATGTTTCCATGTGCACTTTAATGTGACTGCAGCAAGTATCATGGGACAGTTAAGCAACAAAACTAACTCTCCAGAGGAAATACAATTAAAAAAAAAACTTTTAGCTTCTGAAATAAATCTTACTTCAGACTGTTCTGATGGAGCTAGATTTATCAGGATAACTACTGTACTGCAAACAGTTTCAATTTATGGACTTGGAAGAAGAACACATTAATAATTAGCATTTAGGCATATCAGTACCAGATACAGGAAATGCAATTAACTTCAAATGCACAAGCAGCCAAGTCGAGTCAGGTTAAAGCAACTACATGGGTTTGCAGCAAGCACCAACCACAATGCTGGGAAATGAAGCCAATGCAAAATGGCAAAAACTGTAATACCTTCCGTGGCCACTTGAGGCAGGCTACAGAACATTTCAACATCCATAAGTGCCCGTATTAAAATGTTCAACTTCAGCAATAAGCAGAATTCAACAAGTTTACAGCCTGGTACAAAAAACAGTTTTGGTCACAGATTTTTAGATTAGCCGGGAGTCGGAAGAGGTAGTACAGCCAACATTCAGCTTCAACTTTAAGCTTCAAAATGACACTTCTGAAAGCAATGGGTGAAGTCACTCATGCACTGTACACTCTTTATACTGTAACCGGTACAGTGCTGAAATCCACTGTGATGTCACCCGTCAGCCTTTATAGACGTTGCCATCTTGTTTGTTGTTGTTGTTGTTTACCTGTGAGTACCTGTACCTGTGAGTTCACCTGTGTTTTGAAAAAAATGGCAGGCTGCCTCATCACTGAACCTGTGAGCATGGCTACACTTCAACAGTTCCTACAACGGACATTAGTTACACATATAAAGCATATTTCTGTACATTAATTCATCACATAGAATATGAGAATGATTCATTATGTTCATTGTTCTTCGTGCATCTTGTTACTTTAGACACTAGATCTGTCTGGCAACCAGCTGTCACACATCCCCTCCGACCTGCCTGAGACTCTGGAATACCTTTACCTGCAAAGTAACCGCATCTCCAGTGTTCCTGCCTCAGCATTTGAAGGCACCCCAAACATCAAGGGCATTTTCCTTCGGTAAGAGACACAGTTTGTTTCTTATAAACCAGCAGACTCAGTCATGTTACTGGTATGTTGTTCCTTGATTTTCTTTCCAACACGCTCAGCATTCCTTCTCCCTGATTGTTTGCACAAATGGTTTCTTCAAAGTAGCTGTATGACACATTAAAAACTGACACCCACTGTCCTTAAGGCTTTGTAGAAATCTGGTTGGTGAGTCCTTATATATGTTTCTCTTCCATTTGGATTAATTTCCATTCAGGAAATAATTATGGAATTGCGACCAAAGAATGGCTGTGAGGAAATTGTTGCTTTCGCTTTTAGTGCTCTGTGAGAGCAGCTGCAATCAGGTAGACGGTGTTCAGTTCCTCTTTTTCAAAACAGATTTTTGTAATCAGCTCAGAGTGAATTTAGGGACAATGAAAATGTTTGGATTGCTGCACTTTGTTAAAGTGTCTGATCACATTCACAGCGCTAAAAGGAACCTGTTAAATGAAACTGTCAGAACTGTAATCAGGAACAGTTTGGCAAATGTGCTTATTCATCTGCACAGTATGTGACACTACAGCCAGCAGCTGTTTAGATTAGCTTAGCACAAAAACTGGAAACAGGAGGAAACAGCTAGCCGGGCTCTGTCCAAAGGTAACTAAATCAGGCTGTAAAAATGACACAGGTCTTCTCATCTAATTCTGGCCAAGGAAGTAAATAAGCCTGTGTTCCAAAATGTCAAACTGTTCATTTACAGTTTGTAACACTACAATTAAGTTCAAACCTGACATTACAGATGTTGAAATGTGAGTTTTAAACTTTAAACTTTAAACTTCAAACTCCACTTTTAACATTTCACAACATAGTTTGAACTGTCAAAAATCACTTTCAGTTACATATAGTCTATAATTATAGGCACAATGTTTTGTGAAAAAGGTCTTGCTTCATAAAAGTGAACCTTGTGATAAACTTTTATTTAAAAAATCCTTTGTGTCCTGGTCTGTTACTAATCAACTAAATTTACTATGTGTTGGACGTTCCAACTGAGCTTCATTTTGCAGAGTACCGCAGTGTGGTATCTAATCTCTCCATCTCCTCTAACTTGTGGGCATTCAGCAAATTTTCCACTTTGGTTTATTCCACATAGTGCAGGCTTATACCGACAAGCAGCGCAGCTGAAAGCAGCGGTCACACAGCAGAGTAAAGAGGTTTGGGACAAGCGCTTTCAAGGCTTTTGTTCTGTTTGGTTTTCAGTCTGACCTAGCTGCTTTATGGCTCTTGTTTATGGGCCTTGACCCCTTCCAGGCTGTTGTGCTCTTCATGTTGTTCATATCAGCTGCTGCCACATTTTTTTTTCTTTTTTTCCACCAAAATCCCCCCACAGATGGGAGCCTTTGGCCTGAGCCAATTCAGAGCCACTGGAATGCTTGCATCAGTGGGGGAAGTGAAAGGAGGATTTACGTGTGTTAATAATTGCACAAGCAACATTTTCTCCCATAGATAAGAATCGATGCAGCGTGCTCACAGGCGTAATTGCAGGTGCTTCAGTGTGACGTTCAAGTGATTTGGTATAAAGTGAGCGACACACCTGTCTTCTTGATCGACTCAGAACATTAGCGTGGGTGCATTTCATTTCAGTATTATGCTCAACAAATAGGTCCCACGACGATGATCCATGACAAATGTGTCTTGTAAATGTCACCTGCTGTCTCTTATCTCCTCTTCATGTTTCTGCTCAACTGTCAAACCTCTTTTTTTTTTTTCCTTCTGAAGGTATAACCGCCTGTCTGTGGACTCTGTGGACGAGAGCTCCTTCGCACACCTGTCCAACTTGCAAGTGCTGGACATCAGCACAGGAAACCCTGACCTGCCCTTTAAAGGAGAGATCGACGGTGATAAAATGATGAAGGAGCAGGAGACATAAGACATGCTCAGTTAAGCTGACATTGGACTGCGTTGTGTCACAGACAGAAAGACAGGGCTTTTAAATGGGAATGAGCCTGTGAATGTCATTTCCCAGGTCCATTATTGTATTGTGCTGAGTGACAGAGTTTCATATTTCTGGTGCAGGATACCGGATGTTACTTTAGTTTCCATTTTTTGGGCTGGTTAGTATTACATATCTTTATATCTGAGCTAATATTTTTTGAATGTTGACATGCAAACATTTATCATCTTGTGTTTTTGTGCTTTATTCTTAAAAAATGCATTCACAAAAGTCAGTGTGAATTTTGCATGTAAATGTTTGAGAACCCATATCAAAGATTTCAGCTGAGTGAAAAAGGACAGATGTTGTTCACACTGTTTTCTGCTTCCTGTCATTTTGTTAATGGCTGCCTGAGCTAAAAAAAAAAGAAGTGATTTTACCAGAAATACTGTGAAACAATTTGTGTTTTATCTCCATAGGTGGCGAGATAAGCAGTCTGTCTCCCACTGAAACCACCAAAGCCTAAGTAATCTCAAACTGTAGAAAAAGTGATCTCAATCAGGGCTGCAATTCAGTGCCAAAATCGATCAACCGTCACTTTTTTTTTTTTGAGTGACTGACTTGACTCTGTCAAGCATTCAATTTATGATATAGAAAAGAAAAAATAACAAAAGCTAATATATGAGAGGCATTGTTTCAGCTCTTAGATCATCCAGAAGGTGTTGAAGTGACAGATACAGACGTTGGAAGGACAGCAATAATTCTGGAAAGCAATGATATCCCCAGTGATTGCCATCATAGTTTTTTTTTTGTTTGTTTGTTATTCTTTGCTGTGTGCTTGTGAGTGAAATATTTCAAACATAAAAAGCAGTTTCAACATACATTTTTTTTAAAAAGATAGCAAATATTTTTATATGACATTAAAAATACTCATCCTATTACACTCACTATATTGCTATGAATCGTGTCACCTTTACATACAGCAGTATAGCATTGTCACATATACAATCATTGAACACAGCAATAAATTATTTGAAAAGGCTGAAGAAGACTGTGCGTTTCCTAACATTCACCAGAGTGTCTGATGAATATTTCAGCTGGTTCTCCCACACACAGCAATCATTGCTCATTTCTCAGATCTCTCCAATATGCAGGTAGTGCAGATATCATGCACACAGAGTGTAGAGAGAAAACATATCTCATCTGTTATCTTCCCATAAGAAAAACTGTTGTTGGCAGGCTGTTGCACATTAGAAAGCTGAGAGAAGCAGTAAAATGACAAAATATATGAAAGCTAGTATCTGACCAACATAAATTGGAGCCTCTGTGTGACAAGAATGAAATTTACACGTGAGCATTCAGGTTTAAAGGATGGCTCTTCTTTTTCAAGTCTTTCTTAATATAATATCATATTTGCTATAATAATTCCTCCTGATCATACTGGCCATTAAGGAGTCCAATTCTAGTGTGACAAAACTGAAATGTTATGTTTGGAGCGTAGATTGTAGAAAACATGGATGGATAGTCTCTGTGACGTCACCCATAAGCTCAGTGTGCTCACTCTGGTTGTCGTCATTTTTTGCATTCCTGCCTCTGCCGCCTCCCGGCTAATCAAGAAATGGTAAAAGATGTGGAGTGTGAGTGGGGCTGAGGCAGGCTTTATCAAACCTGGTTGCTCAAACAAACCACAACCTGTGAACTGAAGCAGCCACACTGTTCATTTTGCATAACTTTCAACCTTAAAATAATTTGAATAGGTGAGTTCTATGAAAATTCACCCTCAGTACAGCTGTCATGAACAGATGCATTGGATACAGTGGTAAGTGGTAAGTTCATTCCGTGCAGAGCTACTTTCTAAAGTTAGCCAGAACTAATTTGAGGTTTTACTGTCTGATTTAGCCAAATCAAGTTGGTGTTTTCCAAATTTACGGTCTTTAAAGTCTAAAACTCCATCCTCCTGTGTGGGAAATTTAAGAGCATCTGGAGGAAAAGACAAACAAATGGGGTCGCTGGCAAGTTCTGAACACAAACTCCTTATAGACTCGCACACACAAACACACTTCACTTAAAGGGTTAGAGCATGTTGTTTAGCTAGCTACAGCTAATGTGTGTGCCAGTGTGCTACTGGAGAGCACAAACTGTGGTCAAATTCGTGTGAACAAAGTTTTGCAAAAAGTACTGACATTTCTATTATGAAGGTTTGGACTTAGAAAATAGAAAAACAATGATTGCACTGCAATGGATTTAGCAATAGAGCTGGATATGACACTAGTCAAAAGAATCCCAAAGAAGGCTCCATTATAAAAAAGATGTCTGTAAAACAGTTGACAGGTCACCAAGAACTGCAGTCACTTGCAGGCCACTCTTTGCTCTTTGTATTATGGTTTATGGATCCCTAGATGTTTTATATTTGTAAAACATTCCCAAGACCTAGAGAGTTTTTATGGGACGTCATACCAAGTCCCAACACTAATGCGCATGTACAATTAAGAACACATCATGGAGGCAAAGATGGACATTACAAACCCTTTTGGGCTCATGCGCTCTGTTTAAAATTGTTAGGCCAGTAGTTTTTATAATACATCCATGTCAGCTACACTTCCAGTGTCACAGACGACGCACAAAACTTCAGCTATTCTACTTTATTGTCAATGAGCAGTGAAGGCAGAAGTAAAGGTAAAGTTTTGTCCCATATTCTTTTGTTTATGGCCAGCATGGATAGAACAATAAAAATAGACCTGAAAAGATCCAAGCCTAACCCTTTAAAAGAATGACTTCAGTGCATAATGATGAAAAGTGTAATACAGTAGAAAAGCTCCAAAGTAACTTCATGGGCTGTAGATATACAATGTTAAGATCTTGTCTGGTATATTACAAATAGCAAAAAATCCTCTCAACCAACAAACGAGGACAACATTGTTATGTTTAATAACCAGTGGTTGTTTTTTTCGGCTGTTCAACAACCAGGAAAGTTTAATGAGATCAAGCGCTCCTGAGGCTGTTGAAATACTCGAAAGCAGGCAAATCTCTATTCTGCCCGTGCATTAACTTTGTAACCTGACCACAGGGGAAGGTAAAGTTTCTGATCTTCAGCCCTTCCTCATCTCCATCAGCCTAGCACCACCAGCTTTGTTAAGGCAAAATTAAACATTTAGGGCATTTCACTTTGCCTCCTCATCACTGACCTCAAACTACACACTTGCGATCCTGTCTTATCTCTTATGTGACACAAACAACTGGTTGCTTGCAGTAGTATAAAATCTCATGTCTTATTAACATGTTTCACACAGATTAATAAATCATATAAAAACAAGCTATCAAATAAAAATCAGTTTATCAGTACAGGTACTCACACCTGTATTTAGAGTCTGAACGTTTAGGTGTGAGCTCATGCAGCAGGTCCACACCGACCTGAATAAAATCATACTGTTGTCAAAAGCTGTCAGTGTGATACTCATCCAGTCTGACAGAAAGCATTTCACTGTTATAATGACAATAAACCAACAGTTTCACTTTACTCTCAGTTTTCAGGACATCTTGTCACCAGTGTTTTTTTTTTCTCCATAATAAGATGAAGATGAGCCGTGCTGTCCTCCCACCTGTCCAACTGTCCAGGTCCTGATCAGCACGTCCACACAGACAACCCATCATACTCTGGAGGGAGGCTATACGTTGGTCTCAAGGCCATTCATGTCAATGGTGCAGTGTTCTTTGCTCTTCTTCAGGTGCCTTGGTGGAATTGGAGGCTTCTTTCTCTCTGACGGCAGCCTGATGCCCTCTTCCAGCTGCATCAGCCGAACCACATCAGACGGGATCAGCTCGTGTTTGACCCCTGAAGAAGGTAGCCTGAAATTTCCATTGTTGTTGTGACAGTTCATGAGAGGAGGGGTGCCCATTGCGGGTTTGGTCTCACAGATCAAAGGCACCTGAGGGAGAAACAGGGTCAGAGGAAGGGAAGCAGGAAGTGAGAGTGCCAGGACGGAATGAACAGTTGAAAAGGATGCAACATGAAAGAGCTTTACCAGCCAGACTGACGGCCAGCCAGACAGAATGATCTATCCTTTTCCCCATAATTCAATATTTTGAACTTTTTAACAAAAGCTCTGACATTTAAAGAAAGTAGTATTGACAGAACATTGTAAGACCAACCTTTGATTGTAACAGCTCAATCACTCAAAGTACCCATTTAATGACAGAACTGAATCTGTTCATAATTCTTTGTGTGTAGTCTTTTCGGACTGAAGCTATTAAAAAATACAATTAAAACTCACCCCATCTCCCTCTTTCATAAAGTCCTTCCTGCATATGTGTGCCATGATGCCTGTGGCCAAAGCGTCCCCCATCACATTCACCATAGTGCGGAATCTGTCTCTGCAGAAGAGAAAGACACATGTTGAATATTTCTGGATATTTTAGCTAAACAAAGAGGAGATGAAGAAGATGGGGCTCGTGTTTTTGCTCTGGTATGATTAGTTTGGATCTGTTAGACAAAAGTGATGCAGGTGAACACACATGCTACTTACAATGCCCAATCTACTGCAATGATGAGAGTGATGTCATCAGTTGGCAACCCAACGGATGTGAGCACTATCACCATGGTGACCAGCCCAGCTTGTGGTATCCCTGCTGCTCCGATACTGGCTGCAGTGGCTGTGATACTGGAGATTTAGGAAGTTGGTGTGATAACAGAGATAAAACTTAAAAACTTAATTGGTCTGTTAATAAACTGAAATATTAAGAACTGCATGTATTCTAACAAGTGATGGCTGTTGACTTTCAGCAGTTTATTGCAGAAAAAGAAATTTGCCCGGGACATACACAAATACTTTACCAGAGTTAACGTCATGTTTGAAAATGTTTGACTTTGGCTGCCTCCAGTTCTATTATCAGAGACGCTCTGGCAGACCAGTAACCAAGGAACTCATATTGGATTATTGTGTCCCATCAAATCCAATCAATTTTTTAAACTGTATTTGTCAAGCTAATAAATCTAAATATCAACTCCATGACTCAGGTGATGTACATTCATACAAGTCTCCAGCACCAGTTTTGGAGCCCCTTGGATCTGTAGAGAATTTCTTATTGCCAGTAATTTTCCACTCTCCTCCCCTCTGCTCCACTCTCTCTGCCGGTCACTCCCACCGCATCAGCCAACTCTGTTAACCTGTGTACTCAGGTGCTCCTCATCAGTATCAAGCCACTATTTAAGCCTCTGGTTCACAGACTCACTGCCAGATTGTTCTTAGCCTCCATGCAAGACTCTCCAGCATTTTCCCTTGGATTGATCTCCTGTTGCCAAACTTGCCTGCCTCTGATTAACCTGTTTGTCTTTCTCCTGGTAAACTCTTTAGCTTTCTGTCTCCAACCACGATCTCTGTCTTTCTTCCTGGTGTTTGCCTGCTGGTGTGGCATCATGATGAGCACTGTGTTTAAGGCTGTTTTTGAACTGCATTTATTACTACCTGTTTGCCGAAAAGACTATTAAAGAAGACATTAAAGACTCATTACCAAACTATCCTGTGGTCCAGGTTAGTGCAATTGGGTCCTCACACACCCAATACACAGCATGCGGAATGACTCCGGAACGAGCAGATACGTTTCAACTTCAGTCAATTTAGAAATTTGAATTTCTTGTTGTATGTAAACGTATGTGTGTCAGCTCACAGGATCCGCTGCAACACGGCTCCAGAACGACTGCGGCGTCCGACAGCCCTCCGCAACACATACACAGAGTTTCTATTTTTCCTGGACGCTGGAGCACGACGCATAAATTCAGAACAGAGCAGATTGTGCGGGGAAGGAAATCGGCTACAAAATAAAACTCCGGTTAATTTTCAAAATACAATACTCCGTGTTCAACGTGGATCGAGTTTCATTACAAGAACACGTCATAATGGGCGGGGACGACCTGAAGTCAACAGGTCAGAGGTTTTCAGGTGTCTTTTCACCCCATCGACACCATGGATGAGGAGAAGTTGATTCTGGAGGCCCAAAATCAACCTATCATTTATGACACCTCACATCCTTTTTATAAGGACACAAGCTAAAAAGATGCAGTGTGGAATGACATTGCAGGAGTCAAAGAGACTACAACCGGTAATATCGCGTGATCATGCGTGAATTCACGAGATCTCGTGCCGGCGGAGCCGCACCAGTGTGCATCACAAGCGGATTATGTGTGAGTTGGCGGATGGCGGAGTACGCTGTCTTTCTGGAGTGGATGCTGTGTATTTTAGGGGTTAGACTTATATACTGTAGGCAGCAAAGACAGGGTGACACAGAGGGATATCAAGGCAAGACTGGAAAATGGCCTTGGTGTGTTTCAACATCTGGAAACCCAAGCAATATCTAAAAACAAAGGACCTCTTTATAAGAGCTAACTGTACACTGAATTCTTGTGGGAGATGTAAGCTGATATCAAAGTTAGGCCTATGCATCTTATGAAACTGGCATATCAAAATAGAACATTCTACCCACCCTGTGTATGTCCATTCTTTAAGATGTATAACATTACCACTCAGTCAACAGTGTCTCACTAAGAACTCCATTGGAAGGGGCTCACTTCAAATATGGTCCCACTACAGGACTCATTTTGTGCATTTGTCCACTCAAACTCAAGGATGGAGCATTTCTCATACTTTTGGCAATGAAATCAGCCCTGACCCTGTGTCTCTGGCGTGGTGCCTTTGGGGATGGCGGTATCTGTTGCCCAGTTCCCATAGCCTTTTTGCCACTATAAGCTCGACACATTTATATAATTGGAAATCTCTTACACACAGGGTCTGGGTTGTTGATGTGATGTCACTCGAGGATTTTTAGTCTGGTACCCATTTTTGACAACAATGACTGGGATTTCCTGCTAGAGATACTGAAATATAGGACTATGATTTAATTGACTGATAATCTCTAATATTTGACAACACAATGATTTTAATTGATCTCAGATAATTTCAGTGGGCAGCAGCAGACAGCAGGTAGATCATTTTGATGAACACATTTGTTCTTGGAATAGAATCAAATGACAATCCTGGCCTCATTAGTCTAATGTTTGTTTACAATAAAACAAACTAATTACTCTCAAATAGAAACAGTCCCACTGCATGCTGGTGTACATCTGATATCTGGTGCAGACCCAGAGGTTGAGGATTGGATGCTCCCACCACTCATCACAGGATGATAGTGAGAGATGATGGTTGTGGTGGTGGTAGTGGTAGTGTGGAGGGGGTTCCAGTTATGGCGTGACAGGGATTATCTAGGCCACATGGCTCTTTTCAGAGAGATAAGCAGATAGTTTCGATCTACAGTTGCTGTATGGAATTATAAAGCAAGACATACATTGGTAAAGAAAATTGACAATATACGTGTTAAACTAACTATAAATAATAATTATGTTATCTTTGGTAAAATCATGATAACAAATTACCAATATTATTACTGTTACTCACAGATCCACTGTAGTAGCACATTTTTCCTAAAAGTGTTAACATAAAGTAAAATGAAAGGTTTTCTTTGTGTGCATTAGTGATAACGTCTACTGAAAAGATCAGAGAGGAAATACACTGGACTGGCAGTTCATGATTCATGTCACGATTTTTCAGGATCTATTACATATAGGACATCTCTGCAATATTTTTGTTAAGATCTGACTGGTGTGGATCAAAATGCGTGTCAACGGTTATATAAATCCAGTAAAACTTGGCACTACATCTAAATGGAAACCTGACCTTTAAATGTGGTCATTCAAAACATTAAAATGTGTTTTTGTGAAGGATTAACTGTGTTGATTTTGGTTTGAGTGGCTACTTTTGGAAGTTCTCCAGCTGCAATACATTGGACTGACTTATTCAAATGGTGCATTCAGCCGCTCATCACTGACCCTGATATTTACTGTGAATTCTTGGATTGCTTCATGAAAGGCAGGACCTTGCTAGCAATTGTTGGCTCTTCTGCACTGATTGGAGCAAGCTCACCCTTGCTTGATTTGTTAGTTTTTTGAAGCCATTTTGTAGGCATGAAGATGAAAGAACCTCTGTTCTATCAGTGATCTTTACTTCCTCATTATGCTTATGTATTAAGTGTAAAATTTCAAGTTTAATTTATGAGACGCCTCCTACATCTGTACTGTAACTACCAGGTCAGAAATGAAAATGACAAAGAGAAACACAAATGAAAGTGGAGCTTTTAAAGACCAGACACACATACATGGCATAATGTATTTATGCTATTCAGTGTAAAGGATTTATTGTCGTTGATATCATTGCTTTCAAATCCCAATGCTATCTTTACCATGTTAATGAGCTTAGGAGCGCAGATGTTGGATAGCCCGGTCCACTGACCTGATGGTGATGATCTGGCCAAAGTCCAGCTCGTAATTGTTAACTTGTGCAATGAATATTGCTGCCACAGCCTCGTAGAGAGCAGTGCCATCCATATTGATGGTGGCGCCCACAGGGAGCACAAAGCGGATGATGCGGCGGTCAATGTGGTTGTTCTCCAAGAGGCACTTGAATGTTATAGGCAATGTGGCAGAGCTGAGGAAAATAGAACAAGACAGAGAGCTCAGAGCACTAAAAGGTCAGACAAACAAGTGGGATCTATTAAGGGTTTGTTGTGGTGAAAAAAACAGCTGAATATCAGTTTTTCAATTATGCACCAGATGGACGAAAAACAATAAAAACTGTGATCACCAGCATCACATGACATATATGAACTCCCTCTACGGTCTGCTACAAGAACACATAACACAATATTTAATGCCATGCCATACAAGTTTTGTGTGTTTAACCAGTTAATTAAATCACATAACTTTACATTGCAGAGGAACATGTTCCAAAACACATTGTTATGTTTCAGTTCATGGCTTTCTTCCCTTCCAAGTGCTGCTTTTCATTCATTTCCACACATGGGTTGAAAATGAAACCAGCCTGAAATCTACCACAGTCAATATAATGTCTGCTAATGTGAACAAGATAAAAACAGACATTATTATTTAAAGTGAAATATATGCTTAACCGTCAAAAACACATGCAGACCTGAATGCACACACACAAATGGATAGGTGCCAGTCTAATCAAATGCATTGCATGCTCCTTTACATTCCCATCTCTTCCCACACACACCAGATGTTTTCTGATCTCCCAACATCCCTTTGAGGTTTTTCATAGTAATGTTCCAGTAAATGGATAGGAATGGAAAGGATATGTGGTATTAGGGCTCAGAAATATATCATTTTGATTCACATGTGAGAAAAAAAGAAAAATAACTCACACAACATCAATCTAAACAAAAAAACAATGAGTTTGGTAAGCTTTACCTGGAGGAAGTTGCCAGAGCGATTAGCAGTGCTTGGAGGATTCCCCGTATATATACGATAGGGCTTTTTTTGGTGATGAAGAAGTACATGGCAGGTAGGATGAACAAGCCATGCAATATTAAACCAAACACCACAGTGACCGCATAGAAACCCAGCTTTTTACCCATCGCTGATGGATCACTCATCTCCAGGATCTTACCAGCCACCAGGAACACAATGCCGAATGGGAAGTACCTAGCAGGACGAGGAGAAGCTCAAAGTCAGCAACAGTGATGGTGTTTGATATCTGTTAAAAAGCTGTTGGATCTGTTGACCTATAAACAGGTTTCCAAGGGACGCCATCGCGAAATGCAGACACTAGTGTGGGGAAGACAACAAATCATAAACTTTAAAGATTGCAAGAGCAGTACCCCCAAACTCCCTTCAGCTGGTCATGGCCCTGGATCATGATACAGTAATGTCTGAAGGTAAGACAGTTCATACTCTTATTGTGTTCATAAGATATCCAGACTCGAGTCATTGTGACCTGGACTCAACCCAAACTCACTGTTTGACTTGCAATTTAACTTGACAGAAAACAAATGACTTGAGACTCAGCTTGGAAGTGAAAGACTTGTTACTTGTTACCTGCCTTAACTTAAGAAATGATGATGAATGTCTTTTATGTATTCAAATTTATATGTGCTACAACACAAATCGAATGATGACAATACGCCTTGACAATATGGAGAAAAACTGGAAGCAAATATTATAATCACAGATGAACAATGGGAGGAAACATTCAAAATAACCATTAGTCCATTATGTAATGGGAAGATGATCTGAACTTTGTTTTTGGTTGGTGGGGACTAAACATATTTGAAGCTCCTGGAACAATGTTCAAAAAGAAATAAAGTTTCAGCACTTTACATACTGGGTATACCTCATGATGCTATGACAGACACAGACTTGATTTCTTCTGTGAATTCTGCTTTTAATAGCAAAGAACAATTTTAAACAGATGGATTAATAACAGATGAACATCATTAATACAGGCTATGGCAGAGCTCCAGTCAATTATCACGAATAAGAAGGAACTGTTTCATGTCAGTGTAATAAAACAATAAACTGCTGAATGAGAAAGATTCTTTATGAGACTATGGGGGGCTTAAACAGCTCCTTCATTAACAGACTGCTACTCCCACCATGTAAGAAGGAGTGCTACCACAGGTCCTTCATTCCAACAGCTGTCAGACTCTTCAATACCAGCAGGATGTCATGTAGTACTGTTTTTATAGTTTGTCTCTCTGCTATACATGCTGCTAGCAATAGAGTGATATTCAGTAAGGTGGGTAACTGATTACTTTGGATGTAAAGTAAGTCCCTTTACTGATCCGCATTATATATTATTTTTAATACAAATACTACACAAGCATGTGTGTCTAGAATTTTCAGAATATGTCATATACATTAGAAGGGAGCCTCAGAGCCCTTAACATGAGGAGCAGGCAAACCGCAGGAATTTCAAATTTGCTAATCTTGTTAGTGAAAGGGTATCTTGTTTATAGCTTTCTAAACTGAAATAAATCTGTCCAAGAACTTCTTACCATATTACAATGGCAACAATTCTGAGGACGGCCTCATTCAGGCTCTGACAAAAGTTCACCAAGGCGCTGCCATTTGGCCCCATCCTTCCCAGCATAATACCTGTGGAAATATGCAGCACAATGTATTTTACAGTGAATGAAGGTATTTTAATTGACACTGATAAATTCTACATGAGGTGGAAAGGCACACATTAGTTTCAAGAGCAAGATTATAAGAGGTTTTTACCCATGGTGGCAGAAAAAATTACAATCCCAAGGACATTCATCCCATCGCTTGTTCCTTCCCGAGTGCGTATGAGCATGTCAGGAGGTGGAGTCAGATCAAGGGCAAAGTTCTGGATGTCAGTTCCGTTGTCATCCTGAATACCATAGATGAGCGCTCGCCGCGTGGTCGACTCTGATTGGGCCTGGCTCACTGTTGGTTTGGGCTTCACAATGTACTCGCTACTTGTTCGATACTGTTGCCAGGGAATCGACACAGAAGCACAAAAAGAGCTGAAGTGACACAAAGTCTTAAAAACACTTAAATGTGCTGCATGATATTAAAGATCTTACCTGCTGGAATGTGGCCTGGACCAGATTAGATGGGAACATGTTTCTGCAAGGTGAAGACACACACTTATTAAAACACTGTGCTGCATGACTGAACAATAGGAAAACAAGCAGGTGGACACTATATAGTTTTGGAGGTAAAAAGCATTAGTATTGGTACAATGGGTTTTATCACCTGTTCATAACACAATATATTGCCCTTTGATACAATAAGATCCTTCTTCATGACAAAAGTTGTTGCATTAGTGTAACTGTAGCAGGAAACACACACATCATGAAAACAAAATGAGATTATTCTATCGTAGCAGGGAATGACAAAAATCTGCTCTTCTGTAATATAATACAATCCAGGGACATTTACCCTCCTGTGTAAACAAAGCAAATCATACTGAAATAAACCGTATGCTTGCTGGTCTAACTTTAGTTACTGAAGTTGTGTAATACAGAGCTTGGAAGTATCTACTGGGCAGACTTTACCTCACACTGTGTTCCTAGTTGTTTTTAGAACAGTACTTTCTAACTTCTTTATGACATTCTACAATTGAAAAAAAGAAACAAGAAGAATGGTTCGTTTTCAGTGAAATCTGGTTTATTTAACTGCTCTAACCATATCCAAATACCTTTAGTTGCCCAACATAAACATGTTTTTTCCCACACAACTATGGAATAGCTTTCCAAAAAGTCATTTCAAAAACCATCCACTCCACTACTCCCACCAGACTGTCTGGAGAATGGAGCATGTAGGAAAAGTTATTCAGCTCTGATTAAAAAAAGACCTTTCTATTTCTGCTCCTGACTCGACCATACGTTATATGAATAAAAACCTAATTGCACACAAAGGTATTAAAGCTCAAAAATGAAGACACTTGATTTTCTAACAGTAGACTGGACCTTGTATTGACTAATCTGTATAAAACCATGACTAACTATGAAAACATCAGAACAAAACAACTCAACCTCTAATGCAACACAGACATTTTTTTGAAATCTTTAAACCAAAGGCACTTTTACATGCACTCACTGACCATACTCGATCCAAAATTGAATTTTACTGATGGAGTGCTCAGACAACAGGAGAAGTCTTTTAAAACCCAGCTCCTCAGATCACTTGAGATAAAATAAGCTGTCCATGGAGACATGCCCTGTGTTTTACAGACACTCTATGATCTTGAAAACCTGTCATTGTGGCCAATTGGAATGTGTTTTCCAGCTACCCACTGCAGCAAGATAGTCCATAGAAATCAAATCCAGAGACTCAATGCCACCCCAACACAAAACACAACAGATTTATTCCAAAACCCAAATTAGAATTGTTTTAATTTGCTTCACAACAGAAACATCTGGTAACATCTGTTAACATTTAAACTCCTTGTTGAGTCAAAGGAGGCATGGAGATATGTGTCAAAACAACATGAAGTCACCCAACACTTCCGACACACATAATACACACAAATAGAAAACTCAAATACCTGAAAAGTACAAAAGCACAAACTTGCCATTTGTGCACAAAAGACTGCTGGCTACTGCAGCTCCAACAATCTTGTGTGTAAAATATGTAAAGTTAAGCAAAGCAAATTAGTGATTATCATGCTATTCATTTCCATAACCGCTTATCCTCATCAGGGTCACAGGCACTGGAGCTATAGAACCAGGAGAAAACCCATGCACACACAGGGAACCATCTTGCTGTGAGGTGACAGTGCTAACCATTGCATGTTGCCCTGCTAACATGCAGTAAAACAACAACAACAACAACAACAACAAGACAATTTTCAGTTTGAGCACAGTGGTGAGATAGTAATTCTTATGGGGCTTAATTTCTTAATTAAGCCTAACTAATTGGAACAACTTCACACTGAAATGACAGCTGATACAGTAGCAGCACAGAAACCCTAGGTAACCCTAACCACTAACTCTGGTTGATTTAATTGAAATAATAAACACTCAGCCGATCGTCAGGAAGTGGAGAGAGAGAACTGAGAATGAACGAGGTCTTCCTGAATGAACCTATACTAAGCTTCATGAGAACAGAAACTATGCCGGAAATACAGTCACTACTAACCCTATTAGGAATGAACACTGTAATACAGGAAACCCAGGAGTGAGCTCAACTGTTTTTCCTTCTGACTCAGTTTTGAATCAACAGACCAACCCTGCAGCATCCTGCTGGGAAATGAAGCCAATGCAAGTACTAAAAACTGTAATTCCTCTGACAGCTACTTGAGACGGGCTCTAGAAGTGAGTCAGTCTCCATAAGTGCCCATATTAAAATGCCCAATTTCACATCAGAAAATGATGGTACAGAAAACACTTTGATAGTCTATACTTCACCACATTTTAGCCTTCTCAGCTCATTGTTTTGGTTTTACTGCCCACAGCTTTGCTGTGTTAGTTCATTCTTACTGATTTCATCAATCTTGTTTCTAGCAGCAAGCAAAACGCACTTATAAACCCACAGTACACTACCTGCCAAACACCAAACGGCAACACAAACAGGCAAATTTAAAGAGATTACTGTAAGAGCAAAACTACTTCCCCAGCAGCTGGTGGAGACTAAAACAGAACTGTAGGGAGAGTAAAGAATTATGTGGTCAGACACACAACTCCAAATGAATGCTAATGATGCTCCTGCTCCGTCTGATGTGAATGTAAATAGGCATATCAACTATATAAGGTGCTGATTAAGAATCATTAAGAATCATTAAGTCAAATATGAAGTACTAATAACAGTATTTTTGTGTTTTGTGTGTGTGCTCTGCTTCATAGACCACAGTTCATACTGACTGCATTCTTAAGGTCACATGCTAGTCCATTCAGCCTGCCCACACGGCCCTGTACCTTCTGATTAATGGTTTAAAATTAGGCTCACCCCACTACTCCACTGACAGCATGAAATAAAATGCTCAGATTTGACCACCAAAAAATACTTACACAGGCATATGACAGGTGACCGTGAACGGCCCAGTTTACTGATAATCGGTCTGAGAAACTGAGCGCCATCTTCTATTAAAGAAGATTAAATGTTTTTTAGTCAACAATGGAGTCATCCCAGAAAATGAGAACTGAAAAGATTAAGACAAACAATGTTCTTAATCCTGTCTCAGGATTTGTGGTAAATCCACACAGTCTGAAAAAACAAAAACAAAAACAGGATGCTGTGAAGATGGCGTCTACTCTAGAAAGGTGGTATTACTTCTTCAGAATTAATTTCATTATCATCTATCTGAATGCTGAGAGTGTGCAAAGCTGCCATCAAAGCAAAAGGTGGCTACTTTGAAGAATCTAACCTATAATACACATTTTACACTAGTGTACATGTTGTTGTTCACACGCAATAACACGTCCAAAATGTGTTCTTGCATAGTCTTCTTCATATGTGTGTTAATCTACAGTGTAGAAAGTGTGTCTAAACCTTTGCCTTACTGTACTGTCTATGTAACATGATGTTTTACACAATAATGTACTGAACAACAACGTTACATCCCATTTGGAATCTCCAGAGATTGACCTCATACAATACACATACAGTAGCTGTTGTTTGTATTTCTGTCTTTTGTTGACAGCATACCACATAGTGCTTGTCTGGGTCCAGACCTTCAAATCTGCCCACTCCACCAAGCTGACTGACTCCATTGAAAATACAGTGTAACAAGCTGACAAATCTGTCTGATAGACAACCCAAATATCAGAATGACATCAGAAACATGGCCATGGCCAAGAAGCTGTGCCACACATTATGTGTATTTTTTATATTGTTCTGTAACATGTTGACCGAGCTGTAAGCGGTTCACTGCTTCCAGCCCGTTGTGTTGAGTGGTTTCATTTATTATGACTGATAGCGAGGCAAACCTCACGTTAGAAGAAATACAACAATACTCTCCCATAAAATCCCACCTGCTTTCATCCGATATAGATAAAAAGTACATTTTTATTTATTTCTATATGTACTGCATATACAGTGTACCTGGATCAATCTCCTCATCTCATCTCTCTCATCTTCTTTTGTTCCCTCTTGTATATCCCTCTTTTCAGAATTCAGAATGAATGAAAATCCCCTGTAGAAATTAAATAATCTGTGTCCAGCTTCCTTCCTGATTATCCTTTTCTGATATAAGCGAATTATTGACTTAACGATACCTCTCCTGAGATAATAACTACTATGTGATAAATGGGACACTTAACGTGGTTCATGTTTTTCTGTAAAGAGGCTTCCTCGATGAAAACAGCTGAACAGCAGGTGCTCCACTATTCACTGTTTCAGGTGCAGACATGCAGAGACTGTGATTACCATCAGTTGCATGCATAGTCTGATGGATGCTATGGTGGTCTTACCGGATGAGGTCCAGGAGGGCATCAGCAGAACTCATGATAGGTTTTCCGCTGTCCTCAGAGTCCTCCTTTTGGGCTGCACCACCTGGGTGGATGATGGAGACCATGATGATCCCCACAATCACAGCCACAAAGGTGGTCCACAGGTAATAAGACACTGTGATCAGGCCAAGCCGACTGGAACACTTGGCGTCGAGGGCTGCCAGTCCTGACATCAAACTGGAAGAAGAAGAAATATTGAAGTTAGACAAATAAATGGTGCTCTGATATTTTAGGAACGTGAAACAATGTTATAGAAAATGCGACAATGCAATCCATATTCATGTCAGCTTGTCAGCAGCTTGGTAACAATGAATCTCAGAGTGAAGCCAAAGCATTTAGAAAAGGTTTTATGAGGATAAATCCTTGGATGATATTCTTAAGCGATGCAAGAGCATTTCAATCATTTTGAGTTCTCTGAAGTCACATTTACAACACTTTTTATTTTTAATAATATTTAAAGGGTCTTTGGAATATTGATGAGTAGTTCTTTAAGTCACCCTTTGTAACAACATGAGCTGGTTTCTGAAAAAACAACAAAGAGTCAGTTGAGTTCAGCTTTAACTGCTGTTTTATAATAAACCTATTGACTGACTGTTAGTAATAAGTAACTTTACTGAATTATTTTTTTTTTATAATTTTAATATGATGTAATTCACCCAGTGTTGCATTTAGAAGGACCAGTGTGTAGGATTTAGTGGCGTCTAGCGGTGTAGTTACTGCAAACCCTCACCTCACTCTGTCCTTTGTGGCATGAAAGTGAAATTACAGTTGACACGAAATGCCCAAAATAAGTGAAAGAGACAACGTTTTGTGTCTGTATGGACTGCTGTAGAATGGTGGTTGAACATTGATGTTTAACATTTAAATATTTTAATTCAAATTATTATATATTGCATCTTGAATGATCTCATGGACAGATGCTATTTACATAAAAATCTGGGAAGAATTTGATAATAAATTCTTTATTTTTTGAAGAACTGATGGGTAAAAAGTTCCTTGCAGAGCTAAAAAAAAGGTTCCCCTATGGCAAACCTGTATCTTTATTATTATTATTTTATTTTTAGAGTGTAGAGGGAAGAGAAATCATACTTTTGACATGGCATGCATGTGAATTGTCCCTGCTATCTTACTGACACCCAAGCTACAACGAACACACTGCTGGATCAAAATTTTTGCCTCAGGCACAGGCAATTGAAACGCACCAGTTCAGCAAAGAGAAGTGTTAATATAACTGAACACTACTATAACAGCATCCAGATAACTGCTAATAATCAGCCCAATCTTTAATTTTTCCTCTTGTTGCTTAGCAACTATTCTGCTGTAGGACTATGTTATTTCCCATGAGAAAAATTATTTTTTTTATCAATAAATTATTTCAGTTATTGTTGCTGTGTGTTTATTTTTATGACACATTGCCAGCTATATGCTGTAACCATTTTATAAAATTGTCAAAAATTGATTTTTATATTTGATATATATATATTTGATTTTATTATAAAATTGACAGTCTGTGTGATGAAATGAATGGTGCCATAGACATCCAGGAATTATGCAAAACTAAGAAAGATGGGTTTTCAAACTATGTCTGAAGGACGGCCTTAAACTGGCTGTATGTAAGTACCGGCAGTTATTTGTACTTAGTCAACCTGTAGTAATAATTCTCTTTGTGCAAAGAGCAACCTCATGTCAGCTTGGTATTATGCGATGTCTATGCTTTCATTCAACATATTCACATGCAGCTCTTTGTTGAAAATGTTTCTCATTTTCTGTCCTTTGTCACTTACATTTCTGTTGAACAGCAAAACTTCAGTCGCTTGAATCAATTCAACTTGCGTGCATCATCAGACAACAGGAAGAGTGCTCGGCCTTAGCTATCTGAGACTGTATACAAAGTAAAACTTCAGAGTGGTAATTTTATTCTTTTGATGACATGTTATTCAGGTCAGAGAACTTCCTCTTTCTTCAGGGCTTTGCTTTGTGTGCCCTGATGATGGCTATTTGTATATTATCTTTAAAGAGAGAATTCAGATATCTGAACTGCTGCTGCTGCTGCTGCTGTTAATCTCTTCACTAATCCCTATGATTTATTCACATTCATGCAAGAAATGCATTGGCAAAAAATGTTTTTGGGAAGAATGTGATGTGTGGTGAATATCACACAGTTTCAATCAGTAACCAGGAACCAGTAACCAGCAGAGGACCTACCAGTAACCACACACACACACACACACAAGCTGTCATTCCATCAGTGTTAATGCTGTTTGTTGGATTTCTCTTGTGAATGTAAGGATCAATGCTTAATCCCCCACTGCTTTCATTCAGGGACAGAGTGCAACACACACACACACACACACACACACACACACACACACACACACAGATTTACACAGGACATACTTAAAGCAGCTGTGATACATGAATGAGAGTATCCAACCAAACTGTATCAGATAATTCTTCAAATAGACAGGTCAAAGCAGGAAAAAAAACAAGTGGACTCAATAATGGTAACAATGGCTCTGTTCCATTAAATGTCCCAGGAACAGTTACAGTGAACCAGTGTCACAAAGTGTAGCCACAGAGCTAGATTTTGCATTTTATTTTCAGTGTAAATATTCTTGAATGTAACATGAGAACTTTTCTCATTCAGCTTAAAATGACAGTTGGACTGTTGTTTCATTGCTGTTCCCTGTTTCAAACAAAGACATTTTTAAAACCAGAATTTTGCTGTGTGTATGTGTGAATGAAGACTGCGGTACAAAGCATCGGATAGTGTCTGCATTGTGATACCGGCATGTACAGCAGGACACTTAACAAATCAAGTGACATGCAGCTGTTATTAATACATTTATGAGTTTCTAATCTGATTTGACTTATCACATTTATTTAGCTGACACTTTTACCCAAAGTGACTTGTGATAAGTGCATTCAGCTATGAGAACACAACTCAAAAATTACAATTACCCACTTCATCTATTAAAATGAACACTTCAAGTGCTCACTTAGAATTACAAACTTTATATGGGCCAAAGTGCCGTCTGAATAACTAAGTTTCTGCTGATTGATTTTCTGTCCTTGATCCTCAATGGTTGAACAAGTTTTACATCAACATGAGGACAACAAAAAGTTGTGATTTTGGACCGGACATGGGCCAAATGACACCTGGGTGCTCAAATAAGTCATTTGTAATGGCATCCACCTGTCAATCAAAGCAGCCATGCTGTTAATTCTGAACAGGTGAGCTGTATAAAAATTCACCCTCAGTAGGAAATTAGCTATAGAAAGCAAAACTGTAAACATTGAAAAGACTGAAATGTTCTGTAGCCAGCCTCAAGTGGCCGTTCAAGGAGCTACAGTTTTTTGGCTCTTCTGCCTTGGCTTCATTTCCCAGCCACAGAGGTCTTGTTTCACAGTCATGTCCTGACACTAACAACCTCATTTCCCTTTACTTTGTGTAGTCTGAACCCAACATTAGAGGAAAGCCAATATATTATACCCAGCACATAACTCAATATCACTGTTCAGTGTGACATTAGCTATACATAGCCCTCAATAGGTAGTCAGGATCAAGTGTCAGACATTTATATTTAATTAATTAGCACAGGTACATTTATACTGACAAAGTGAGCGTGGACTATAAACACTTGAAACACTTTCTACATTCTGTGTTACTCATACAGAATAGATTATATTCATCCTTTAAGTATGAACACTTGTTAAATACAGTTCCTTTAAACACACTCTCTTCAATCAATCATCTTTGAGAATGATGGCAGCCATACAAAACACTGGTCGAACAACTGGGATCAGTTTGGGGTTCAAATGGTCTTGCTTGAGGACACATGAGTACTTGGGGAACTGGAGATCAAACCCTGCCATCAATGGACAATCAAAGCTGCCCAGTGGCGCTTTTGGGCTTTAGTTTCAGCTTCTCTGCTGTTAAGTTAGCGTCCACGAGACTTGCATCCTTATTTAACACTCAGCAGAAAGTGAGAGGTAATTTCCATATTTGTTGACTCTGAAGAAACGGATTAAAGTAATTTCACGTCTCAAAAAGCAAATCATCAGATATATAAATAAGTGCTACATACAAGGAACTCTCTCTTTTATCACATTCCATTCATTGCACCCAAGCACATGCTGTAAATTGCTTTCTATTTAACATGTAGAAAATTAGCTGCTTAAAGGAGGCTGGAGGCTGATTCACAGCAAGACCAGCAGCTTTTGTGTGTCTCTAAATATGACCTGAGAATGAGACTTAATCAACTCTCTTGTGAGTATGACAATGACTCACCCACCTTTAAATAATGACCTGCCTTACCAGTTTTGTTTTTATATGTTGTCCATTCTAGCTGCAGAGATATCAAAATCCAAAAGATTCAAGATTCGTATTCAAAGTTTGGACATCAGAAAGAAATTAAATATTTGATCTGTAATCAGCAGTTTAAATTATTAGTGTATATGCATAAACAGACCGAGTGTGCTGCTGCTGAGACAGAGACAGATCTGCAAGTTATTTTTCTGCTGATTTGTCTGAAAAATGCCATTGTATCAGAATATTAAAGTTTTTGTTGTTGTTGTTGTTTTTTTTTTTTGTTTTTTTTTGCAACTGTCATCAGCTTGGACCTGTTAAATTAAACTGTGCATGTACTGTATTAGAATGTTTATCTCATGTCTCTATTCTGATTTCTTTTTTCATGTTTTTATAAATGTTTTTTATGTCTTTTGAATGAGTAGTCCAACATCATACAAATGAGTTGGTACATTTTTGTTAATTCACTGTAAAAAATAATGCACACATAGGGATGCTGGAGGATGATAAGGTATAATTTACTTTGCTTCCATCAACACATCCTAAATCCATTAGTCCATCAGTAGTTTGCTATTTGATAAGAGTTTCCAACAAGCTAAGTTGTGTGCGGTTATTTTCATCAGTCTAGTGACAAAAAGTGAATAAAATGTATCCACACCATTTAAATGTCTAATTATGTTCAATTGTGCTTCTCAGCACCATTCACTCCTTGCTGTAATCCTACATCCTACTTACTCCCAGAATACATAACTGAAAACTGAAATGATGTACAGGAGACAGACATCAGTACCTGGAAACGACAAGTGGGAGGATCAGCATCTTCAACATCCTCATCAGCAGCTCTCCGGGAAACTGGAAGTATTTCACCTCCTGTCATGACAGAAAATGAAATGATGGTTACAGGTAATTTCAGGAAGTCAATTAGCCAGCTTGTGGAAAAAGGAGCCTGATGCTCTTAAAAAAAAAAAAACAATGAAGTGGAACAAAGCATTGTGAGGATGTCTGGGGAACTGCCAGAGCTGGAAATAAGACTGACTACAGGAGCATTAAGATGAAATGAAGAGCAGAAGAACCATTTTCCCCCATTAACAAACTTGTGATGACATGACATATGACTTAGTACAGAAATGAGGGAGCTGAATTATCTTTTGAACTCTTTGTGGACTTCTATAATGATAGAATGTGGTAATGAGAAAGTAGACTTCCTTAATCCTTTGGCCGTTTTCCTTTTTAGTTATTTTTTGATTTGTCTTGTGAATGTCAGGATCAGTGCTTAAAGAACAGGTTCACATTTTGTGTCTTCAGACAATCCAAGTTATTTCAGTGTAAGTGATGGGGGAAGAAACTCCACAGTCCTCTTTCTTTGCACAATGAATTTCAATCAAGTTCAGCCAAAGTCCACGTATCTTTGAACATTTTAAAACATTTATTGCTGTCCTTTCAACACAGACAGGAAGGACATTTGGTACTAAAATTACAAGAAATTTGAAAGATACGCATACAATGTTGATTTGTATTGATGTTTCTTTGTTCCAGAACTTTGCAGTGCTCATTAAAAGTCAGACTGAAGTTGGATTTATACTTGTGTGTTAATTGATTATTGTGGTACAGTATGTGAGGCAGAGGGCAAATCTTTTGATTTTTCAGTCCATCCGCATTCCAACTCTCATGGCCTTGGGTAGTGACCTACAGAATGAGATCGGACCAGGTGGTTGGGCTCAACCTTAGGGATAGTGTAAGGAGCTTGGGCATTCTGAGGGAGTAGAGCCACTGCTCCTTTGTGTTGAAAGTAGCCAGCTGAGGAAAAGGACATCTGGAGTGCCTGGCTACACCTGCTACCACCAGAGAATGGATGAATGGATGGATGGATGAATGTTTCCTGTTTGACTCTGTAATTCTCCCAGTTCCTTGTGTCTGTTACTTTACTTCCTCCCGTTGTTATGTTTCCCACCAGTTTTGCTTGTCTTTTCCACCATGATTAGTTTCCCCTGTGTCTTGTTATTCTTCACTTGTGTATTCAGTCTGTGTATTTCTTGGTTTTAAGTATCAGTTGGATTTTGTTTTATATTCGCGTGTTCCAGTGAGTCTTTGTGTTTTGTTCCCTGCTGTTAGTTTGATTTGGGTTGATGTTTTGGTTTCTTGAACCTTGCCTGCCTTTTGGATTTGGGATATAGCGTGCTTCTTTACTGATTGGTCAGGTTTTTTGGACTGTCTGCCCTTGGCTTCAAAATGAATCTGCCTGAAAATTCATGATTATTTTTACATTCTTGCAACCTCTTCTGCCTCCCGGCTAATCTAAATATCAGCAAAGACTTGGATCATCAGTGCAACTAAGACAGGCCAAGTACTCAAGCTATCTGTAACAGCACCTACCTGTCAATCAAAATAATCAAGCAATGCTGTTAATTCTGCACAACTTTAAGCCTTAATATAATTTGGTGAGTTCTATAAAAAGCAAAACCACTTCGCCACTTCTGCATTGGATTTTAAGGTCGACTCCAGAACACTACTATCAACAAGCTGAAAGACAAAACCTTAAGATATTTCCTCTGTATGAAGTTAATATAGCAAATGTGTTAGCAAATAGTTGCCTATTACCACATCCTGCGCACACAGTGCAACATTAGCATTTAGTTTTAGTAATGTTTTGGGCCACGAGATATTGAATTTCCTTTTAGTTCTTATTTACCCTCCACTAACAACCGAATGAAACATCTGGCTCTTTAGCTTTATCAGCTAGTTGCAAACTAAATCTGTCATTTGTTGCTGGACATAAAGCATACAGGGAGGTAATCAGTGCTGTTTTGCTGAAAATAGTTTGCTGAATGATGGAATGGAAATGGAATTAAGGGGCCATAAAACAAAATCAGGGAGGCTGTGAAGAGCTGAGGTGAACTGCAGAGTCCTGAGAAAATTATTGTTGGGTTTGACTTTTCACATTTTCACACATTATTGGCTATAACTACGTAGCTTCCCATTTTTTCTTACTTTATACAATATAACAGAAAATGACCTGACAGTGTACATCTGGTACAGCAGGGACTGTTAACTGATGCAAGTACGTAAGTAAGTGCTCTTTTGACCTGTGGTTCTTTCCTCTTTCCTTAATGCTATTACAATGTCATTCACTTGTGTAATCAAACTGTATTAAGATGATATTTGGATAATATTTGTGTACAATGAATGGTTTTAGGAGAAACTGGTCAAACTTTGGGTCTCTGATGGTTTATGGACCATATTTTGGACTGTTCACACTCTGTTTTTATACTGTATGCAAAATATGTGGTTGAGCTGTTTAACAAGCCTGCAAGTTTTATAAAGGAAAACAGTCCCAGTGCAGCTCCACCTGAGATATTGTGTTTGAGAGCTTCAAAATAAATGACTGAATAAAGAACGCAAATAACATAATCACCTTACGACTACGTGACTGACAGACAGTCATGTTGATCAGTTAACTACTGATTTAAAGCAAGGATTAGTGCTGCTGCAGATACTTTTCCTGTTGTGTGGTCCCTTGGCTCCAGCTGGTGAGGCATGGTCATCATCGTCTTTTAGCTCCCTGAAGCGCTGGAGCATCATGATTGGAGGGGCACGCCTTTCAACCCCAATCAACATCATGAAATTTGGGGGACAAGGTAACTAAAGTTTGACCAGCCAAATTTCACAGTCGTGTTCTCTCAGATTGTTCATGTGCCTCTCTGTGATAAATTGTGAATGGAAATTATTGAATGAACTTAAATAAGTTACTTCTTAACTAACTGGGGGAGTGTATCAGGTATAGTAAAATACTGATTAGGGTTAGAAGCGGGTTAGGGTTAGAATCACTAGGTTTAGTGTTGTTTTCATTTTTTTTGGTTTATTAAGTAAAAGTCAGATTTTTCTTGTATAGTGTACAAGTACTCTTTTGATTCTATTTATTTCTTTTGTTTGAGCAGCAACCACTCGCCCTTTACTCCTTGTAGTCAACCTCCCCAGGCAACTAACTTCATTTAACAGAATACATCTGGGTTTATGATGCTTAAACAAGCCGCATCATAATAACAAGAAATGACTTCTGACTTACTTTGAGTCACTCCCATGGGAAGATAATAAGACACTGTAGTAAAAACTAGACTTTGTTGTTTATTTCGGTCACAGTGCTCAGTTACTCATTAGGTTTGTGCTGTGCTAGAGACTTGTGTAGTTTTTGGTAAGTGCTAGTTTACACTTTCCAAAGGAGGATGAAGGTTATGGATAGCAGATGGATAAAACTTGGAAAGCAATTATAAACTAACACTGGTAAAGGTCCAGTGACATGTTTCCAAGCCTCAAGAGTTTTGGGGTGACAGTTTGGCAGAAGTGTGCAGATCTCACAGTCTTTTTGTGTATTTGTTTCAGTGTCCACTGGGCTTAACACTGGCCTCCATCCAGAGCAGCAGTGGCAGCTGTTCTCTATCAGCTGTGTTGTTCCATTCCCTGCAGCCATCTCCGCTCTGTCAAAATGAACTTGGCAGTTTATCAAGAGTTTGAAAAAGCTTCTTTCCTCCCAAGTTACCATCTCTGTGGGCTAGGTGTGCTTCAGGTTATCAGTATGATTCTGCACTTTAAAGTGTTATTATCCTTCAAACCTCAACAGTTCATGGGGAGAAAGAGATAGGGTGACAGTTTAAAGACTAAATGTGCCACATAAAACTTTTATTATTCTCCCAAAGTATGAATAAATTAGTAATATGGTAGTAATATCCATCCATCCATCCATCCATCCATCCATCCTCTTCCTCCTATCTGGGGTTGGACTGCAGGTTTAACAGGGCACACCAGACATCCCAAGCAACACATTTTAGCTCCTCCTGAGGGATCCAGAGGTCTTCCCAGGCTCCCAGCTTCCCAGGCACTCCCCCAGTTGAATGTGCCTGGAACACCTGTAAAGGAAGGTGCTCAGGGGGCATCCTAAACAGGAGCAGCAGCTCTGCTCTGAACTCCCTATATGTGTTGGCTAATTTTATGCTCTATTATGACCTGAAATTTTGTATTGAATGGCAAAATGAGCACACATTACCGGTGCATTTAGTTACATTTCAGCACTTGTGCACCATGATTGAACACACACATGAACAGTGAAGTTCATCAGTGTGCCCTCAGTATCACTTTTGTGATGCATGACCTTGCTGTGACTGCAGTGGAAATCTTCCACAATCGGACTGTCCTTGCTAAGCTGCAGCACTGAACAACCGTGTCACACTCAGCCCCCGTCTCCTACAGATTACCTTCATGTATCGCTAATTATCAACTGCATGCAAACATCTGCTTGTGATGCCAAATTGTGATTCTGATGATCAGCTCTTGTCGTACAAGATAGCTAGTGCTAGTGTGATCAGCATTTTTATGGTTATGCTTTGTACATCCATGACCCACCCGCCCAGCCCCTTACAACTACTTTGTGGTGCAAAAACTTCTCTCAGAGATGAAAACGCCCCTGAACATGCACAAGGGAACTTGTTTTCATCAGGATGGTGCCCTGCATACATGTGTGCGCCTCTCACACACACACATTTATATCATAAACAATAGACAGATTTAGCGTAGGTGTCAGTCTGCATCATTGCAACAACTGACCACACAGCTGGCTGCTATAAGCCACACACACAGTATGAAGTAGTACAGTACGAACAGATGCAAACTTTATTACCATCTGTTATTACCATCTTATCATGCACACATAGTATGCATGCATCATGCATGCATGATAAGGTACCTCAGCAAAACAGTTTTGGCAATATTCTAGGTGCTGAAGATAGAAGCTGAAGTCTCCACAGTCATCTATACAAAAGTCCCTACAAAGAACAACTATTTGGCCTTGCTGTCTCTGCTGGATGTTTAATAAAAAACAACTTTGCAGTAAAAAAAAAAACTCAGTTATTGCAGATTTAAGCACAATGGCAAATCATCTAAAAGAAAGCAGAAGGGAGACAAAAGTCCAAGGAATAGATTAGACAGAACTGTGTGGGTGTATACATGTCTGGTGAAAGGCATAGAAGAACTTCTCAAGTGTCTGTAAATTAAAAAATAGAAATGGAAAAACATTGATGTATGTCGTGTATCTATCTCAGCACTTTCTAGAACTGATTACTAGGTCCTGCAAGCCTCTGACTGTGAGTGGAAAGCAGAGCAGAGGAGAAACATGGAGGCCTTAAGGGAGAAGTCTGTTACCACTGTTTCACAGAAATCCATGACTGCAAACTCTGAACTCAGATAACATGTTCACACTCATGTAAATACCTAGTGACTGCAGTACACCTGCTAGAAGACATGTAAGGAAGTGGAAAAAATAAATTCAGCAAAATTCAGACAAAATCTTGAAGAGCAACTACTGCTGTGCACAGCTCCACAGATCAGCTGGGCATCTGAGAGGAAACTGATGCTCTAGCAGGTCAGTGACACCAAAGCAAACAACTAAATTGACTCTGACCTGGCTTTAAAAGCAGTCAGTGTCAGCATGACACCATTAAAGTCCTAACTTAATTCCAAAAAAACTGGTCGGATGATATGACAACAGCTCCTAACAGGAAATAGCCATCCAAGAACATACATTTGAAGCAATACATGTTTACAAAACAGCCTTAAATAAAATGAAGAAAAGATTTCTGGCATTGACTTTGCAGCTGTGTAGCAGAATGGGACAAATTTTTGCTATTTCAATTCAGTTCAATTTTATTCATAGCTATTGCTAGTCTCTTGTTAGTCTTAGGTCCTAGCAATGAAGTCCTAAGACCAGAAAGTCCTGTGGCAAGTCCATGTTCCAAATCTTTCAACTTAAGTGTTTACATCTAAATTTGATCATCCTGCAACTGTCACCAAGACTGTAGTAATATTATATCTATCTACTGTATATGAGGAAAGCTCAGATCAAGTTTGACTTACATACCTTATTCAGTAGGAAATCATACTGAGGTGGGATTATGAAGAGGAAATGGCTGTGACACCAGTACAGGGTCTATCTGCTGATTAATGAACATATAGAAGTTGTGTATTGTATAGAGCTGATGGGAGTGAGTGAGGTTAGGGATGTCAGTGGGATGGGAGGATGGTGGATTGAGGGGCTGCAGGGCGAGGCGGGTGCATAATGACAGCTAAAGAGCTTTTCTGTTGGGCATTAAGCGGAGAGAGCTTAGTTTGCTTTATAAGAGCAGGATCACCACTCACATCCAGCCAGCAGGGAAGGTCTGTGTCTGCTCATCTTACTCTTACTGTGTGTGTGTGTGTGTGTGTGTGTGTGTGTGTGGTGCAGCTGTTTTCAAAGGGCCAGTCAACAGGGCAGCTGCAGTTTGACAGGTTTTACCAACAAAAATATACAATTTTATCCACCTTCACATTTGCTTTGATTTTCTCTGCAGCTCTTACTGTCAGACTGGTGACAGGATACTGCAGAAGGTAAAGTGAGACTCTGAACTATAAGCAATAAAACTCATCATTGTTCACTTCAGCTGACTCGGGTGCTGCTTTATCTGGTATGACCATTAGCTTATGGCGTTAATGTTGGCTAATGTTAGCAAACTCGACAGATACTGCTGTATAACTAGCATTACTGAGTAAATATTACTGCACTACTACTAGTACTACTACTACTAACAAGTCAGGTAATAGGTTCATTATATAGCAGCTGTTTGTTAAAGTCGAACCAAAGCTGTCCCTTTGTTGGTAACGCTGTTACAAAGGGTGACTTAAAGAACCGGGATAAAGAATAGAAGTGTTTTTTAGAGAACTCAAAGTGCTCAAGAGCAAGAACCAGTTTTTCTTTGAGTTTACTTGTATTATTGCTAAATTATGTTTTAACTATCTTCATCATCCTGTACTACTCACGCTGCTCATAGAGACTGTAGCATAGTTAAGTAAAACTTTGTCAGGCTAACTTCAAAAAGAAAAAACTGAAAACAGAAAAATAGCTTCATGAGGAGGGGTGACATTTTCTAACTTTTAGCTCCATCTTGCCAGGCTGCTTCAAAGGCCACTCAGAATTATCACACAGCTGTAGATTCTTGCTTTGACAATAGTTTCCCCTGCTGGGCAAAAGTGCCTAGAAATAACAATCACTTCATCATGGTTCTGTGTAACAAACCATCAGACACAGTCAGGTTAGGGGTTTTCTTCTCTCTTGAGGAGGAGGCTGATTTAACAAATGGATTTAGGAAGCATGCTGTTGGAGTTGTTATGAACCAGAAAACGTGAAAAATGCCTCTTAAAGTGAGGACGTACCTTTTGCTAAAAGCAGCCATTGTGACCAGTAGTGCTTACAAGATACTGGTGAATGTTAAGAGCAGTACAAGTACCTGCTCAGAAGTCATAAAATCAGTGAGCAGTATGTATCTCAAGTTTGCTGACATCCACTACCATAAACTACTGGTCATACCAGACCAAACAAGGCTGTGGCAGTGAAACTGCAGATTGCACTTGATTAAGCAGCTATAAAGTTTTCAAAGTAAAGTCAAGGTTTTCATCTGTAAGAGGAATTTCTCATTTCTTCTTTCAATGTTAAAAGACAATGGGGGGCTAGCTTAAGTCAAACCACTAATACTGCTGCTACTGCTGCTTATGTAATCAATGTTCTAAACCTCTGACAGACTTCATAGTCATGCAGCACCACAAAGAGAGATAGACAATTTTGGTTTTCACTACTATCAAGTCAATACAGCTTTCAGAGACTGTGACCATTGTGTGTCAGGTAAAGGTTATACACCCACAGAATAATGACACTTCAGAATCAATACAATAGTAGTTGGACAATCATTTTCTTTGTTGAAGAAAACTGTGTCCAGCTTGATTGTACAATCAATAAAAATAAAAAAATTCCAACAATTTGACAAAATAACTCAAGAAGTAGACGCAAATAAACTTTAATAATATTCAAGGCAGGGATGAAAACACAAAAACATCTGAAAGGCGGCTGATAGTCCATGCAAAAACACAAACCAATGTTAAACAAAGAAAGTCCAATTAACAAAATTCAGAACTAAGAAAAAGGAAAACAGAGGAACTAAAACAGCACGAGGAAACGAATGCAGTACACAGAACACAGTACGATCCGAAAAAGACACAAGTGAACAGGAAGTAAATAGCACAAGACAGGTGAAAATAATGAGGGACAAGTGAAACAAATCATGGTGGAACAGAATCAAAAAGTGGAGGGAAAACACAAAGGCAGGAAGTAGAAATACACAAGACACAAGGAGGAGAGAACTACAAAATAAAACATCAAAACCACGACATGATTGAACAAATCACACAAATGTTTCCTCGCTGGGGCTTATTGATTAGTGAGGTTATGGAATATGTCATTTTAAATATATGAATCCATAAAGCAAAATTAAATATGTACAATCTGTTTATTTCAGTTGATTTAGAATAACTATAACTAAAAACATATTGAGCATAATGATATTGATTGGACTAATACACGAAGAATAGAAGACAGACCAGCAACTTTGGAAACTCTGAAAACTGACTGAAAAAACTGGAGAAGAGTGAAACTTCACAGCTCACATCCAGACACACATACCCAACCAGGAAAAACTGAAGTGACTCTTTTCCTGGATATTCCTGAGTTGCCGCCTTTGCAGTTTTTGCTACCAGTGCTAAGTGTATCAATGGCCTGTTAGAGGTGATCTACACTTGCTGCTCTAACCCATATGATTACTGCCTCCACTTTCTCTGTTCCAATAGTTTTCCATTCTCTCTTGATGAGTTACACATTTTTAATCATGCTGCTATTGTACAAAACTGAAAAACTGATAAAAATAGTTCAGTTGAAGCACCATTGTGACTTTTAGTCGTTGGTGAGAGCTTTGTGAAAGAGCTGAAAAGGCAGATGCCAAGCTGAGCTTCTTGCTGTTGGTAATTAATTCATTTTGTGCTGCAGGTCATTCTTTTGTGTCAACTCAGTTCACAATAACTGAAATAGAAAAGTCATTAATGTACAGATTGTGCAGGGGGGTGTATAGCCCCATAGAAACACATACATGTGGTTGATGTCTGTGATCTCAAAAAAAAAAAAAAAAAAAAAATCACATTTACGCTCACAATTAAACACTATTAATGCTTTTGGAGTAACTGCAGTACAGGAGTACAGGTTGTGATTGGCTTGCTGCCATATATGTCTGAAACATTGTTTTAATGTGCTGCTGCTCTTCAGGTAGATTTTTTTCTCAGAAAAACTTTTAAATAAAATGAAATAAAATCAGTGATGAACACATCAATGAATTTACACTGGCTGAGCTAGATTGTACAGGTGGACCTTACAAAGTGTTCACTGTGTGTAACAACTTCAACTTGTCATCTGACTTTGTGTCATTGAATCAATCTATCCTCTGTCTGTCGATGAGCATTAGTACAGTTTAAATAAGACTACTCATTTTAGCGCTTTCTATTTTCACCTTCTGTTAACCTCTCTCAGATAAACCTGCCCCCTCGCTGCTGAACCTCTTCCACTTCAAATGTTTGTCTTTTTAAAGTGGACATAGGACATCAGTGTGTCGCTGGGAACATGAAGAGGAGATACAGCTCAGCACTGCGTGTTCCTGAAGAATTTAAAGGTCCAGTGTGAAAAACTGTTTTCATTAGTGTATAATAAAGGAATCATTATGTTTTTGTTACCTTAGAATGAGACTTTTATATCTACAGATGTTGCGGATCCTCATCCATAAAATCCGCTAAGTTGCAGATCCAGAATGGACAAACTAAACCCTGGTTAGCCCTAGTTAGGGTCTTTTGTGCTTTTTTTGCAGCCACCCATAGTTTCTGTCTCACACCAGAGAGAGAGGGTGAGACAGGAAGTTGCAAATACACTACCAGATGCCACTAATTCCTACACACGGATCCTTTAACTGATAACAGTAATTGCATTTCTTTGATGATTGGATGGTGAGCTCCCTTGCTCAGAAACCCGCTTATTGACAATATACCAATAACCATCCATCCTCTGAATGCCCATGGTCCCTAGATTGTGGCTGTGCAAGTTCATGAGTCTGTGACCATCTTAGAGGTCACAATAGGTCATTTTATACATTGAGGTCAAAGTTCAAAAATGGCCACATCAGCAAAATTTAGCCGAACTCTGGGACATTATGTAGCCCGACATCCCGACATCCATGACGGTGACATGGATGTCTGAACAGCGGTAATGTGGACTTCAGGTCAGTCTCACTGCACATCAGCAGTGGAACACAATGAAAGTAGAAGAAGCGACACCTCTGATGTTAACTTTATTCAGATCTCTATATGTTCAGATTACTATTGTTAATATTGTACATGCACCATCGTACGCACACTATGCACTGATGTTTGACTATAAATGATTTACATTGTCAAAAATAATGTTGAAATGCAGTGCATTATATTTCAGTGTTCAGTCAGTGTTTTATTGCCTCAGCTTTCACACTCTTTGTCCTCTGACTGGAAAGTCAGCTGATTACATACACACACACACACACACACACACACACACACACACAGTGTGATCCAGGCCTCCTGTGAACCTCGACATGTGTCACACTGACAGACACTCTTATTTGATGTACAATTAGTGGAAGCATTTGTTTGATTGGATCGTAATCCCCCTTTGTGAGAGTAAAGGAGCCACAGGCTATTTTTAGACCTATTTGAGAATATGACAGAGCTTTCAATCAGAGGGCTGATGGGAAAGAAAAGGCTGCATTCTGGTTATGGAACTCCTCCATAAAGTTGCTTTACAGTGGACTTACTGTCAGCTCGTGTTTGTCTTTGGGATTGTATGAAATTATGCATTCATGCCTTTTGTGTCTAACATCAAACAAACAAACACACACATACACACTTCACTAATTGGAATATGTGAGTGTGCCTGCTGAATGAGACCTTTAAGCCAATAAGAGACAATAACTAACCTTTAGAAGTTTTTAATTGGACAAACCTTCCAAAAACACTGTTGACAGTAAATGGAGGTTGGACAGTTTGAAGGACAGAAACACTTGTGAAATATTAATAAAAAAAAGTTTCAACTCTGAGCCATTTTGGCGTTTTTGCGTGTTAACATACAGCTTTTCAGTTCATCCTCACTTATTTATTTATTTATTTATAGAGTTTATCTGAAATTAAATGATTAATTATTCCCACTCTTTGTTCACTCTAACACATACTAACTCATATTGATTTCAGATATGTGTGTTTTTTGTGAAACGTGGACTATGGATTTTGTCTCCCGTCTCTTTCACTGCATGTGCTTTAGGAATCTCTTAACAGACATGAACAGGAGAATCAATATTATATCAAATTCGAAGATATAATGTTTTTTATAGCTGTACAGTTCCATGAAATGGAAATACTATGTTGCATACAACAGACACAGTTACCAGACTTGTATATTTGGTATCTTTGGAAACTTTAGGATTTTTACTGACGTTTACAATAAAGTCATGAGTCTCTGAATAATGTTTGGCTGAACAGTTAGTGATGAATGGCCGATCAGCAGGTTGCTGCTAATTAGAGTTTTTAAACAAATCATGACACCTCTATTGTTTCTTTGTTTTTTAAATATATATCATCAGCAAAGTGGTATCTTATAAATAAAAGCCAATTTAATTATTTATTGATTGTATTTATGTTTTGTTTATTAACACATTTTAATACTTTAATTTGATATTTGTACTGTAATGACATAAATGGAAACTAATGGCTGCCTGGAAGATTGGGTAAAACATATTCAGAGCACCATGCTGAAGGAAGTACTCTGATCTCTTACTAATGTAAAAGCATCAAAGTCCTGCATTTAAATCCTACTTATGTACTGTCAGTAAAATGTACCTAATGTATCAAAATAAAAAAGTACAAGTCATCACTGGATTAATAGAGTTGCATGTATAAGCAAGCAACCAGACATACGTCGTTCCTAAAAATGTTGTGAACAACTTGGTGGGAATTTTAACAAGCTGACAAACCTTTTATGTAAACTCTTGATCTGAAAGGTAGTAGCTACAACCGTCAAATGAATAGTTGCATAAAAAGTGCAGTATTCCCACTGAGATGTAATGGAGTCAAAATGTAAAGTAGCATGAGAGGAAAACTGGAAGTTCTAGTAGCTTAATTTTTTAGTTAATATGCTTAGTTACTTTCTTACTTGCAAGATTATACACAATGATCTGCTTTTTAGAAAATGAACACAATGCATGAACTCTAGACCAAAATGCATGAGGTCAGCACTGAGATACGCCCATCTTTACTAGGAAAATGCAACAAATAAGGTGAAGCACAGTGTGATGGTCGATAGGTGTTAGCCCATCTTCAGCCTGCATGACGTCACATTGGGTGAGGGGGAAGCGACAGACTGACCTGCTCTGTGAGGCGCCGTGTCCTCAGGAAGAATCCCAAAAGACACCCAATGACCACAGCCAGCACTGACATGATGAGGAGCCCATTCTGTTTGCAGACATTCTTCACCCTCAACCACACTGCGTCCAAAGCAACGGCCATCGCAATTCACCTGTCCTTCCTGCGTCCTATCAGCAACCCATAAATGTACCTAACTCAAAGCCTAAAATCCAGGTGTGAGGATGAAAACAGAAGCAAAAAAGAGTGGATGAAGAAAAACTCCAGTACAAGATGGGATGCTATGTGAAATATCCAATCCTCTGTGATGTTATCAAAGCACCTTCTGGCTCAGCATCCCCCTCGTCCTCTCGCTGCGGCAATCTGCACTAAGCTAAGAAGATCCTCTCACTTTCCAGGCATCCCCTCCCACCATGCTCCACCCATCATGTGTGTTGACCCACCACCAGGGGGATGGAACAGCTGGCAACCATGTCCCCGGCGGTTAACATCACCAATTCTGTTAGTGTGCTACTGTATTAAACAAGTCTGAGGCTGGATTAAAGATCCATGAGCAAATTCAAAGACCAAGGTTAACAGAGTGGAGAAACCTCACTGTCCTTCTGACCAGACAACAGAACAATGTTTTAAATGTCTAACACAGTACATACTGGTTTATGAGCTGCTTTTTGAAGCACCAACTTGATGTTGTTGATGAACAGTGTTTGTCCATCACTGAGCGGCAATATTCAGAAATATGACATCAAATCAACACCATACCGTATGTAATACAGGCTTACTTGAGAGGTGACATTGTCATTGTTTGTTGGTTTGGAGCTACATTAACACACACACACACACACACACACACACACACACACACACACACACACCATAAACCAACATATTGTCTTCATACACTCACTGATGTTCTACCGTGTATTTGCATATACCCCCTCCAATCTGGATGGTTTCTTATTAATCTTTAAAATGGTTCTTTGGGTACTAAGGTTGTAGTCCTGTGACAAGAAAGAGGCTGTGGTGTAGATGGGGTTAGTGTGTCAGCAGTTCAGCTAAAGAGGGCTAGACCTGGTTGTTTAAAATGAGAAATTCTGTTGCATGTCAACGTTTTACTTTTCATAGTGCAAGCATGTTTTAAACTGTGACAAACCCGCAGAGAATTTTGACGCCTCAGATGCATTTTAGCATCTTTCAGCTCGTTGTTTTAGTCCACAGCTTTACTGTTTTGGTTCAGTCACTACTGTCTGTATTGCTGTAGCTGTATTGTAAGTGGAAAAAATCTCTGATAACCCCTTTGTATGGTACAGTGCATACGGAAAGTATTCACAGCACTTCATTTTCCACATTTCACTATGTTAGTCTTATTCCACTGGATTTTTGGATTTTTACCTCAAAATTCTATACACAATAACCCATATACATACTCCAATGACCGCTATCACCGCTCACCGCTATCAACGATGGGACTTCATTAAAACCCCATAAGTTGTCATTATGGGGTATTATGTGTAGAATTTTGAGGAAAAAAATTAATATAATCCGTGGAATGGAATAAGGCTGTAACATAACACAAGCGCTGTGAATACTTTCCGTATGCACTGTATCTACCCAACACAATACGTCAGACAGACATAGTTAGCAAATTGCTGTAAAATAATGGAGCATTTAGCAACTAATGAGACTAATGACTAATGATTTTTCACTCAGGGGTGATTACACATTCAGTTGCCGCATTTCCCAATTAGTGTTATTGTTTGCTAACATATTCTCATGGTAACACAAGAGGTGAAAATATGTCAGTGTTGTGTTTACAGCTTACAGAAAAAAATGTTGATGTAGATTTGAGTAAAACCTAATTTAATAAAAATAGTACATCTTTCTGAGCTTGAAAACAAGCAGCAATTTCAGTAGGAACTGTAATTCCTCGAGTGGGCACTTGAGGGTGGCTACAGAACATTTCAACCTCAATCAGCCTGTATTAAAATGTCCAACTTCACAGCCGAAATAAACATGGGCTTAAATCTTTAGGCTAAGGCTTAAAGTCATGCATAATTAACAACATGGCTGATTTGATTGACAATTATAGATGGCTTGTTTGAGCAACCAGACATCATTCAACCTGCCTTAGATCCACCAATGATCCACGTCCTTGCCGATGTAGATGAGATGGGAGGCAGAAGAGGCAGGACAGCCAACATGGTGGCAACCAGCACTACATATTTTAAGTGTAATAACCTGATTCATATCAGTTATTTGTTTCCTTTAATTGTGGGTTGTTATTCATAAGATGTTTAACTTCTGTCCAGTTGATGAGTTATGAGTTACTGAAAGTTGCATGCAAGAAGATTTAACATTTAAATATTGGTATATTGTTCAAGATATGGATTCAGTTAATGTGCATGTATTTTTATCAAAATGAACTAAGACTTCCAGTGTGTAATAGAGAGCATAATAATTTTTTACTTTAAGATTGATGACCTCAGGGGGTTTTATTCCCTGTTTGGTTACCTGAGATCACGCGAGATGAGAGCAGGAGCGGGAAAGAGTGACAGGAGCAAGAGAGGGAAAAACAGCAGAGAGCGGACATTTATGTGTGTGTGTGTTTTGACCAGAGAGTTGGATTAACGGAGTTGTAACTTTTTGGTGAATGGTGAATGGAAAAGTGTTTGTGGGACACTCTGCTGTAGGCGTGAGAGAGTTACGGGACAGTTTGCTGCTGCCTTGGTGTGTTTTTATAGTGCGACGAATCCAGCTATCCAGAGCTAGCTTAGCTAACGTCAGCCCCTGCCTCTCACGGATGAGACTGTAGCCGGGAGGAGCTTCATCAGTGGTGCTGGACTTCCTGCGGCTCCAAGGTGTTGTGCTGTGCTGCTACAGGCTGAGTCGGGTCCAGGTGGACGCCTGAGGATTTTCTATGCACGGAGGTACTGGAAGCAGATTTGTTTTCGCCATAAGCTCCAACGTTAAGCGCACCAACTAATATTAATTGCAAGCTTGCTAAAGCATCCAGGTCTATTCTGTTTGTTTTGTGTTTCTTTTTCATCTCTGGGCTCATTACATTTTTGATATATGTGAAACTTCTTTATTTATAATACAAAGTTAAACTGATACGCTTATGTGTTAGTTATTCGTATAGCCTCTCATCAGTCAATATAGAGAGTGTGAATTATATGTTATGTATCTTCCACCATTTTGAGACCTATTTTGAATATTAAAGGTGCATATAGTACTCCACATTAGAGCCCTGCACTCCCCCGGGAGTCCCGCGGGACCCGACGGAAAGCAGTGTGGCGCAGAGACAAATTTTGAAAGCTCACTGCGGGCGCGGGCGGGAGGGGGAGTGCACAATGTGGGAGCAGGCGGGAGAGGTGATAAGCTGCAGTCCCGCAAACTAAAAACTTGTAAAATAAAATGTCTAAATGATTAATTTATGTCTATCATATATAATTTGTGCTGGATATTTTATTTGGCATTAATAAAAACATTTTAAGATGCCTAAATTTGCGGATGTGGTCTAATCTCACGTACGTTGCTGATGTTTGCCTCCTTAACTGCCATTGGCCATCGGCAAATAAAGATGACATTCATCGATGACAGTGGCCGATGATTATATGTTCATTTACATGTCGCATGAACGCTGTGCTGAGGAGAAACCTTTCTTTATTCCTTCTTTTTTGGAGGCTCCGAAACCCCCCTCCATACGTCTCTGGCATGTCCACAGTTTTGGTCCATCCTGCACGCGATTACGCAGCGTTTAGCCCACCAGACTTTGTTTACTTGCTCAGATTTGGCCATTTTCCCAGTGTATAATCTTCTAAATATGCTTTTGCATGTGTAAATATGCTACGATCCACATTAGTCAACAATGAGTGTGTCATCATTGTGAATGTGATCAAGTTTAGCTCAACAGCTAATTTGCACCCATAGTCCCAACAGATGTTCACTGATCAGTGAACACTGAAGGTTGATTCCAGCGATGTTGCATTGCACTTAAATGCACATGGAGTTAGTTAGATGATGCAGAAGAGTCATAATAGAAAGAAATAATTATTTTAGTCCTTTCTACAAAACAAAGCCCCAAAAAGCTTGTACATTTCCCAGTCTGACAGCAGGACTTCAATTCCTCAGTCCTCATGCCTAAACCCAACCAACTCAAACCCATGAAGGCAATGAGTACCAGCCAATCAGAGACAGGTAGGATGTCCCTTTCACTGAGTAGTGGTGTAGAAACACTGTCAAACAAAAGAGTCGCTGGTCAAAATGTAATCTCTCCAAAACTGATTAAAATTCAATGTCTGTTCCGGCCAGACTCTGTCCTGACCGCGGTCTGTTTATTAGTGATCTGTGGTATACAGGATGACAGTAATTATAAATATTATGGCTACTACAATGAGAATAACAATTATCATAATCATTATTATTAATGACCATTTACAGCACTGGAATGGTCCAAGCCCTTGATGAGAATAGTTTGGCGCTGTGTACTTGTCTAATCAGAGGCTGTTAATTAACAAAGGGAAGGAAAATCAGCACTGATTAGATATTTGATTCTAATCCTGTACGAGGATGGCAGCTGTGATTTTGACTGCATCAAAAATAATTAGTTAATTAAGGACAAGCTGAATGTGCCTCATGAAGGCCAAAACTCATCATTCAATATCTGAAATGTAATATTTGATGAAGTACAAAACTTATTAGTACCACATCATTTCATTCTCACAAACATCTGGCTCAACACCATGACAGATTTTTAAAAAATTGTTAGATCAGGTGTGTAATTAAGTGTCATGCAGCACTGATATTATACATTTTCATTCAGTACAACTCTCCCTGGATAGGTAACTTATCAGGAAAATTGAATATCCATGTAAATGTGCTACAATTATATATACTGACTTTGGTTCTGTTCATTTCTCATGGAGATGGATTAAAATCTGAAGAGCTGTGCAAGAGTGTTCTTGGCTTGCTTCATTGCTCAATATTTAAATTCCAAACACAACATCAAAGGGGCCAAGGACAAAACATGACTTTGATTTCTCTCTTTGTTCTACTGTTGTTGAGCCCTCTCTCGGAAATGTGGTTTTCTTTTATTGTTACTTCGCTTCACTTCATTTAGTTTCAGATTCATCTGCTGAAGAAGTTGTAACGTTAAATCTCAGTCTGACATCTTTCAGTCACCTCCAGAAGTTCTCTGATGATACAGCAATTGTTGAACGTGAAGGAAGTGAGCAGGAGTTCATCATCATCATGATCTCAACCACCTGACCACATGAATGCCAGCAAGACAAAGGAGATGGTGATCAGACCAGACTGTGAAGGTCCAGGCATTGGATACTGAGATAGTGGGGGCATACAAAAACCTGGGTGTTCACCTCAACAACAAACTGGACTGGTTGAACAACACAGACATCCTGTACAAGGATGGTTACTGAGGAGAGAGATCCTTTGGAGTGTGCAGGACTTCTATGACTCTGTGGTGACATCTGCATTATTCTATGCAGTCGTCGGCTGGGGAGGGGGAAGCACAGAGAGGGACAGAAAAAGACTCAACAGGAAGTTAGCAAAGTGGACATCCATCATGAACAACTCCTCTCACCTCCTGCATGAGACTGTGGAGGCCTTAAACAGCTCCTTCAGCAACAGACTGCTACTCCCACTATGTAAGAAGGAGCTCCACCACAAGTCCTTCATTCCAATAGCTGTCAGACTCTTATTTTTTAACATATTCATATTTCTTTATATATCCTGAACTCTGCTGACTCACAATGGATCCAATCCAAAGTTCTCTTCTCCTCACTCACAAAGCCCTCCACAGCCTGGTCTTTTGCTAACCCAGAGACCTACTCCTCTGATGCAAACCATCTGTCTCCACCTCTAAAAACCAAGCATAGAGGTGACAGAGCTACCCCCACCCTCTGAAACTCTCTTCCCATACAATTTCTTTCTCTCTTTCTTAGAGGTGCTTTTAATCTGGGATTTATGGCGTGTGTTGTATATTTTCATTGTGTTCTTTGATCATTTTTGTTAAGTGTCTTTGAGTATCCACAATCGTGGTCCAATATGCAGCTCACATAGGTTTGATGTAGAAACTGGAAGCTTCAGTGCCAATACACAGAGAATTGGCTTTTCAATGAAGTGGGAGACATTTTGTGCCCAGCAGTTTAACTTTTGCAACAATATTTACACATTCATAAATCTTGGGTTTTTGAGGGAGAAGCAGATGGCATTTTGAGAAATTTTGGCAGGGTAATTAAACGTAGTTTTTCGAAGCAGAATATTTTAAGTTTTTGAACAACATCTTTTTAGAAATTAATATTTTTGTCTCCATTTTCTGGGCTGTCACACATATTTGTTCTGATTACATTATTTATTATCTAAAACTAGCGAGTCAACAATTTTCCTAACAGCCAGACATCAACAAGGTCAACAGCAGACACAGCAGCAGCTAATATTACTGACTAGTCCAACAGCAGTCACCAGCTCGGCATCTGTCTTTCAGCCTTTTATTTCACAAAGCTCTCACCAACCACTAAAAGTCAGTCCCAGATTTACTCTTGTCCGACGGCTTCTTGCTTGCCCACTCTCTCTTTTTCTTTTCTTAGCTTCCTCCATCAACGTCCTTGTGGAGGGGGCATGGTGCATCAGATGCAGGAGAGAGGTATGAGGTGTTACATAGTGCAGAAACAGACAGAGTGGCAGAGACACCATTTAGTTGATTACATCAGTTTATGGTAGAAAAGTTACATGATGGGGCTTCAAAGTTTCATTGTTTTATTGGAGGTCAAACACTCTTTGTCAGTTCTAAAACAATGGGACTTCATTGCAGACAGAGGATAGATAAAGACAGACTTATAATTAGCTGATGGATATTGATTTTGGTGCCTGTAAATTTGATTGAGTTGGTTGAAAATACTGCAGCTGAACACTGACTGTTTCCAGCTGAGGTGAATCCTGTAAAAGGCTCTTTAAAAATTTAATTTGCATACTTCAGAAAATTGCATGAAGCCACGTTAAAAAATTATTTTATTTTGTTGACATTTTAGAAGTTTTTACAGTGGGACTTCAAGACGTCTCACTCCTAAATCAGAAAATGCTGACACCAGCCATTAAAAATACATGTTTTGGGGAATAGAATGTTCTATAAATCAGGTTATGAATGATATATGAATAAAGCCCTCCTGAAAAACCTTCAGGATATAGATAGGACTCAGTCTGTAAGTTTTGTATGTAAGTGAAGATTTCTGAGTCAGAGTATGAGGAAAAACTCTAATCAAAATAAATAAATACATTTTAATAAAATAGTGACACTATAATATGTATTAATCACATTCCATGCATTTGTAAAACAATTTAACTGATAAATACTGCCATGAAACATCCGCAGTTGATTACTTACATCATGTCGACAAAGTGAAGGAAAATGAAGACTGCACTGTGTATTTTGGGTGTTTTCGTTCCTCTAGTCAAAAAGAAGAAATGTTATGCTGCTTGCTGTTATCAGCTTCTTGATGACTGTTGGCTGGTTCCCCCCCCTTGTCCAGACAGCCTACTCTCCACTTTCCATTCAGCATGTTCTGTGATTCTTGACTCTGTTGCCCCTTTTTGGCCAAAAAACTACCAAAACCAAATCAGATCCCTGGTTGAATGACCACATCCATCAGATTCATCAGACTCAGACAACAATGCAGACAGGCTGAATGGAGGTGGAAAAAGGATAAACTGCATATATCCCTGGGCTGGTTAAGGGACTGTTTAGCCGCCTACCAGAGAGCTCTAAAGGAAGCCAATTCCAAATATTTGTCCTCCATTATATCTAACAGCTCTCATCAACAGCTCTCATCATCCAAGACTGTTATTTAATACTATTGATTCTGTCGTTAATCCACGCCCCACTGTCCTGCCCGATGCCTCCACTGCAACCTGCAAAGAGTTTGTGTGTTTTTTCACTGAAAGTGGCATCTGTCAGGCAGAATATCTGTAATATGAATATGCCCTTGATGATGACTGTGCTCCTCCGGCACAGACTGCTGTTTTTGAGCAGTTCGAGAGCATTTCTCTGTCGTCTTTTACTAAGGTGGTTAGTGGCATGATACCCACAAACTGTCCCTTTTTCATTCCAGCCAAGTTTTGAAGTTTTGAAGGAGGTTCTGAGTTCTGTTGGGTTAAGTCTGCTTGTTTTTATAAACACTTGTCTTAGCTCAGGGACTGTTCCAGCTGCCTTCAAACATGCTATGGTTAGGCCCCTCCTTAAAAAAAAAAAAATCTTGACCCCTCTGTGCTCTCCAATGTTAGACCTGTCTCCCACTTGCCTTTTCTTTCTAAGGTTTTAGAAAAAGTTGTTTTTATTCAGTTACAGACATTTTTGGAGTTCAATTCTATTCTTGACAAATTTCAGTCTGGTTTTAGATCCCGACATAGCACCGAATCAGCACTGTTAAAGGTGCACAATGATATTGCCTTGTTTGTGGATGCTTGGAATCCTGCTGTGCTGGTGCTGCTGGACCTCACAGCAGCCTTTGACACGGTCGACCATGCAGTCCTTGTATCTCGCCTATAGCACCACGTTGGCATCCGTGGCACCGCTCTCCAGTGGTTTAGATTGCACCTGAAGTTTCTCTGTCGTGATTGGTGACCACTGCTCCTCAAGTGTATCCCTGCCCTGTGGGTTGCCACAGGGTTCTATTCTCGGCCCTATTCTGTGTTCATTGTATATGCTACCTCTGGGATCTATTATAAAAAAACACAATCCGTCTTTTCACTTTTATGCCGACAACTTGCAGATATATTTGCCCATGAGACCAAACAAAAACACAGCACTTACTAAGCTGCTGGACTGCATTACAGATATAAAGCAGTGGCTGGTACAGGACTTTTTGGACTTAAATGACAGCAAAACTGAATGCATTTTGTTTGGTTCACCATCTATGTTGAATGTTTTCACCACAAACTCTGGCACTCTGGCCCCCCTTTTAACACATGTTAAAAATTTCAGGGTAACATTTGATAATGGACTTAAATTTGACAAACAGATTAGCTCTGATGTCAGCAGGAGCTTTTTTCAGCTCCGTCTCTTGGCCAAAGTGAGGTCTTTTCTCAGTTGGCAGGATCTCAAGAGGGCAACCCACACTTTCATCAGTACCAGACTGGACTACTGCAATGCCCTTTACGTTGGCCTCAATCAGTCCCCAATTTCACGTCTCCAGCTTGTTCAGAACGCTGCTGCTGATTTTTAACAAACACATCCAGATGTGAGCACATTACCCCTGTGCTGTCATCACTCCACTGGCTTCCAGTCCGTTTTACAATTGATTTTAAACTTCTGTTGTTTGTTTTTAACACCATTAATGGCTTGGCCCCCTCTTACCTGTCAGAGATTTTAACTTTTCGTAATTGTGGCAGAGCCCTGCGCTCTTCGGGTCAGCCTCTGGTCCCTAGGTCTAGATTTAAACAGTGGGGCGATCATTCTTTTGCCGTCGCCACTCCCAGACTGTGGAACAAACTGCCCCCTGACATTCGTACCACTACTGACTGAATACTGAGTTTTTTTGTCCTGTCTCCATGTTTGTTTTGTGACTTCCTGTTTTATTTTAGAAATTAACTCTCCTCTTGTTTCAGGTCACTTGCCCTTCCTCATGTGTCACCAGTCTGATTGTCTTCCCTGATTCCTGATTGTGTCCACCTGTTCCCCATTTCCCTCCATGTGTGTTAATAGTCTGCATCTCCCTGTGTCCTGTGCCAGTTTGTCAAGTCTGTTGTCCTGATCACCAGCCCTCTCGTCATAGCCCAGTCTAAATTTATCACGTAGTCTAGTTTTTTGATTGTTTTCTTCTAGTTCCTCGAAAGAGTGATTTTTTTGTTGGCCTTTGCCTTTTTGTAGTTCTAGTTTAGTTTGAGCCAATTTTGATCTTCCCTCATGGTGAGGCGCCTTTTGTTCTTCCCTCTTTTTGGAGGCGCTTTTTGTTTCCCCGGCGTTGCCCGGCGTAAGAAAATAAAGTCATCTCCTTCTTCCTGTACTCTGCATTAGAGTCCTCTGTTTGAAGTTTCCCGGTTGTCACCCACTTTTTCAGACTGGCGTTCAACACTGATTAGGACAGTACTGTTTTACTGTTTCTTAGGTTTACTCATTCTGTCTGCTCCTTTCTATGTTTTTTTGTTTTAAAAGGCTTTTAATACCCTGCAGCACCACAGCACTTTTAATCGGATTTGTTTGTTATGTATCTGTTATGTATTGTTTTTGTGGGTGTAATGGTTGTAAAGCACTTTGGGTACCGTTTCAAATCAAATCAAATCAAATTTTATTTATATAGCCCAAAGTCACAAAACACATTTTGCCTCAGAGGGCTTTACAATCTGTACAGGGAGTGACACCCTATGCTTGCCCACAAAAAACCCTTTAACAGGGAAAAAATGTGGAAGAAACCTCAGGAAGAGCCACAGAGGAGGGATCCCTCTCCCAGGACGGACAGACATGCAATAGATATCACGTGTACAGAACAAATCAACACAAACATATTGTACAATTACAATGAATGATAGAATGACAATGTAATACAATAAATGATAGAATGATTACAGTAGCAGTGGAACCTGTGATAGAGTTAGAGGGACACAGATGCACAGCAGCAGTAAATCATTAACTAACTATAAACTGTAGAAGAGATATGGTAGCAATAATGACAGTGATGCTATATAGTGGACGTCAGCAGCAGACCACAGCAGCAGCCACGATCCACGAGAACCTGCTGGACGAGAAAGCACAGAAACTCCGGGGAAGAAGTTTCATCAGCATAACAATGAAAATTAATGGAGTGATTCCTAATAATGTTCCCTAGAAGAAGCATATATAAACTGAATAGAAGTGGTCCTAGTACAGAACCTTGTGGAACGCTGTGACAAACTTTGGTGTGAATGGAGGATTCATCATTGACGTGAACAAACTCAGATCGATCTAAGAAATATGACTTGAACCAGCTTAGGGCGGTTCCTTTGATACCAACTTGATGCTCCAGTCTATGTTAAAGAATTTGATGGTCAGTGGTGTCAAATGCGGCACTAAGATCTAACAGGACAAGAACAGAGATGAGTCCTTTGTCTAATACCATTAGGAGGTCATTTGTGACTTTGACTAGTGCGGTCTCCGTGCTATGATGCACTCTAAATCCTGACTGAAAATCCTCAAATAAACTGTTCTTATGGAGAAAGTCACACAGCTGATTAGCTACAGCTTTCTCAAGTATCTTAGAGAGAAATGGAAGGTTTGATATTGGTCTGTAATTGGCTAAAACCTCTGGATCTAGGGTGGGCTTTTTAAGAAGAGGTTTAATTACAGCTACTTTAAAGGACTGTGGTACATATCCTGATAATAAAGACAGATTAATCATATCCAATAAGGAAGGGCTGACTAGAGGTAAGACATCCTTGACCAGCCTGGTTGGGATGGGGTCTAAGAGACAGGTTGACAGCTTAGATGAAGAAATTATTGAAGTTATTTGATGAAGGTCAATGGGAGAAAAACAGTCTAAATATATATCTCTAATAGTTATAATTTTATCATTGAAGAAGCTCATGAAGTCATTACTAGTTAGACCTAAAGGTCAAAATGTCCGTGGTGGTGGGTAGGCTGCGTCCCACAGTCCTCTGTGCAGCTTTAACCACCCTCTGCGGAGCCTTCTTCTCTGCCGCAGAGCAGTTGCCATGCCACACGGTGATGCAGGAGCACATGACGCTTTCCACCACACATCTGTAGAAGGAGGTCAGGACTGAGCTCCCAAGTCCAGCGCGCCGCAGCCTCCTGAGGAAGTAGAGGCGCTGGTGTGCCTTCCTAACCAGACAGGAAGTGTTGGTGCTCCAGGTGAGGTCGTCAGAGATGTGTACGCCCAGGTACCTGAAGCTGGAGACCACTTCCACCGCTGTCCCTCCAATGTGCAGTGGAGGGGGGAGATGTCTGCTCCTCCTGAAGTCCACGATCATCTCCTTGGTCTTCTTCACGTTGATGCAGAGGTTGTTTTCTCTGCACCAACCCTCCAGGTGTTCCACTTCCTGCCTGTAGTCAGACTCGTTGTTGTTAGCAATGCGTCCAACCACAGCTGTGTCATCCGTGAACTTCACGATCAGACAGCTCAGATGTCTCGCTGAGAAGTCGTGTGTGAGCAGAGTGAACAGAAGGGGGCTCAGCACACAGCCCTGGGGGGAGCCTGTGCTGAGGGTGATGGAGGAGGAGGAGACGTCATGGATCTTTACAGACTGCGGCCTATCTGTTAAGAAGTCCAGGATCCAGTTGCAGAGGGTAGAGCTCAGTCCAAGTGTGGTCAGTTTCTGAACCAGAGTCTGCGGTCTGATGGTGTTGAATGCAGACGTGAAGTCCACAAAGAGTAGGCGAACATAAGAGTCCTTGTTCTCTAAGTGGGTGAGGGCCGTGTGGACCACAGAAGAAATGGCATCCTCTGTGGATCGGTTCTTCCTGTATGCGTACTGGTGTGGGGCCACAGTGACTTCGATGCAGGTTTCGGGGATGGGGATGATTGTGGCGGTCTTCAGGCAGGTAGGGACCACGGCCTGTTGGAGGGAGGTGTTAAAGATGTCGGTCAGGACATCCGTCAGCTGGTGTGCGCAGCTCCTCAGCAGCCGTCCGGAGATGTTATCTGGGCCAGCAGCTTTGCATGGGTTTATCCTCTGGAGGGTTCTCCTCACCTCTGCTGGGGTCACGCTGAGGGGCTCTTCTCCTGGTGGTGGGGTGAGTCTGGTGCTGGAGGAGGTGTTTGGGTCGTCAAAGCGGACGTAGAAGCTGTTGAGAGCGTCGGGCAGAAAGGGGTCCCTGGGGCACTGTGCATCTCTGGTGTTATAGTCTGCGATGCACTTTATGCCCCTCCACATACTCCGTGGATCGTTGGATGTCAAGTGTCCCTCAATCCTCTGGGCGTATGCGGCCTTGGCCCTCTTGACTCCTGCAGTCAGTTGTCTCCTAGCCGCTCTGAGTGCCAGTCTGTCACCTGACCTGAATGCAGCATCCCTAGCTTTCAGCAGAGACCTGACCTCCACATTCAGCCAGGGTTTCTGGTTTGGGTAGGCTGTTATTGTCCTGGTGGTGGTGACATCCTCTGCACACTTGCTGATGTAGCCAAGGACAGCCGATGTATATTCCTCCAGGTCAACCTCTCCCTCACAGGCAGCTGCCTCCCTGAAGATCTGCCAGTCTGTGCGCTGGAAACAGTCCTGAAGTGCTGGGACAGCATCACTGGGCCACACGGTGACAGTCCTCTGGGTTGGCGTGTGGCGTCTGAGCAGAGGACGGTAGGCGGGGACCAGCATGATGGAGATGTGGTCGGAGAGGCCCAGGTGGGGATGGGGGACGGCTCTGTATGCGTCTTTTTTGTTGGTGTACACACGGTCCAGCGTGTTATCTCCCCGTGTCGGTATGGTGACATGCTGGTGGAACTTAGGCAGAGTGTCTGTCAGGTTTACGTGGTTAAAATCCCCCGCAACCACGTAAAATGCCTCCGGGTGCTTATGCTGGAGTGAGCCGATGTTGTCATGAAGCTCCTTAAGCGCTTCGTTAGCCTTAGCACCCGGCGGGATGTAAACAGCCATGACAAACTCCGCCGTAAACTCACGAGGCAAATAGTGCGGCCGGCACTTTACAGTCATATACTCCATTGCCTCGGAGCAGTGGCTGTTCACCAAAACACAGTTCGTAAACCAACCTTTGTTCACGTAGACGCATAATCCGCCCCCACAGGCTTTCCCCGACTGCTGGTTGCGGTCCGCGCGGAAGAGAAGCCAGCCGTCGATCTGGAAGGCTGAGTCCGGCATGTTGTCGTTCAGCCAGGTTTCTGTGAGACAAAGCACTGCACAGTTCCTCATCTCACGAGAAGCCCTCAGCCTCAGTCGAAGCAGGTCCATCTTGTTGTCCAGGGAGCGGACATTGGAGAGGAACAAGGACGGGATCGGTGGTCTCCCGGCGTTAGCCTTTAGCCTGGCTAGCAGTCCGCCCCGTTTGCCCCTCTTCTGCTTCCTTGCACACCGCTTCCGTTTGCCCTTTGTCCAGTGGGCACTACTGCGCCAGTCCAATGTCCTCAGGAGCTGCAGTCTGCCCAGCAAGGCCCTGAGTCCGAGGGCCGCTGTTGTTGTTGTGTTTCTGGCCGAACCATCCCTTATTTTGAAAAGTTCTGTTCGGCTGTACACTGCACGCCTATTCACACAAACAAAACGAGTGAAGTTGGCCTCGGGACCAACAGAAAAGTACTAAAAGAGGGCTTGACCCTGGGAGCACGAGAAGCCGCTGCACTGCTGCGCGCCGCCATCTTGTATGCACACACTGAAGAAACATTAATTTTAGTGACCTCCGATTGGCATAACCGGGTGTCATTACCGCCGACGTGGATAACAATCTTACTGTATCTACGTTTAGCTTTAGCCAGCAGTTTCAAATTTGACTCGATGTCGCCCGCTCTGGCCCCCGGGTTGCATTTGACTATGACCCCCGGTGTCGCTAACTTCACGTTTCGTAAAATGGAGCTGCCAGTGACCAGAGTTGGCTTCTCAGCGGTTGTGTCGCTGAGTGGGGAATATTTGTTTGAAACATGGAGTGGTTGGTGGTGTACCGTGGGCTTCAGTTTGGGGCTATGCCTCTTTCGGACAGTCACCCAGCCTCCCGGCTGCTCGGGAACTACCGGGGGACGGCTAGCTGAGGCTACCTTCGGTGGTACCGCACCGGCTACAGGGGACTGGCTAACTCTAGCAGCTACTGACTGTTCGGTGGTGCAGTACCGTGCCTCTAACTCACTGAGCCTCGCCTCCAAAGCTACAAATAAGCTACATTTATTACAAGTACCATTATCGCTAAAGGAGGACGAGGAGTAACTAAAGTGTGAGGCACACACACAGGGCAGGACAGAGCAGGAGAGGAGAGAGCAGGAGAGCAGAGAGAAGCCATTGCTATAGTTAGGGAAGTTAGTGTGACTAACAGAAATTGGGAAAACTATCGGGTTGTGGTTGCTAGAGTTAAGAAACCTGTTCGTGCCCAAACAGAACAAGTGTAAGGATAGTGTATAGTTATGTAGATAATCACTGATGTGAAAAATATACAAAAATCTGTTTAGGTGAGCAGAGCAGAGAGCACCGTGGCAGTAACACCAATAACCGGAAGTGACAGAATACGCTTACCATAAAGCACGTACCGTTTGGATATTGTAAAGGGCTATACAAATAAACTTGATTTTGATATGCAAGCAGAAGAACCCCAAACCTCAAATTTACAATGCATGAAATCAGTGTTTTTGCCTGCAGTGTCTTGTCTTGTCCCTGTTTTCTTTTTTATCTTTGACCTATTTGTAGCATCCAAAACCTCCAAAACCACACGATCCAGACTCATTGAATCACATTGTTTTGTGTCTGTACTTTACCATAAGGAGAAAGTCTGACAGCTCTGCTGTGCCTGTGTAAGGTTGTTAATAGAGGTTTAATGAGAGGTTAAGTCACATCAGTTATAGCTATTTATGATTTCAAATGAGTAACTTCTTGTTTGACTCAGAACAAATGGCCTTTTTCGCAATATGTCAGTTAATTAGCTGTCACCTGCGCTTGTGAACTTGTCTATTTTCTCCCTTCTGGAACATAATTAAACTGTAAATCACTTTTCTCAAGCAGAAGTGACCTGTTTCAACTTTTTATTATTAGTAGTAGTATTATTATTGGCCTTTTCAAGCTTTTATTTTGACAGAGACAGCTGAAGAGTGACAGGAAATGTGTGGAGAGAGAGATGAGGAATGACATGCAGGAGCCACAGGTCAGATTTGAACCCTGGGCTTCCGGAGCAAGGACTGAGAACTGAGCTAAACACCGCCCCACCCGTTTCAACTTAATAAGAATATTATTTCCTAGTTATTTTGTTGGATGATGTCCTGTAGAATTTCAAGTATTACCTCTAAGTTTCTGCAAAAGGTATCTTGGATCATAAGCTATCTCCCAGTTTCATGCTATATATGAATACTATGAAGTATACAAAACAATTTGGCATACAAAAATATTGATTTCTACAAAATCATACTGAAGGTGACTTTTCAACGTTTTAGAGAGTTTTTAAAATCCACCATCAATTTCAAATTTCCTGAAATGATCCTCAGGGAGCTGATTCCAGAGTTCTGAGTGTTGAAATCACTGCCTCATTTTGTGTTCCATCAGCTCTGGTTCAGATTCACCTCCCCTTGAGTCCAGGAAATTCTATGAAATTCATGACAGGGGCGAATATCCAGAACTTTGTGGTAAATTATAGATTATGCTCTCAGTGATGATGTCAATCATGGGTATTATTCTTATCTGAAATTACAGTTTTCTGGCTGAAATGATAAAGCGTGGAGTAAAACCAGCTTGCAAAAATATCACAAAGAACATAAAGGATTACAGCCACTAATGCATGTGGGACAGAGCAGATAAAAGGCCAGTTATCATGCTACGTTCATCAGATTTAATAAACATTTCATATTCCTTAAGCCTCTGTATGAGCACCACGAGCCAGCTGGCACTGAAGGTGACTTAACAGTCCGTAACAAATGACCTCAGTGCCAAAAGAGTGGTTAATAAAAAACAAACTCAGATTTGAATATGTACAAACGTCAAGAATGAAAAACTTCAACCTAAGTAAAACTTAAATTCTCTGTCCTCACTAAGTCTGCCTCCAGCATGTGTTGTGTGGAGATTAAGTGTCCACTTTGAGTTATGGATTCGTTCATTATTGTCTCACTTGGAGAGAAATTGGCTTCAGCTAATCTTTGCTGTTTGGCTTCACTCTGAAGTGAAAGCAATTCATTTAGTCGGTGCTTTCCTGAACTTTCCACAGAGCACAGAAAACAGGTGCTGAGTCAGTCATGTGACAGATTGTAAGCTATTCTGATGCTCAGTGTCGAGCGTTATAACCTTAAAATTATGACTGTTTATCCGGAGCACTGCAGCTGTGTCCGACGAGGATATGTCCAATGACAACAAAGGATCACCTTCCTCTGCTGCGTGGTAGGGAAGTGGCGTGCATAAGGGCTTTACAGTTCAGATGGATTTCATTCAGTGATGTATGTATAAATGCCATTTGAGAATAGCCAGAGGATTAGCGCAAATGCATTTGACTGGACCTTCATACATAAGTACAGTACCTGTCAGTTCACTGCAGTCCTGGCTTGTCACATGAGATCCATGACAATTTCTCTTATTTGTTGACACAGCTGTCATCCACTTTGGCAGGATGCAGTGCTGTTGTCTCTACATGTCTCATTACAGTCAATATTACTTCCTATTTTGCAACTTTTCATACAGTCCCAAACCAATTAAAGGGATAGCTCCACATTTTAGGAAAGGCACATTTACTTTCTTGCTAAGGCTTAGATGAGATTGATACGTCTCTAATTGGGCCAAAAGAGCCCCTGGCCAAAACGTTAGTAACATTTGACCCCACCTTGGGACTTTCACCCAAGAATATACTACTTCAAAACAATCTTTCATCAGAGGTTCCCAACACAGGCAAGTCTACACAAAATTAAAAATCAGAGATTTGTGGTTATAAAAAAAATAAATGTTAAAAACAAAATGTCTCAAAACAAGTGGGACTAAAAAGACATAGTCATAACTATATACTGGTGGGAAAATAAATCAGGCCATAAAATACAAAATAAATTAATAAAAACAAGAAACATGAGCCACCCAAGGTAAATTACCTAAAACACACACTGCAATGACACTCTTATTTCTGTTACAGTCAGTCTCCACTCCGCCTACTCCTGCCTCCCAGTTTCCCACCTTGTGTTTGTCACGCCCCATTACCTGTGTATTTAAACCCTTTGTTTCCCCTTTCCCAGTGCCAGATTGTTAGTGAACCATGCGTCTTACTATCCAGCATTTTTCCAGTGTGCCTCTCGGTTTTGACCCCTGCCTGTTCTTGGACCCTGCTCTTGCCTTACTCCTTTGGATTGTTTGCCTGCCTTACCTGACTGATTTCCCATGTACCGGACCTTTGCCTGTTATTCAAGACTGGTTACCTCCTGTATCTGCCTCCCAAGTCCTGCAGTTGAGTCCTGTGTCCGTGCCTTGTAATAGAACAATCTGGCCAGCCATGGACTCAGCAGACTCGGAGTCCGTGCACGCCACCCAGGGGACCCGGATTCATCACCAGGAGGAACAACTCTCAGCTGTCTGTGTGATGGTTGATGAACTCCAGGATCATCAACAGAGTTTCCAGGCCTCGGTCGGGAATGAGGTAGGCCAACTGAGGGCCCAGATCCAGCAGTGGCCCTCCAGCACCCAGCTGGTCTACTCCCGTTCCCACTCCATGCTCTCCGGTGTTCTCTGTTGCTCCGGCTGTCCCTCTGGCTCGACCGGATCGGTTCTCTGGTGAGGTGGGCAAGCGTTGACCATTTCTGGTTCAGTGTGGGCTCCATTTTGAGTTACACGCCGGGAGTTTCCCCACCGAACGAGCTAAGGTGGCCTTTATAATCACTCATCTGTCTGGCAGAGCGGAGGCCTGGGCCACAGCAGAATGGGCACGGGACTCTCCTATCTGCTACTTCCTGAGTGGATTCACGGACGCTCTGAGCAAGATTTTTGACTCCACCGCTCCCAGTAGTGAGGCGGCCCAGGCTCTGATGTCGCTACGGCAGGGCGGACATCACGTAGCGGACTACGCCATTGGGTTTCGCACACAAGCGGCCGACAACGGGCGGAACTCGGCAGCGCTTTTCGACGCTTTTCCTCCATGGTCTCTCTGCCTCCATTAAGGACCTTCTTGTCCTGCTTGACCTCCCCTCCGACCTGGACTCGCTTATCGCCCTCGCCATTCGCACCGACAACAGGCTGATGGAGAGGGAGAAGGATAGGAGCCAGCATGCAGCGGTCCCTCCTGGGCAGAGAAGGCAGATGACATTCCTGGGTCACTCGCCACAGCGCTCCAGTGCCGCAGCACCACCGTCAGCTACAGAGGAGCCCATGCAGCTGGGCCGAGCCCAACTCTCTCCAGGAGAGCGTCAGCGACGCCTAAGGGAGGTCAGGTGCATCATCATCATCATCATCATCATCATCATCAGGTGTATTCAACAGCTTTCACATCTTCCAATCGTCTCTGCACCCGCTAATTTTGGGGTTACCATGGCTTATTAAGCACAATCCTCATATTGATTGGTCCACTGGCAAAGTGTTAAAATGGGGAAAAGATTGTTTTCTCTCCTGTCCTCTGTCCGTCTCTGCTATCAAGTCTGTGGTTGGTTCCGATGCCTCTGCGCCAGATGTCGCCTCCTAGCCCGGTCACGCCCACAGTGAACCTCCAGACCTGCCCGGCGTTCCCCCGTTACCACGACCAGCACGAGGTATTCAGTAAGATTCGGGCCATGTCCCTACCTCCTCACCGGTCTTATGACTGCTGCATCGATCTCCTCCCAGGGACCTCTCCGCCCAAGGGTCGGCTATATTCTCTCTCTCAGAGAGGGAGGCCATGCAGCAGTACATCGACTCCTCGTTGAAATCCGGTATCATCCGTCCGTCGTCCTCCCCGGCTGGCGCTGGCTTCTTTAGGATAAGGATAAGTCCCTCTGACCCTGCATCGATTATCACGGCCTGAATGACATCACCATAAAGAACAGGTATCTCCTCCCTTTAATCTCCTCAGCCTTCGAGCTCCTGAAGGGTGCTAAGATTTTCTCCAAGCTCAAGATCACCTTGTGAGGATCAGGGAGGGGGATGAGTGGAAGACCGCGTTTAATACCCTCTGTGGACACTATGAATATCTCGTCATGCCTTTTGGTCTAACTAATGCTCCAGCTGTCTTTCAGGCTTGGTCAACAACGTTCTGCGGGACATGTTAAACCAGTATGTCTTTGTGTACCTGGACGACATCCTGATTTTTCTCTCCAGATGAGACAACGCACATCCAGCATGTGCGGTCAGTACTGCAGCGCCTTCTGAATCACAAGTTGTTCGTGAAGGCAGAGAAGTGTGAGTTTCATGTGACTTCGGTCTCCTTCCTGGGCTTCATCATTTCCACTGATCACATCCAGATGGATCCTGAAAAGGTTAGTGCTGTAGCCAAGTGGCCTACGCCTACCAATCGCAAGATGGTGCAGCGTTTTCTGGGGTTTGCAAACTTTTACTGGAAGTTTATTAGAAACTTTAGCACTGTGGCAGCCCCCTTGCATGCTCTAACCTCTCCTCGTGTTAGGTTCCAGTGGTCCCCCCAGGCTGAGTCCGCCTTTCAAAGGCTAAAAGACAAGTTTACTTCGGGTCCAGTCTTCGCCCTTCCTGACCCACATCTCCAGTGCATAGTGGAAGTGGACGCCTCGGATTTGGGTATCGGGGCAGTGCTCTCCCAGCGGTCATCTTGCAATGGCAAGCTCCATTCCTGTGCCTTTCTCTCCCGGAAACTTTCCCCAGCAGAGAGGAATTATGATGTGGGTGATCAGGAACTATTGGCTGTAAAGGTGGCTTTGGAGGAGTGGTGGCACTGGCTGGAGGGAGCTGAGCAGCTGTTCTTGGTATGGACTGATCACAAGAATTTGGAGTACATCAGAGCGGCAAAGTGCCTCAACTCCAGGCAAGCCAGGTGGGCGCTGTTCTTGAACAGGTTCAACTTTACCCTATCGTACCATCCGTGTTCTAAGAATACTAAACCTGATGCCCTCTCCAGGATGTTTGATCCTGATCCCAGCCCTAACACGCCCTCCACCATTCTCCCTTCCTCCTGTGTAGTGGGAGCGATCACATGGGCTATTGAAAAGAGAGTGAAGGAAGCCTCGACTAACACCCCTGCTCCGGCATAAGGTCGTCTCTTTGTGCCTGTCCCCTTGCGTCCACAGGTGATCCATTGGGCCCACACCTCACGAGTCGTCTGCCATCCAGGAACTGCTCGGACCATCTTCTTGATCAGGCAACGGTTCTGGTGGCCAGCGATGGAGAAGGAGGTGGGGGAGTATGTGGCTGCCTGCCCTGTCTGTGCTAGGAACAAGGTCTCCTGGAAACCTCCAGCGGGTCTTCTGCAATCCCTCCCAGTGCCCCACCGTCCCTGGTCAGACATCTCTTTGGACTTCGTCAAAGGTTTGCCCCCATCTGATGGTAACACTACCATTCTTACTATTGTGGACAGATTCTCTAAGATGGTACACTTTGTGCCTATCCCCAAGCTGCCCTCTGCCAAAGAAACGGCAGAGGTCCTGTTGTATCATGTATGTCGTCTTCATGGTTTCCCCAGGGACGTGGTGTCGGATCGTGGTCCGCAGTTTGTGTCCTGGTTCTGGAAGGCATTCTGCACCCTCATAGGAGCTTCTGTCAGCCTGTCCTCTGGTTTCCACCCTCAGTCTAATGGACAAACTGAGAGACTCAATCAGGAGTTGGAAACAGGTCTTCGTTGCCTCGTCTCCCAGAACCAGAGATCCTGGAGCAAGCATCTCATTTGGGTGGAATATGCACACAACACACTTCCCAGTTTCTCTTCTGGTCTCTCTCCTTTTCAGTGTGCCTACGGATACCAGCCTCCATTGTTCCCGGAGTCTGAGGTGGTGGTGGGAGTACCGTCTGCCAGGTACTCATTCACCGCTGCAGGAGGATCTGGGCTGGGGTCCGCCACATACTGCTCAGTAGCACTGCTTGGAGCAAGAAAACTGCAGATCGGCGCAGGACGCCAGCTCCCTCGTATCGACCAGGAGATCAGGTTTGGCTGTCGACTCGGGACCTGCCTCTGAGGGTGGAGAGCCGTAAACTGGCTCCTTGATTTGTCAGACCCTTCCCAGTCTCCAAGGTCATCAACCCTGCTGCAGTTCGCCTTCGGCTCCCCAGGTCCATGAGGGTCCATCCCACGTTTCACATCAGCCACCTGAAACCAGTTAAAGAGAGTCCTCTGGTCCCAGCCTCCAGCCTCTTTTTTCATATAGACTAAGGGGAGTGCCAAACACTTCCGATGATCAAGTTAAGGCCCAGGCACACGTTAAATTAGCAGAGCAAGTTCTGTCTGTCTTTATGAAGCATTTTTTTTTCTAGTTTGGTGATGCAGAATTATTCAAATAGATCTTTGTGCTACTGTAGCTAACACACTTTCCAGACAGAAACATAAATCACAATAACTAGATATGGCAACTGTTAAAGGTCCAGTATGTTGGATTTAATGGCCTCTAGCAACATAGTTTGACTGCACCCCCCTCACCTCACCCTATTCCTTCTAGCATGAAGGAGAAATTACAGTGCTGCAAAATGCATGAAAAAGGCAAAAGGCTTTAGCCAGTGTTCCTTCTTGGCTACTGTAGAAACACGGCGGTTCAACATTGTGGAAAGGTTCACATTTACTTTGTCCAACTGATCATGGGGATTTTATTCAAATCTTTTTTTCTATGTGACCAGACCTTTTGGATGTGGTTAGCCTACCTGAGCATAAAGACTAATCAAGGGTTAAACAGTCTAAAGTTCACCTTTAATGCTCAGTTATGAGTATTTTAGAGTTGGTTTCTTTATTCTGTACAAATACTGACAAGGAACAAGGTTTTGTCTTTTTCTGGTAGTTACATATCATAAATTGTTGTTACTGAGCAGGTGCAGTGACTTCCTAAAGCCTCTCAGCTTGTAACCTCTTGATACTTTTATATTTGTTTCGGTGCTGATCTCAAGTGTTGAGTCTGAGTCTCTGATATATGTTACCTGGGCAAATGTTTCCAGGTGTGTATGTCTCTGCCTATAACCAAAATGGCAAAGCTTCCTGAGAAAAGGACAGCTGCAGTGGTAACCTATTGGTTTAAAGCCTTCCTATTATGCTTTCTTTGATTTAATGTGACTTTTGATTGGCCCAGTGTCACAGTTACAACCAGCAAAGACATGCAGTTGCGGCAGATGACCGTCCACCAATGAGCTTGGTTCTGCTTGAGGTTTCTGCTTCTTAAAAGGAAGTTTTTCTTGCTCCTGGTGGAATTGTTGGATCTCTGTAGATAATATAATAAAGAGTGTATGGAAATTGAATTGAGTCGATGGTGAGGTCAAGCACAGTTTACTCAAGATTCAAGAGATTTATTGTTATTTGCAAGTAAAATCACATGCTTTACACAGCAATGAAATGCTTAGTTTGCTCCCTTACAACAATAAGAAAAATACATAACACAAATATATAATAGAGCTTAATTATTTTATCTATTTGATGGATTTGGCAGTTTTGCATTCTGAGATCCCAAGCATTTAAAAGTATGAATACAGTTTACAGCCATGGCATCTAATAAATAAACAAATGCATAAGAGCCATGAGGTAATACTGATGGGCATCAAATGAACTGGCCTAAGCTGGTTTAAGTCGTATTTTTTAGATTAGTCTCAATTCATTCATGTCAGTGATGAATCCTCCATGCATATCAAAGATTGTCACGGAGTTCCACAAGGTTCTGTGCTAGGACAACTTCTATTCAGTTTATATATGCTTCCTATAGAGAACATCATTAGGAATCATCCAATAATCCATTAATTTTCATTGACACCCAATTATATTCATCGATCCAGCCTGATGAAACCAATCAGTTAACTAAACTCCAAGCATGCCTTAAGGATATAAAAAGTTGGATGACCTACAATTTTCTGATGTTAAATTCAGACAAAACTGAAGTTTTTGTAATTGGACCCAAACACCTCAGAAACCCTCTTCCTAGAGACTTAGTTACTTTAGACGGGATCACCCTGGCCTCCAGCTCCACTGTAAAGAATCTTGGAGTTGTTTTTGATCAGGATTTGTCCTTGTCCACATAAAACAAATTTCAAGGACTGCATTCAGAAAAACTAGTCCACACATTTGTTACTTCTAGGCTGGACTATTGTAACTCTTTGTTGTCAGGCTGTTCCAATAAGTCTCTTAGGACTTTGCAGCTAATTCAGAATGCTGCTGCACGTGTTCTGACAGGGACCAAGATCAGAGATCACATCTCTCCCATTTTGGCTTCCTTGCACTGGCTACCTGTTAAATCTAGAATAGAATTTAAAATTCTTCTCCTTACATTCAAAGCTATTCATGGTCAGGCACCATCATATCTAAAAGAACTCATAGTACCTTACTACCCTTCTAGAACACTGTGCTCTCAGAATGCTGGGTTCCTTGTGGTCCCTATAGTCTTCAAAAGTGTATTGGGAGCCAGAGCTTTCAGCTATCAAGCTCCTCCAGACATGGTCAACACTTTTGAGAGTAGACTTAAGACTTTCCTTTTTGATAGAGCTTATAGTTAGGGCTTGTTCAGGTCATCCCTTAGTTACGCTGCTATAGGACTAGACTTCAGGGGGACACAAGGCATCAAAATATAAAAAATAAAATAAAGCATCATTATCATTTTAAAGGTACTGTCAGTTCAGCTCTGCTTCCTGTCTGCTGCACAGTTTTTATTTATTTATTTATTACACACAGAGTTTTAATCTTTGGTTTGCCCAAACGAACGCTCCAGCTTGAACAATCCAGGTCACTTTGTCCTTCACAGCCTTTGCTCAGGATGAGACAATGTGTGCAGTCAGGTTTTGACCCCTACCACCATAAGAGTTAAGGCACCTCTAAGGGAACACTCACACTCTTCTTGTAACGCACATGTACACTCATCACCTTGCCCTCATTCATTTTAGTTACATGTGGAAGAATCATGAATGGAGGCGAGCTCTGTGCAGTGTTGTCTTGTTTGTGCCAGCAGAGAGCTGCATATGTGAGTAAAGTAGCGCTTGTGCTGCGATCACATTTTGCCAGACGCCACGGTCACTAATCGCTCTCTTTTGCCAATATTTCCACTCTATCTGGTTTCATCAGGCATGGATTACACAGGATTAGACAACCTCCCAGAAGCTGACATGCATTCATTCATTAAAAACCCAAATGCAGATACTCACACTTCTGTAATGCAGCTAAAATGCACCAATTAGGGCTTAGAGCAAGAACATACAGCATGTGAGCCACATGTTGTTTTTAATGCATTTATTTACATTTATTTCAGTCATACATGACTGTTTTGCTAAGGTTGTTGTCTTGTGTGCTCTGTGATTATGTAATATAGTGGTGATGACAGCATGCGGCCCGGATGTCATCAGGGTGGGAGTGATATTGAGGTTGTAGTTTAGCAACCTTAGCCTGCCCTTTACCTCAGAGCAGAAGGCAATCAGTCTGCAAAGCGTGATCCTCCGTCTGCCTGCTTCTCTGTGCAGATAGAAGGAGGTTAGGCTGGCACGCAAGCCTTTTTAAAAAGATTACAGTGTATGTATGTATGTATGGAAGACACTTTATAATACTGTCCTGACATGACCAAAATATAATTGATGATAATGACAATGGTATTTCTTATAGACTAGACAAGATAACAAAAATGCTTTACAATCCTTTACCAGCTGCTTCCTGATCTCACAGGAAATTACTACCTATTATGAAATATAAAAATTAGATTTTGATGTCTTGGCTGAAATATATAGCTCATATATGAGAAGCAACCTGGACTCAGCTGGGTTGTTTTTGTTTTTCCCACAATGCCAGGCTCTCATTGTGCTCTGCTAAGGCTCATTAAGCATCTGCTTGGGACAGATGTCATTTCAAGTAAGCTGCACACTAAATGATTGACAGGCCTCTCCTTCAATCAGACATCAACTCAAAACCTACTGACAGCTGATTGGATCAACGCACCGCTTACTAGGCTCACTAGGAGATTTTTTTTTTTTTTTTTTTGCTGATTTACAAACTGGAAAAAATATGGAGGTTGTTCTGAAGAAGTTGTATTTAATCTTAAATTACAATGGAAAAAAAAGTATCCTGCTCAGTCAGTTATCATATGCTATCTGCAGAAAAACAAGCTTAACCCTGTAGACCACTGTTTCTCAAACTATGGTACGAAATAAATGAATGAATGAAAAAAAAGTGCTATCAAAGTACTACAAAGTTTCTAATGAAATAAAACTATGGGATCACTGGAATGTAACATAAAAAGGTTTAATAAAAAAGATAAAAAGATTTCCTGAAATGCTTGGTTTCAGTATGCTGCTACATAAACATATTCTTGCATGTTACTGTACATACATACATGAGCTCAGATGTTACAGAAAATAGTAAGTGAAGGAAAGCATAAAAACTCGTTAAGAAGAAGTTAAGTTAGTGACATGTATTAATGAGATATGAATGTTTACAGATGGAGATGAGAGAGCGGAAGGGGAGAGAAGATCTCATCAGGAAATTTCCTGCCAGTCTAGACCTATAGCAGCATAACTTACCCTGAAACCACACCGGACACATCGTGGCTGTGACACTGTTTAGACCATCCTGCACGCGACTTTAAACCCCACCCGGAGTGTTTCAGATGCGTTTAGCCCGTCAGACAAGTCCTTTATCTTTATCTGATGCCATTAGGAGGTCATTTGTAACTTTAACTAGTGCTGTCTCTGTGCTATGATGCACTCTAAATCCTGTTATTATTATTATTATTATTATTATTATTATCATTATTATTATTATGTGTGTTACTATTGTTATGGAAAGTCACACAGCTGATTAGCTACAGCTTTCTCAAGTATCTTAGAGAGAAAGGGAAGGTTTGATATCGGTCTTAGATGAAGAAATTATTGAAGTTATTTGATTACGGTCGATGGGAGAAAAACAGTCTAAATGTATATCAGATTCTACAGCTGTTTCCAAACGTGCTTACTTGTATCAGAATGCAGATCAGAGTTGTGGCTCTCTGTTAGCCTGGCAACAGTGCTGAAGAGAAACCTGGGGTTATTCTTAGTTTCCTCTATTAATGAAGAGTACGGAGAGCCTTCCTGTATGTTTGAAGATTATCTTCCCAGATGCCATTTGGGTTCATGTTTTCATGCCTTTTGCTTTAATGTGCGAGTCTGCTGGTTATACCATGGCGGTAACCTCCTTTGTTTAATTATCTTCTTTTTCAGAGGTGCAATAGAGTCAAGAGAAGGCTAAAGGTAAAGCCAAGGGGAGCAAACGAGTCCTCTGTTACTTCGAGATACAGCATTGAATTAAAAACTGATGGAATCACTTCCTCAGATTTGGCTACAGCATGGCCAGACAGACATCTAGGAGTTTCTGCTACAACTGCTACAATGTGGGTTGCTAGAAATTTCATCACATAATCACAAATGTTAACAGCGGGACTAGTGGCACTAAGACATTTGGCACATGTGCTTAAAGCTAAAAGTTTAGCTCTGCAGGTATTGGCCATAAACCAAAAGGTTGGAAAAATTGATAGTTTGACCTGACCTGTTATGTGGACAGCGATTTGCTGAAGTTGTTTTAAGTCATCCTTAAGGGCGCATGAATGTTTCTGCCACATATTATGGCAACCCCTACAAGAGTTATCAAATTTTCTGAAAAATCACAATGTCAGCCACTAGAGGAAAAGTTGGGATCACAAAAGTCAGTAAAGCAGCTAGTACACTCCATCAGAACTGTTTGCCAGATGGTCGAATAGCTGCGGAGACCCCTGACTCCCACAACTTTCCGTGACTTGACGCTCTGTCATTCAAATGATGAATTGTACGTATGAAGTGATGAGGAAGGAGCATGGTATTTTCCTCTGTAGATCTGTTTTCATTCTTTACATTCCCCCTGTCTCCTTGGAGTGTCGCCATTTGGCACAACATGGCTTGACATCTGAACACTTCTGTGGGTGCCTGTGGCTCGGAGGTAGAGTACTAATCAGAAGATCAACGGTTCAAGCCACGGAGACAGGACTCAACTGCAGGACTCGGGAGACAGATACAGGAGGTAACCAGTGTTTAATTTCAGGCAAAGGTTCGGTACACGGGAGTTCAGTCAGATGAAGCAGTCCCCTGGTCAATATGAAGGAGCTGGTGTCCGGCGCCGATCTGCTGCCTTCTTGCTCCGAGCAGCACTACGGAGCAGTATGTGGCGGACCCCAGCCCAGATCTTCTTGCAGCGGTGGATGAGAGCCTGGGCAGATGGTACCCCCACCTCCACCTCAGACTCCGGGAACAATGGCGGATCAATGGTAACCATATGCACACTGGAAAGGAGAGAGACCAGAAGAGAAGCTAGGAAGTGTGTTATGTGCATACTCCACCCATATGAGGTGCTTGCTCCAGGATCTCTGGTTCTGGGAGACAAGGCAGCGAAGACCAGTCTCTAACTCCTGATTGAGCCTCTCAGTCTGTCCATTAGACTGAGGGTGGAACCCCGAGGACAGGCTAACAGTGGCCCCTATGAGGGTGCAAAATGCCTTCCAGAATCGAGACACGAACTGTGGACCGCGAGCCGACACCACGTCCCTGGGGAAACCATGAAGATGACAAACATAATGCAGTAGGATCTCTGCCGTCTCTTTGGCAGAGGGTAACTTGGAGAGGGGCACAAAGTGAACCATCTTGGAGAACCTGTCCACAATAGTAAGAATAGTAGTGTTGCCCTCAGATGGGGGCAAACCTGTGACAAAGTCCAATGAAACGTGACCAGGGACGATGGGGCACCGGGAGGGGTTGCAGGAGGCCCGCTGGAGGTTGCCGGGAGACCTTGTTCCTTGCGCAGACAGGACAGGCGGCCACATATTCCCTCACCTCCTTCTCCATTGCCGACCACCAGAAGCGCTGCTTGATTATAAACATGGTCCGAGCGGTCCCTGGATGGCAGGCGACTCGTGAAGTATGGCCCAATGTATTACCTGTGAACACAAAGGAACAGGCACAAAGAGACAATCTTGTGGACAACCTGCTGGAGCAGGGGTGTTAGCAGGGGCCCCCTCACTCTCCTCTCAATAGCCCACGTGACTGCTCCCACTACACAGGAGGATGGGAGAATAGTGGAGGGTGTCTTAGGACTGGGGTCAGGATCGAACATCCTGGAGAGGGCGTCAGGTTTTACATTTTTTGAACCTGGATGGTACGATAGAGTGAAGTTGAATCTAGTGAAGAAGAGGGCCCACCTGGCTTGCCTGGAGTTGAGGTGCTTAGCTTCTCTGATGTATTCCAGGTTCTTGTGATCGTTCCAAACCAGAAACGGCTGCTCAGCTCCCTCCAGCCAGTGTCGCCACTCCTCCAACGCCACCTTCACGGCCAACAGTTCCCGGTCCCCCACGTCATAATTCCTCTCCGCTGGGGAGAGTTTCCGGGAGAGAAAAGTACAAGGATGGAGCTTGCCATCGGAAGTCGACCACTGGGAAAGCACGGCCCCGATACCCAGATCTGAGGCGTCCACTTCCTCCACGCATTGGAGATGTGGGTCAGGAAGGGCGAGAATTGGAGCTGAAGTGAACCTGTCCTTCAGCGTTTGAAAAGTGGACTCAGCCTGAGGGGACCACTGGAACTTGGCATGAGGAGAAGTTAAAGCATGCAAAGGTGCTGCCACTGTACTAAAGTTCCTAATGAATTTCCTGTAAAAGTTCGCAAAACCCAGAAAACGCTGCACCATCTTGCGATTAGTAGGGGTGGGCCACTTGGATACACCACTAACCTTCTCAGGGTCCATCTGGATGTGGTCCATGGAAACGATGAAGCCCAGGAAGGAGACGGACGTCACATGGAACTCACATTTCTCCGCCTTCACGAACAACTTGTGATTGAGAAGGCGCTGCAGTACCGACCGCACATGCTGGATATGCGTTGCCTCATCCGGGGAAAAAATCAGGATGTCATCCAGGTACACAAAAACATACTTATTTAACATGTCCCGCAGGATGTCATTAACCATAGCCTGGAAGACAGCTGGGGCATTAGTTAGCCCAAAAGGCATGACAAAATACTCATAGTGTCCACTAGGTGTATTAAATGCTGTCTTCCACTCATCCCCCTCCCTGATCCTCACTAGGTGGTAGGCCTTTCTAAGATCCAGCTTGGAGAAAATCTTAGCACCCTTCAAGAGTTCGAATAAAGGGAGGGGGTACCTGTTCTTTATGGTGATGCTGTTCAGGCCGCGATAGTCAATGCAGGGTCGGAGAGATTTATCCTTCTTTTCCACAAAGAAGAAGAAGCCAGCACCAGCAGGAGAGGAAGACAGACGGATGATTCCGGCTTTCAATGAGGAGTCGATGTACTGCTGCATGGCCTCCCTCTCAGGCAGAGAGAGAGAATACAGCCGACCCTTGGGTGGAGAGGTCCCCGGGAGGAGATCGATGCCGCAGTCATATGGACGGTGAGGAGGCAGAGACATAGCCTGAATCTTACTGAATACGTCGTGCAGATCGTGGTAACGGGGGAACGCTGGTCAGGTCCGGGGGCTCATTGTAGACATAACCGGGCAAGGAGGTGGCCTCTGGTGCAGGGGCATCTGAATCTACTACAGACTTGACAGCACAGACGGACGGAGGACAGGTGAGAGAACAATCCTTCCCCCACTTCAACACCCTGCCCGTGGACCAATCAATGTGAGGATTATGCTTGATAAGCTAAGGTAACCCCAGAATCAGCGGGTGCAAACCGGAAGATATGAAAACTGATGAGTTCTGAATGGTTACTGTTTATGTTGAGACGAACAGGTTGAGAGCGATGAGACACCCGGCACAGAAGGTGTCCATCGAGGGCGGTGGCTTCCAGCGGCTCAGACAGGGGAACAACTTCAAGGCCCAGACGCTCCGCCACCTGCTGATCCATGAGATTAGCGTCTGCACTGGAGTCCACCAATGCCGGATGAGCAGCCCTCTGCTCGGAGATGACAAGTTCAGTAGGCAGGAGAGGTCGGGAGAGATCGCTGGAAGACATTATTTGGCTCACCAGTGCTCTCCTCACTGGGGAGCCCTGCTTGGACAGGACGCGAGAAAATGTCCTGACTCCCCGCAGTAGATGCATCTGCCCTCCCGTAGGCGTCGCTGTTGCTCCTCGGGAGAAAGCCGGGCTCGGCCCAGCTGCATGGGCTCCTCCACAGCCGGTGGTGGCGCTGCAGCACTGGAGCGCCGTGGCGAGTGACCCAAAAATGGCGTCGTGTGCCTGGGGGAGACTACGGCCCGCCGGCCCCTATCCTTCTCCCTCTCCATCAGCCTGTTGTCGGTGCGAATGGCAAGGGCGATAAGCGAGTCGAGGCTCGAGGGGAGGTCAAGAGGGACAAGAAGGTCTTTGATGGTGGCGGAGAGACCATGAAGGAAAGCATCCACCTGCTGCCGGCCACTAGTGTGCGAAACTCGATGGCGTAGTCCGCTACGTGACGTCTGCCCTGCCGTAGCAACATCAGAGCCTGGGCCGCCTCATGGCTGGGAGCGGTGGAGTCAAATATCTTGCTCAGAGCATCCGTGAATCCACTCAGAGAGTAGCAGATGGGAGAGTCCCGCGCCCACTCTGCTGTGGCCCAGGCCTCCGCTCTGCCAGACAGATGAGTGATGACAAAAGCCACCCTGACCCGCTCGGTGGGGAAACTCCCGGCGTGTAGCTCAAAGTGAAGGCCGCACTGAACCAGAAATGACCGACACTTGCCTGCCTCACCGGAGAAATGATCCGGTCGAGCCAGAGGGGCAGCTGGAGCAACCGAGACCACCGGAGAGTATGGAGCGGGAGTAGGAACAGCAGGGGTTGTCACCGGAGGTGGAAGTAGGGAGAGGCCCTCCAGGCGCGTCACCAGCTGCTGGATCTGGGCCTTCAGTTGGCCTACCTCACTCCCGACCGAGGCCTGGAAACTCTGCTGTCTGTGTGATGGTTAACGACCTCAAGGACCACCAACAGAGAGTTGTTCCTCCTGATGATGAATCCGGGTCCCCTGGGCCCAGACGGCGGCGTGCACAGCGTCTGAGTCTGCTGAGTCCATGGCTGGCCAGATTGTACTGTTACAAGGCACGGAGACAGGACTCAACTGCAGGACTCGGGAGGCAGATACAGGAGGTAACCAGTGTTTAATTTCAGGCAAAGGTTTGGTACGCGGGAGTTCAGTCAGATGAAGCAGGCGAACAGTCCAAAGGGGGAAGGCAAGAGCGGGGTCCAAAAACAGGCGAGGGTCAAAACCGAAAGGCACACAAGAAAAACGCTGGAGAGTAGGTTGCATAGTACACTAACAATCTGGCACTGGAGAAGGGGAAACAGGGGATTTAAATACACAGGTAATAGGGGCATAACAGAGACAAGGCGGGAAACCGGGAGGCTGGAGTAGGCGGAGCAGAGACTGACTGTGACAGTCGAAGTGTAAGATACTGAACCCCAAATTGCTCCTGAAGGCTGTGCCATCAGTGTGTGAATGTGTATGGATGGTTAGCTCCTCAAGCTGATGAGCAGTTGGCACCTTGCATGGCAGCCAATGCTATCAGTGGGTGAATGAGATACGTACTGTAAAGTGCTTTGAGTGGTCGGAAGACTAGAAAGGTGCTATATAAGTACAGTCCATTTACCATTGACCATTCTGGATGGGCAGCTTTGTCTGATGGCTTATCACACCAAATACCTGTAAGTTTTTTGGAACACTTGGCTTTTTTTAGCTGCTTAAAGTGTTTTCTACCAGAATGAACTGTCAATGTGGCAGCAATAGCACTTTGTTTGTCAGGCTGAGGAAGAGTAACACTTTACGCTAACACTAACGCTTTAGCAGCAGTTATTAACTTTTAATTTCAAGATGGCATTGTAGTGTTCTTATGTGTTTCACTGTTTTTGTCATGTCTTGATAAATCATGTTTTCAGTTATCCTTATGTCTCACCTCCTGTCTTGTCTTTTAGGTCTCCGCCTTCCCCTGTGAGTCATTCCTTCTCCCTGATTACCTGCCTCCTTCAGTGTGTTGCAACTGTGGGTGATTGTGTTTCCCCTCCCCTTTTCCCTCTGTATTTAGTCTCTGTGCTCCCTCTGCCGCCAGTTCGTCGTCTTGTACAGCGTCCCAGTGTTTCTCTGTCTTGCTTTCCTAGTTTTTGATTACCTGATCTTTGATCTTTAGTTTTTTGACCACGATTATTGCCTACGTATTTGTACCTTCGCCTGTACTCTTTTGGTTTTTCCTAGCTTGTTTAGTGAACCTTTTGAACCTTCACTTTTGTCTCTGAGTCTGCATTGCGAATCCTTCTGATAGTATGAACTGGCCATAAATGGATTCAGCAGAATCAGACCCTAGCTGTGTCTCAATTCAGGGGCTGCATCCTTCAAAGGACGCAGCCTTCGCGGCCTTCGAAGGCGACTCCTTCTGAGGGTCCTTCGAAGGCCACATTAACTGTTGTTAAATGAGATGGTCTAGCCTTCGAAGCGTTTCCTGGTTGCGTCACCAGCTGCGCACCTGCCGTCAGTTGGCACTTTTAACGTTGCCATTGAAAAAACGTAATAAAATATAAGTAATTAGTAAAAGTATAGGTAGTAATAAGTAAAAGTAATTAAATATAAAAAAAACAATATTTACATTTAAATGTGAATTCCTTGCCGCTTGGTGTCGCCATTGTGGTATATTTCCCGGCACTGAACAGCGGTGTGCAAAGGATCTTCGGATATGTGAGGCCGTGAAGGATAGTTGCGGTGCATCCTCGAAAAAGAGAAAAAAGACCGCATTTGAAGGCCTTCGCGCAGCATTGTGACATAATGTGACGTGACTCTCCACAATCCAGAGACTGCACAGGCAAGAGGAGGACCTGTGTGCTCTACGTCAGGAGCTCGAGATCACGAACACCCGGCTCGAGCAGGTTCTGGCTAAGTTTGATGAGCAACTCACCTTTTTGACGACTCATGTCCTTTCCTTCTGAGCGAGCCCGAGTTGCCTACATTTCTGCCCACCTGTCCAGCAGAGTGGAGGCATGGGCTAGAGCGGAGTGGAGCAGGAGATCTCAGGTATGTGACACTTTAGAACTCTTTACAAACGCATTAACCAAGACTTTTCAATGGATCGCACCGGGTCGGTAGGCTGTCCGTGTGTTGGTAAACTTGAAGCAGGAGGGAAGGAGTGTCGCCAATTACACTATTGAGTTCCGCACAGTCGCCGCTGACAGCGGTTGGAACCAGCCAGCATTGTATGATGCTTTCCTGCACGGACTGTCTGCATCCCTGGAGGACCAGCTCACCGCCTTGGGAGAGACTCAAATTGGACTTTTGCACTCTGCCCAAGCCATTGCAGGCCACTACATTAAACGGTCGTATGTTATGTCAAGTCACTCACATCACTCAGCTAGTCCAGGTAACTTTCCCAGACCACACTGAGACTGTACCTTTTTTTTTTCGTTTTGCTTACTGCAGTACCCCCTGGTGTTAGGACTTCCATGACTCCTAAAGCATAATCCTGTTTTTAATTGGAGATTGGGCCAAGTTCTTAAGTGGGGAGATGACTGTGCCAAGAACTGTTTTTATCAAGATGATTCTGTTATAACAAGTCTCGTACCACCTCTCTTCCCCTGCACAGACCATACGATTGTGTCATAGATCTCCTGCCAGGCACTTTCCCACCCAAGGGAGGTCTTTACTCCCTTTCTGCACCTGAATCACAGGCCATGAACGATTACATTGACACTTCTCTGAAAGCAGGCATCATCAGACCGTCATCCTCTCCTGCTGGTGCTGGGTTCTTCTTTGTGGGTAAGAGGGACTGTACTCTTCAGCCCTGCATTGACTACAGGAGTATTAATGAGATCACTGTCAAGTACAGATACCCACTCCCTTTGATATCCTCTGCGTTCGAACTGTTACAAGGTGCCAAAGTATTCACTTGATTTATGCAATGCCTATCATCTGGTGCATATTAAAGTGGGGGATGAATGGAAAACTGCATTTAATACCCCAAGTGGACACTATGAGTATTTAGTCAGTTTGTTTTTGTATATCTGGATGACATCTTAATCTTCTCCCCAGATAGGCCACCCACCAGATACATGTGCGTCAGGTTCTGCATCAGCTCCTCTAACACCAACTCAAAGCCGAGAAATGTCAGTTTTATGTGCCCACAGTGTCATTTCTAGGTTTCATCGTGTCTGAAAGGAGGATCCAAATGAACCCCGAAAAGGTCAAGGCCGTCGCTGAATGGCCCATACCTAGGAACTGTAAGCAGGTGCAACATTTCCTAGGATTCGCAAACTTCTACAGGAAGTTTGTACGGAACTTCAGCACTGTGGCTGCCCCATTGCATGAGCTGATTTCCCCTAAGAACAGGTTTGTCTGGTCATCTTGGGCAGACTAGGCCTTTCACAAGTTGAGACTGGCCTTCACTACAGCTCCAGTCCTTGTGCTCCCAGATCCTCACCAGCAGTTTGTTGTAGAGGTGGACGCCTCTAACATCGGGGTGGGGGCCATCTTGTCCCAGAGGTCAGTGAAAGACAAACTTCACCCGTGTGCTTTCCTTTCCTGTAAACTGTCTAGCTCTGAACGGAATTACGACATGGGGAATCATGAGCTGCTGGCTATGAAGATGGCCCTGGAGGAATGGAGACACTGGTGGATAGAGTGGAGCAACCGTTCCTGGTCTGGACCGACCACACAAATCTTGAGTACATCCCCAGAGCCAAGAGACTCAACCTGAGACAGGCTAGGTGGAATTTATTTTTCACTCGATTTTACTTTGTTGTGACTTTTCGCCCAGGTTCTAAGGATGCTAAACCTGATTCCTTGTCTCGGATTTATGATCCCGACAACTCACCTAAGTCTCCTGAACCCTAAGTCTCCTGTACTTCTGCCTAATACCTGTGTTGTGGGTGGGGTTTCTTGGGAGATCAAGGACCATGTCATACGGGCCCTGGAGGGGGTAGATGTCCCTGAGAACTGTCTTACTGGCTGTTTGTGCCTGACTGCCTGTGTTCACAGGTGATTCATTGGAGCCATTCCTCCCAACTGTCCTGTCACCCAGGGGTCAAGAGGATGTCTCAGGTTAAGCTGAGGTTCTGGTGGCTGGAGATAGAGACTGCAGTGGCAGAGTGCGTGGCAGACTGCCCAGTTTGTGCCAGGTGCAAACCACCCAGACAGGCTCCAGCAGGACAACTTCTCCCCCTCCCTTCGCGCCCTTGGTCTGAGATCTCTGGGCTACCCACATTTGAAGATAACACCACAATAATCATCACAGTGGATCAGTTTTCTAAAACGCTGCACTTCTTCCCTCTTCCCAAGATCCCCACTGCTCAGGAGATGGCTGTGGTGATCTTAGACAACGTGTTCCACATCCATGGGTTCCCCGGGGATGTAGTGTCAGACTGTAGTCCCCAGTTCATTTCACGATTTTGGAAGGAGTTCTGTTCTTTGGTGAGAGACAAGGTCAGTCTCACTTCTGGATACCACCTGCAGTCGAACGGTCAAATGGAATGGCTGAACCAGGAGCTAGAGACTGGTCAGAATACTTGCAGAACCCCTCCTTGTGGTCTCAACAGATTTTATGGGTTGTGTATGCACTCCACCTTGTGCCTCTACTGGCTTATCCCCTTTTGAATGTGTTTTTGGCTTTAAACCAATACCACTGTCTAAATACAATGACAGAAGGGCAGAATGGGAAAATGTAAAACAGAATAACAATGATTCTTCTTTTCCTGAAGTTTGACAACTGCAGAAATGAGATCAGTATTAACATGGACCTTTTTAAAAAATTTTACATAATGAATATTTAGCTCTATAAAGTATAGACATAATATGTTAATATATATTTTAATGGTTAAAACAAAAGCTATATTTGAAATATGTATGAGTAAATAAAACATACCTCATGTTACCACAATACCCGATTTTTACAATTTTATTATTTGTTTAATACAGTATATGTACAGTATGTGCCAACTGTGACTGATGCTGTATATTTTGGAGAAAAATAATATAGTACTTAAGTATAAGTGTTAATGTGACGATTATCAGTCCAGCTTTTCTCTAGCCATTATATTTCTTTTTCAAAGATCATGCTTACACTCAGGAGCTATTTTTCCTCATGAATACTTTTCTTCTTTGTAATGATATATATACTTTCAGCAGCACTTTTCTGGTCTACTGACCACCCAGTGTGCTTCACAACACATAACATTTAACCATACATACACTAATACAGAGGCTGCCATGCCAGGATGTGCAAGTCTTGTCCGTTTCCATGTTTTCCTGGTGTTTTCTCTGCCTGTCATGTTCTGTGTTTGGTCTAGTCTCCCCTGTCTGTGCAGGCTGGGCATGGCTGACCTCATTTCTCCTGCCACACCTCCATTGATCCACACCTGCAACACTCATCAAGCTACTGCAGTACTTAACTCCAGCTCATCCTTCCAGACTCTCTCAGTTCATTGTTGTACCCTCATGGTAACATCTCTATTACATTTTTAGAAGATCTTTTGGACTTGTTTTTTTGATTGCCTGCATTCACATTTGTTTTTTAATGCGGTGCCACGCTGACCTCTCCGACCCGTCCTGGTCAGCCTGCCTTTTGCCTTTTCTAAATCCAGTTCTGTTGCCTGGTGTCTGCATTGTGGGTTCATTGGCCTGATCAAGCTCAAGCTTAACAGATACATCTCACAATGATATAACACACACACACACACACACACACACACACACACACACACACACACACACACACCCCGAGAGCACAGTCATTGGGACCAATTTTGCATTGTTGTATTGATTGTTTGAATGCAGGAGAAAAACCTTGTCTGGTGCATTCATTGATTCTGTAACTTCTCTCCCATAAAATATTAGATGCTCCTGTAACCAGCTGTTTGAACCTTCTTAAACACCAAGCCAGTATTCATTTTAAAACCTTTTGTTTTATTTTTAGTAATTTAATTATGGAAGGTTGATTTATGACTGGTACTTTTAGTCCCTCTTGTGTTGAGAGACATTTTATTACAACATTTTGATGTTGTGCTCCATATGTGTCATGACTTAGCAAGGAACCCAAAATGAGACATCATTTTGTTGGTGTCAGCACATCAATGCTGAAACCAACTGTCAAAAGAAAAGGCTTATTTTTGACAAGGAAGGTGTGGAGAAGGAGGGGTGCTGGTCCAAGGAGGTGATGGCTAGAGAGTGGGTCCACGGGGGAAATAGCTGCAGGAAGACTTGAGGAGATTGCTGGGTTGGCAAGCAGGACAGGAACTGAACAAAAGAAAACAGCTTCAAATTACCAACAGAGTAGTACGGGTTCTAAGGCTGAGCTTGGCTAGAACTCCTCTTGAGACACAGTCAGTACGTTTACATGCAGCAAGAAATTCGAATTTCTGATCGTATCAGATAATGACACGCATAAGACCGGATCACTTGTCTGAGTATACATGCCGTTCAGAGAATCGAATAAACGGCCGGAGCATGGCTGACTCCGTTACGCTAGGTATCGCTGTAGCCCTCTCAACAAAGAGCCACTTTCAGCAGAGACTGAAGGTAGGGACAGGAACTAAAGGCAGACTGGGTGATGAGCTGATGGAAACCAGGTGGCTTGATTGCAACAGCAGGGCAGGTGTGGAGTGGGAGGTAGGCAGATCCAGAAGAGGTTACAGAGTGCAAGGGGGAGGGGAAGGTAACATAGGCATACAAGCAGATAGAGAGACAGTGACAGAACAGAAACAAACAGTACAGACAAACACAACACAAAAACTGTCATGGTGCTGGCCTGGTCACAATACGCCTGTATTTGCACATGTAACTTTGTACTCCAGCTAGAATCATCTGTGACACATATGTAACACTTCACAGGACCATCAACTATTTCACTGATTTTGGTGAAACTGGATCATATTTTATGGAGGAAATGTTTTCTGGTTTTCCCTCTGATGTCCTCCAGCTCAACTCTC